>RSEF01000020.1:12665437-13070081 GCA_003993805.1 Himantopus leucocephalus | reverse complement strand
CCCCCCCCCCCCCTTCACAACTGACTAGTAACCTGATCCCTGGCCTTACATTTGTTATGTTTATTTGATTTACATTTTTCTGCTTCCCTCTTCTCGCAAAAAATAACGTTCTTGCAACCGGGCGAGCCGAGGCAGGCGGTGCTCTGATAAACAGGTGAGGCACATTTGCCATCTATGTTCTGGGCTAAAGGGGGAGGGGGAACAGACAAAATAAACCACACTTCCCAGATCTAAGAAGCTTTCAAGTAGCTTTCGAAACCGAGCCCAAAGCGCGGGCTCTTTGCGCAGCTTCCACAGCCCCTGCCCTGCCGCGTCGCGCCAGAATCCCCCAGACCCTCCCCAGGGGAGGCTTTGTCAATACATCGCCAATACTCGGGCTCAGATACAGGCAGCTCGCGAGGGCCAGCCGGTAGCGCAAAACCTGCCAAATTAAAATACATGTTAGAAAATGCGGGATTCCTGCTTACCTCGCCTGCCTTCCCTGCCCGCCTTTGTCCGCTGCCGGGGCGCAGTGGGGTGAGAGGGCAGGGGCTGCGCAGAGCGGGGCTTCGGCTGGGCCACAGCAATATCACACCCTTGCCTTTAATGGGGCTACTGTGATTTCCAGCAGCTGTGACTTCCCCGCAGCATTTTAGCGTGCTTAAGAGGAGTTTTTGATTTTAAAACCCGCTCTTCTGTGAGGCCTAATCCTGCGGCGATGGGCAGGCTGGCGCGCGGGCACGGCAGCCCCCTGAAGTCAGCCCGTCCACACGCAGGATTTCCACTCGCGTGTGGAAATTCAAAATTTGAGATTGGTGTTTTGCTACAATGGAAGTATTGTGTATGGGACAGAGTAATACCTTCCCTGCAGTCTGTTCGTGCCAGGATATTATTAAGAGTAAATCATCAGATTTTGCTTCATTTTTGCCATTGTTACAGTATTTCCTGTATGACTTTTCTCTTTCCTCAAAAGAAATTATCTATTACTTCATATTGAAGCTTTTGAGAGGCCTTTTTATAAAAAGAAATTAACATAATTGGTAATTTTTCTGCAGTTAAAACCCCTGTTTTCAAACAAGACACTGTGAAGCCACTGTGAAGTAACACATGCGACTGAGGACATTTTAAACTTAAACTATTGACATTAGACAAAGAGGAAGGTGACTCGTTTTGTGGAAGCAAATGCAAAAACTAAACCATCAGAACTGAAATGATGAGTGGAATCGAAATGTAAACCCCTTTCAGTTTATTCATCTGAGATGGTGTTACCACAGATTAAATAGGGGAAAATTTTTATATGGGACTTTTTTAATATGAGAATGTTCTTCCAAAGTTGGAGGATGTTATACTTTTATAGTGATGAAGTTTCTGTTAACACAGTTTGGGAGAAGACAGCTTGTTTCTGTGGTTAGGAAAGCAGGACATTGGGTATAGACTGTATATAATAATTGGAAAGTACATGTCCATGCATACTTAGAGGGCAAAAGAGGCGTGTTTGTCTGAAGCGTGCGGCAATAACGAGCTATGAATATTGTCCAGAAGCAGCCCTCTCTCCCAGGTCTCCTAATAACACCTTTTGGTGCTGACAAAATCCTTGCCCAGCAGATGCAACCACAGCTTTATCAAGGACTTCTGGTGACACTATAAACCGGCAGAGCGAACAAGCGCTTCCTGCTGCAGGCTTCCTGCCCCGGCTGCGGGACCCGCGCACACCAGCTGCCTTCAGACCGCGCAGCTTCGTCAGGCTGCGTGCCGAATTACAGCCTCTAACGCAGCACACAGAGGTGCAGAAAAACACGTAAACTGGTAACGCTGTGTCCTCTGGTGTCGTGTATGTAGATTTCGATAAATACCTTTAGAAATATTGAAAGGTAGTAGTAAATGTGATCATTTTATACAGTGTAAGAAAAGCTCCATAATCTATTCTGCTGGGTTACAGACCAAAATGGTTTTAGACGTTCATCAACAAAGGTGGATTTTCAAGAGAAATTAGCAACTCGGTGGGGTATTGCAAATGTGCGTGGAGCTGGATGGCTGCTTTAGGCATGTAATTATTTTAATTCGGGTATGTAAACCAGGTAATTGTACATGGAAGGAGCTAATTGGGCAAATTTTCATTTCCTTTTACCTGTACAGGCACTCAGGAGAAATTGGAAGGACTCACGGTGAATTCTTGCCCTCTGCATTTTCTACCTGCACCCACACCAAGCAGCTCTGAGGTTCTGCGTCCCGCCACGGGTCCCCATACAGAACTGTCTTTGAAGTAACGAGACTGTATAGTTTTCAGTGCCCCCGGCCATGTCAGCTTGCTGACCGCCCCCCTCCTCTCCCACTGCCCCCTGGGAGCGCGGCTTTGCTGCACTCTTCCTCCATCCCAGGACTCCCATCTGACTTTTTTTGTAGACTCGGTCGCAGTGCTGCCCCTCATTCTGGTAGTTTTTAGACCTGGGCACAAAGGCAGAGAGAAGAAAGGGAACGCAGGATGTGTCTTTCTGGGTTTGTCAAGAGGATTTTTTTTTTTTTATATAGAAGTTGCAGTGAATATAGATAGTCGAGGGAAAGAGCGAGTGTGCATATGTACCCTGAGATACAGGAATATCTCAATAGGCACTTTACTATACTCTCGGTTTCCCTACCCCTAGCAACATGCTGACAAATCAAGAACTGCCATCCTATATACAGTACTCCAGCTGTCAGCCTTAAGCAGCGCGTCTCCTTGCCAGAGTACAGCCTTTCCTTTGTTTCGGCTTTAAAAATAAAATCACAATTTGTAAAATAAAGGGATAAGAATTCTTTTCTCAGGCGGGAAAATCACTAATCCTTTTCAAAGGTTCATAACTGCATTAACTGCTTTGAACGAGGAGCCGCATACTGTATGATAATAGATCTGTAGTAACAGTATGCCTTGTATTTAATATAATAATAACCAGTTACATAAAGTCAACAGACTCACTGTACTCACCTACTACTTAATTTTATAAATATTTTCATTGTTTTAAATTATTCTTAGTAAGAAATATTTGTCATCTGAACACCCTTTGTTTCTACTTGATCATTTTTCAAGGGAGGAAAAAGACTTTTTGAAGATAGCTGTGACTATATAGACTTTTTGAAGCTTGCTCAGAGAGGGTCGTGCACTATGTTAATGTCCTAGACTTTCATGTCTTGCGTCTTTGAAACAGGAATAGGTCAAAGGTAACGTGAGTTTTGTGGGGCTTTTAAAAAATGCATTGTGTAGGCGTGAGTGACTTACAGAGGCACAATCTGCATAGGTAGCACAAGTCTGACTTAAAACCATCCACAATTTAATTAAAAGTCATAGATGGCTGTAAGAACAAGAGAACCACTGCTGCATACTGATGGTACAAGTACTTTACAAACAGTGGTAGGCATCACCATACCCATTTTATAGATGGAGAAACTGAGGCTTGGAGAGGCACAGTATTTTCCCCAAGATACTGCAAGTATGAGACACAGCTGCTGAACCAAGTGTGTAAAACCTTTACAGAATACTGTACAATAGCCATATGACATCTTCTAACGAACCAAAACCATGGATCTGTCAGTAGTTAGCCAAAGGAGGAACAGAATGGGAAGATGCAATACAGTGGGATTAGCTAGGGATTAGATATTTGCAAGCACATCCTTTTTTGTCACCAAGATGGAGAAAGGAATTTTTTGTCCTTCTCTTCTTTGTTCAAAAAAATAAAATAAAATCAAGGGCTAGATTTGCCTTTCTTCTGGGATTTCTGACTAAAAGGGCAGCGCAGTTGGAATTTCTGTGTGGTAGTGTCAGATGAATTTTCATACATCCCAAATTCCCGGGATCTGCGTAGTGGATGTGTAGCTCTTGTACTGCTTTTCTCGTAAATGTTGGATTTATTGAGCACGCAATGTATGGTTGATTCACACATGTGCAATAAGTTTGATGAGTCCCGGATACATCAGGTTTATTCTACATGCCATTACACAGCACATGTGCACGCATTTCTGTCCAGGAAATCCCAGACACAAATGTATCAGCCCCAGATTAGCTCTTCATAGCCAAGGAAGGGCTGAGTAGATTAGGGAGCTGCTGGCTGTGAGGAATAAATTGACTCATGGCTTTGGAGACAATACCTATCATCCCTAATGCAAAATCCCAAGGGGAAGTGTGGGAAATTTCCATTAACGAGTCAGCTTCACTTCCCCCCATTCATTGCTGTAAGTTTCTTAGGATTGAATCTATCCAAACCCCCTTTCATCCCACAATATTCGGGAAGTACCAGCCAGGCTCTGATTTCCTTGAGAAAGGCTGTGCAGTGTCACCGAGAGCACAGTTTGGGCCATTGCAGTCAGATGCAGAGGATCTTAATCCAAGGTTTTTTAAAAAAGGAAACAAAGGAATCCTAATTAGATGGAATATTAGAGGCTGTCATCTGGGGCTCTCTCATTGTTTGCAAGCCAAAGGTGATTAGGAAAAGTCGAAGATTAAAAAAAAAAAAAATCCCTCAAACTGCACCTTTAGTTTGCAGGAGCCACTCATTTATAACACAACAGGACAAAATAGTATGTAGGATTTCCAAAGTCTACTAGAAGGATGGTGTCTTGAACGGAAATATTTGTTAGTACAAGAATAAAACTAGTTTGCACATGAAATGAATCCCAATGATATGAATAAACTCAAGTATTATTAATATAATATCATGCAAAGCAAGAAAAATAAGTGCTGCAAAAGCAGGAAATCACTAGGGAAAATATCTGTTGCCCCAAGACTTAAGTTGGAACAATTTCCTAGAATCTTAAAGCCTAATTTAAAACTGCTTCATTGCCGATTTATTTTGAATATTGTACCTTGTCAATAGACAAAGGGTAAGCAACACTAAAGCGCTGTGTTAGAGCAGTCATAGTAATCGAGGTCAGCTGTCTCCAGAAGCTGAGAAGTATTCAGAGGTACTGTATTTCTCTGGTTCACTTGTAGAATTTTCTTCCCCTGTATCTTTTAATTTGCTAAATGATTTGAGAGAAACAAAACCACCTATGTTTAATTAGCTTTATAAATCAAAGGTGACAATTCTTTAGTAACCTGTATTATTTCCCAGCGTGGCAAGCTAGAAAAATGCTGACAAATTTATTTATTGACCTGTTGTGTTTTGCAAGGACAGCCAATGTTATATTGATCCAGCTATCCAAAATACT
This sequence comes from Himantopus leucocephalus, assembly GCA_003993805.1. Lineage (NCBI taxonomy): Eukaryota > Metazoa > Chordata > Aves > Charadriiformes > Recurvirostridae > Himantopus > Himantopus leucocephalus. The sequence goes on along the minus strand of RSEF01000020.1, from coordinate 13,064,924 downwards.
GTAGCGGGGGCAATAACATTCAAGTGCCCGTGTCTCCACATAATCACTATTCCGTACTCTCCCTACCCGAGTGATATCCCCCATCTCTTACAAAAATGCAAATGCACCCATCCCCCAGACCTCCTCTCCTCTTGCTTTCCGGAGGGATCCTTATTGTTAGAAATTAAGCTGAGAAGAGAGCAGAGACCTTCAAATTTACTTGGCATTATAGTTTTGTTTCTTTCCTCGGAAGTGATCATTAGTAACTACTGTTGCAACTTTAATTATATCTTCAATACCAGCTCCCCCACCCCCAGCACTTTCTGTAAACCTCCCTTTGTATCGCCCAGGAATCCGATCCTGCAATCCTTCATGGCAAAACCTCTATTGAAGTCAATGGGGTTGACTTCTGATTTCCTTAGGTCTCACTTCTGTAACATATATATTTAAGGCGTGGGTTTTTCTTTCTGGTGCTTAAAAGTATGAACGCGCAGAAGTCTCTGGGAGATCAGGATTTCCATTTTTAGTTCATGATAAAATGAAAAAATAAATGAAGACTTCAGTGTTTGACCTATTGGGATACCTCACTTGACAATCACTCATGAGTTAGGGTGACAAGGTCACGTTCCTTATTCTTTATTCATTTAACCGTTTTATAATTATAAGTAGCAATGGAAAGCAAGCAATCTTCACAGCTAATAATCTTCCCAGACCCTGGGGTACAGCTCTGGAAAATGGAGGTAACAATGGGGAAAAGTTAAAAATTGTTTTCCATAATTTATTACCAGCAGGTAAAAAAAAAAAAGTGTATCTTTGGAAATGCATGTTCATTTACATTTCTAGCAAAATCCATCCTGAATGTAGCAGTCAGCTAAAAAAAATACAGAAGACGCTGAAAATAAGCCTGGAATATTATTATTATCCAGTTGATGTGCTCTTTTTCCCATGTGCATTTTTATGCAAATATTGTTAGTTTCACCACCTCCAATGATCCTTAATTCCCACTGAAACCTCTGAGAGCTGAAGGTCTTCATCATCACGCAATTATTTTATATATTAAAGCATGGCTGAGGACAGGAGGTTAGGCTGCCGTAATTGCGGCGTGCGGCTGGCGTTCCCCGTGCATATTCGTGTGTTGCAACGACAAAGGCCACAAGCCAAGAAATCACTTTCGCACATGCTCAAATCCTGCCCTCCTCAAGACCGCATTTAAGTGCGTGACCAACTTTAACTATTACCTTGTGCGTGTTGTTAACCACATGCTTAAGCGTGGTCTCAAATAGGGATGCATTCCTGAACGCAAATCAATCTATCAAAATAGCTGCAGGTGAAAATGCTTCATACGTGCTTTCTGTGTGTGTAAGGAAATATGCGTGGTCATACAAGTACAGGCTTGTATTGCCATTTATGTCAGAAAAAAAAGAAAGTATTTAGTTTTACGTGCTATGAAGTTTAAAAGCTGCCTCTGGGAAAGCTGGGTATTTTCTTGAGTGTTATATTGATTAGGTATTTAATGCTCAGAAAGAAGGCCAGCAATTAAAAAAAAAAAACAAACCCTGCATTTCAAAAATACATATAGCTTTTTGTATTTTAGACTCTGTTATTTTTTCTAGAACACTTCCTTAGGAAGCCTGTTCCAGACCAATATGTAAATTTTAAAAAGTCAGATGTTTGTATAACCTCCTAGTTTGAAAATAATCTAAGTGATGCGAGCTACATGCTGGGTACCCAGATGGGTAATACTTTGTTTTGTTTTGTGAACGTCTTTTGTCCTAAAGCTAGTGTGAAAATCTAGAAGAGGGCCCCACATGATTGATCACCACAAGCATCAGAAGGAAATGATTCACCACAACACTGTAACTGAAACTGCTTCAACACCTGATTGCAAACTTCACACTAGGGGACTAATTAAGTGCTGTACCTGCACAGAGATTGCTGTAACGCAGAGGACACCTCATCTAGTATAATTCCAGCTGTGAATACCCACTGCTCTGACTGATTATTATTGGTAGAAAGGTACATTGCATTCAGAAGTGCATGGAGAAGTTAAGATATATATATTTTTAATGATATGAAGACATTAAATTATAATTCCATTAAGACATTGTTTCAAAAAAAAAAAAAAAANAAAAAGTGTAACAGAACCTCAATATATACCTGAAGTGAAATATACACTTCTTTTTTTTTTGTCTCATGATAGAATTGCTTTCAGATTAAGGGTTTTCCTGCTTTTTCCATGATCTTTGTTTCGGGCATAATAATAACATTTGTGAAACATTTTCAGAATTCGCAATTTTAGGAACATAAGGTTCATATTGTCTGAATTTAGATATAAAACAGTACATGAAATATCATCCAGCTACCCATGCATTGTACTCATAACTAAGCCAATGTCTCAGCAAATTTATCATCAGAAGTACAAGTTTGCAGTCTGCAAACGGAGATAATGTGTTCCTAGTAAAGCACTTGTACATAGTGGTTAGAAATAATGGAAGAATAGCTGGCTGCGGAGGTTTTTTAGAAAAAAAAAAAAGACAAATTCTAGTAAATATTTTTTTTAGCCTGACAATAGTTATATAGCTGCAAATTAACGTACTAAAATACAAGCTTTATAACCAGTGTCCAGCAATGTGTTGTTCTTTTTCACTACATGGACAATGTCAGTTGTTATGACAAATAAAATATTTCTTCCCTTTCTCCTCTTCTCCTATGTCCCCCACTCAATTTAAATTAAAAAAAAATATTTTTGAATACTGTTTCAAGCAATAAAAAAAGAAAAAATCCTAAAATTTGGCAAGAGTGTCGAATGATTTGGCAATAGCAGAGAATGATTTATCCTTTGTTCATGTTTTCTAAATGATTCTGATAGTTTGTCTTGAGGAGATGAAGAAATTGGTGAGCTCTTCAGGAAAGCCACCTGAACAGCCATAAACACAGTGTCACAGTGACATCAATTTGATGGTAAAAGAGCTATGCGCATATCTCCGCCACATTCACAGGTCTCACCACGAACAAAGTTCATTAAGTACCTCTAACAACAGGTACGTTTCTTGCTCATCAAATGTTCTTTTCCCTTTAAAAGCCTGCTAATTCTGTGCACACAGAGCGCTCCCATCACTTCCATCCGTATGTCTCTGAGGGAAGATTTAGGTACCATATTTTGTTTTAACCTGCCCTGTAGAGCGCTGGGGCGCGTACACCCCATAGTCCCCATGTCTGTGCAGTATTTGCAGAAAGAGCGCTCGTCCGCCCCGGGCAGCTGTGCCAGGCAGAACCCCAGCGCCTTCCCTTCCGCTTCCAGGGGCCTTTCTTATCGCCACCTTGGAAAGTCAGGAAGAATCACTGGCAGAAAGAGTGCAGGAATGAGACAATACACAGCGGCGAGATTTAAACATACAACGACCAGTCATCTCGCAGCCTCGCTAAGGTAAATCACATACTGCATTACAAGTTTGCCCTGAACTGCCAACTTCTGACGATGTTTCCCGATAGGCATGCATATGCATATTTTGAATGTAAATGAGAGCTTGAAGACTAAACCAAGGCTTGCTGTGCATTTTGCCTTCTGAATTCACTGCAACCCTGCGCTCAGTACCAAACTGCTAATTTCATACTTAGCAAATTCAATTTATGTGTGTAGACAGTCGGTAATTTCATCTGCATTCGCTTCCAATATCAATCAGAAATGTATGTCCTGTTCACAGTGTTTTATCAAGAAAAGACAAAGCATGTAAAACTCCAAATTTCTGTGTCAATCAAGCACAAGATTTTGGGTCAGACTTTCCAGGTACCTGTAATCAGATATTAGATTACTGCTTGAGTTAACTCCAATCCTCTGGGAGGAAAAGAAAAAAAAATAATAGATCTAGTACTTATTAAAACATCACAGCCCTAAGAAATAAAGTTCTTCTTCCTCTAACAACAGAGCAAGGAGGAAAGATGCCCTGACCACTCAAACACAGGCAGAAGCTCAGCTTTGACCTGGAAACAGCAGCTCTGGAGGGAGAGATTGAATCACGCTGTGTGTCCTCCCGGGCCACCGCGCTGAGAGTCACTCACCAGGCACAAATGCTGCCGGCCACCCTGATGGCTTTCAGGTGTAGAGACTCATGCAGCTGGAGCCACTAAATTAATAGGCCAATTTCATCAATAAGTGACAATTTTCAATCAAAATTAATCTGGGTTGGATTCACATGCAATTGTTTTTCACTAGTAGGCTCTGCTGCTATTATTGCATAAGTGTTATGACTCAGATTTTTTTTTTAAAAAAGCAAACAAACACAAAATCCAATAGCTTAGTAGTTAATAAAACTAAGAAAATAGGATGATTGGAAAAAACTTTTCTGAAAAGGTCATATGATCATTTCTCAGAATGTGTTTTTCCCTTTTTTTATTTGGATGAAAAGATCCACTATTTTTAACAGCTGTGCAGCTACTGAAAAATACCCCAGACAGTCAGGATAGTCACAAAGTTACTAAGTATTGATGTTCCTTACAGTAAATTCTAAGTAGTGAAAAAAAAATGCAGGATCGTAGAAACATTAAAAAAACCCCTACTCCCAGCTCTGATTCGACCCCTACAGAGATTGCAGGGGCAAGGACACAGGTTAAACACGCTGTCAACGTTAAGAGCGGGGTTCAGTGCCTCTTTCACTGGGAGCTTTTAATGGACTTTGTATATTTTGAACGTCCCAAAATCAGTATATGAACTCCATGGCTTCTGACAGAGGAGCAATACGAAATAGAGTTTTTTGTGCGTGGAGCTGAGAATGTCGAACGTCTCACCTGGGCAGCAGAGCGAGTCACGCCAATGACGATCGGAGGAGCAGGTCCATAGAACAGCACAGTTGCAATAAGCACCGTGACCCTCCCGGGAAGGGGGCGGGTGACAGCCAAGGCAGAGCCCTGCTCACCCAGCACGAACCCGGGCAATGCAGAGAGGACCAGGCTGGAGCCACGCTTGGCACGAGAGCACGAGAGTGGGATATCGCTAACGCACTAAATCTTTATAGCTGGGTGAGGGGTAAGCTTTGGGCTGCAGAACAGAAGCAGGCTAATGGAGAGAAAACAGCTTGTGTCTTTTCATATCACCACCTTCCCCAAAAACCTCTGGCGATGCCACCACCCGGCTTCCTCCCGGCAGCGCTGGCCACCTCCTGCCCACCCGGCCCCTTCCCCAGGCTTACAGCAGCAGCCAACGTGCCTCCTGCCAGCACGGTGCCATCATCAACCCAAAACGCCTCTGGGCTCTTTATTCAGCCCATCAGATCATTCTTCTCACCTGTGTCCCTTTCCCTCCGTGCCAGGCACCGCTAACGCCCCCCAGCCGGTCTGCGGGACACATGACTGTTACCCGACAGGCAGCACCGCAGAGAGACTTCTCTCTGCTTACATAGGCATTTTTCTTGACAAAGCCCCACTTTACACTTTGCAGACATTGGACTAGCTCTTCAACTCTTCGCTTGTTTTTTACACCCAGTCAAACTCTGAGGAAAGATTACATTACACGTGAGCTAACTTCGTGAGTTTTTCAAAACTGTACAGTGCATTTTTCATTGAGGGAAGCGCAGCCGCTTCTGGAGTCGAATGCAACAGCTCGTAAATAACATGCAAAAATTTAGTGCAATAGCAGAGGAAATTTTAGGTGACTGCAATGTACTTTGTCAGTTGTGGCCTAGTGGAGATTGCGTTGTAACACGCTCTTGCTTTTCTGCCTGTGTTTCAACGAGCATCTTCATTTTGCGTGCATCTTCTTGTCTAAAATTATTGTACACTGTAATAGAAGGTGACCACAGGAAAATACAAAAGAGAAAATATGAAAAAAGAAGCCGCAAAAGGACACTACTGCATATCAAAGTGTTGTTCCAAATATACACAGGCAGAATGAAGAGACATCGAACAAAGTTGCAAGAAGAGGACAGAGTAAATAGATGTAACATTTTTTGTGCTGCTTAGCCGATAGGTATGCCAGGGTCAGTCAGGGGTTTTTGTGATTTATGCATAAGTGAATAGAGAATTATTTTATCAGTCCATTTCCCATATGAATATTTTACTGGTACTAATATTTAACTATCATTACTGGGATTTAAACACTCAACATTTCCCAAATCAGAAGAAAAGCATTCCCGGAAATGATAGGTGGAATTAGTATTCCCTATTTATTTTTGAGCAAACTATCAAACATCAGATATAATTTACCCCAAATGAGAAGATAAATCAGTGGCATAGTTAGAAATAATTGCCCTGTTGGAGAGATGTCTACAACAAGCTGTATACGTACTGTCCAGTTATGTTTCCAAATTCTAATTATGCATGCTTCTTAGTCATAGCATTAATAATATGGATTAATACTCTACACATGTATATGACCTCCACCCAAGAATTTCAGAGCACATTTTTAAGGTTTCATTTATTAAGCATTACAAGTCAACTTCATATATGCAGAAACAGCAGATGCGAAGCACTGATGAAATTCAGTCACATGGAGATGCAGTGGCTGAGCTAGTGAGGGAGCCAGGTCTCCTCATTCTCAGCACAAGTTTTCCTATTTAAAATTTTGAATACTTTGTGCAGATTTTTGTTAAAGTTTTCATTGCAGAACTGTTTGTACATCTCTATTTTATAAATAATAGTTCAAAGACAGCAGAAGTGATGTTTTGCATAGTGTGTCGACTCCAGCAATGTCACTAAGCCTTACAATATTGGGGGGGGGGGTTAAGATTCAGTTCTGGGAGGCAGAGATGTTCTCAAGTGTTTCCATGAGAACCGTAAGTACTTTCTCAAAGTTATTTCTTTATATCTTTTAGTCTTTCTGAATGAAAACAAAACCTTGAAAATATGAACGGAGAATACATAAAGTCTCAAAAATCACAAACAAATAAAATGGAGACAATATTTTTTAAACCTAAGGCTTTGGAAAGTCAGTCCTATGGCTTTATTTCTAATACCACAGTCGTGGTAGTATTATACAAATAATGCAGATAGGCAGTAACATTTTGAAATCTTCCCACTTGTGTTTTGTCAGTTACAGAGTCGGCAGGTGTAGATTTTAACAGAGGAGAAACTCGTCTCCTTGAAACTCACGTTTTCAGAAGATTAGGCTGGGTAATCAAAGACAGAGCCCTTTTCTTAGAATAGGCAGACATACAATTGCAAAGGGCTTTGATTTGAAGTATCAAGGTGTTACATGTATTTTTTCACTCTCCGAATATAATTATCCACTGGAAAACTGAATGCAACAAAATAGCTTATATAGGTGAGTTTGCAGCGCATCTGTTCTTTTTTGATCTAAATAAAACAGAGCAAGAATCTTACTTGGTATCTTGACATAACACACTTTGTCTTTATATGTGTAGCGAGATCTTTCTTCTTATAAACAAACCTCTTCCTGTCGCCTTCATTTTCTTCTGGTATCACGTCTAGATCAGCGTATTTGTATTACATACTTTTGAATTTTCTTTTCCTCCTCTGCAATATACTCTGCTGACTTCAAATTGAAATGAACTAAAATGCTTCTAGGTGACACATCAGTAGCAAGTGAGGCTCTTTTAGATTATCCATGATAATTTTCATGGATGTATTTAGGTGAGTGTATATGGGTATGTTTCTGGACGTATACAGCAATCTGATTTAGTCAAATCATGTTTGATCAAGGCCTATGAGTCAATTGTAAAATTCCAGTTGACTTCAGCGGGGTTTGGACTGCATCCATGTTATTCAAGGAATGAAAAACCTCACTAGCAAGGCCAAACCTGAGAGCTACTGCCCACCTTAAATACAAGAGTAAACACATACAGGAGGACATACAATTAAGCACGAGGAGTTTAGTTAAGGCACGAGGAGTTTAGTTAAGCACAATCCAGGGTTGTTATGAGAACACATGGACATGAAAATGATCATGATAGGTATACTTAAAGAGAAATAAAGAAGTTTGTAGCCATTCGGGCCACCTGGAACACCATTCCAAGGGAAGCTGTGAGGTGAGACTTCGTACAACCTGGTGCCGGAGGATGCAGGAGGTGGATATGCTGCTCTCGGGGTGAGAGCCCTGCTGCGGAAGGGCTGCTTCTGCCCCTCCAACCCATCCCACTCCTGCCTGCCTGGCTCCAGCCTGGCGCTCTAGTCCTGCCTAGGGCAAAAAGAACCTCAGCCTTCATATTCTAATCATTTCCATAGCCATAAGATGAAGCCCTGATTTGCAGGGTCTTTCAGACCCTGATATGAGTCTACCCTCACCAGGGACTTCCAGACCTTTATGGGAATTGCAGCCAGAGCTCCACGCTACCCATAGCCTTTCCCATGGGCTGGTCTCCAGAAAGGACAGACAGAAGGACCACCGTATTGCTTGTGTTGGGCAGGAAAGAGGCAAAGGCCTCACCTTCCCTCAGTTCCCTGTTACTCTGACATAGACTTTCACTCCTCTTATACTCCTCTCTTATAGGGAGGTTTCAGTCCACTGTAATTAGATTCCACGGATTTAATCCCCTGGGAATGTAGCAATTACCATATACCTGACAAGTGCTAAATGCTGCATTCCGAGGGGATTATCACCTCCGGCTGAACAGAGAGAAAAGGGGAGGGGAAGAGAAATTTCCACTGCCCCATGGGGTGGGGAGTAGGATGAAAACTGCCTGATTTGCTGCAGCTGCTGGTCCTTGGTGGGACAGGAGAGAGCAGGGCATCCAGGAGAAGGCATTCCTGAGAAGGACCAGGCAAAATGTTTATCTCTAATAAAAAGAATATGGATAATGCGGCACATGTGGGTCACCCTTCTCAGTTCTTGTGGTGCTTGCTCCGGCTGGTGTGTGTTTATAGAAGGATTTTTATTAATACTGTTGCTACACAGAGCAAATACACGGCAGAATAAGTGAGATTAAGACAATTGGGTTAATAGACTTCAGAAATAAATGAGATTAAATCAAAATCATATGCATAAAATATAGCATTGGCAAAGAAGAGGCATTTATATAGTGTTTTTGCACCCTGTGATACACAATTTATTACAGCTTGTTAAAAAGCACAGAGTTGGTATAAAGCTCCTTCTATTCTTTTGCATTGTCTTATCTCGGTTATTTACAAGATTCACGGTGATGTTGTGGGGGCATCATTCACTGTTGATAAACTGCTTGGGATCATCAGATAAAAGGCACAATTTAACAGCATGGTAATAGTAGCATTTATATATACCAACATTCACTCTGGCTGATCCTGAAGTGTTTTGCAGGCTTAGCAAAGGGGAATGAAGGGGCAGCTTCTCTGCTGGTCTAACCAATGGTCCTCCTGGTGAGATTATATCAGGCCAGATCCAATTAGAGGTAAAGATCGTCAAAGGAAAATAATTTGATTGTGGTATGAAGTGAACACCCTGCTGTTGCAAAAACTGTTGCTGGGACTCTGATGAGCGGAGTCGGGTAGGATCAGCTCTATGTTTCAAGGCAATGACAACGTTTTGTCCCCAGGAGCGTGCTGTACGCTGGCGCGATGCAGCCGGGGAGGGAGCCACCCGCTGAACTACTTACGCTTCCTGCCACACCTCAGACCGAGGCCGTCGTACGGAGAAATGTGTCGCTATACTGCGCCAGTTATAGCGGCAAACCCCTCCCGAGACAGATACAGCCGCTCTGGGCAGTACCACACTCCTTTTATCTCCTAGAAGTGAAAAAGTACTGCTGTACTTAAATATATGATATATATAGTATATACATATATACATTATTGGGGAGAAGTGAGAACAAAGAAAGAAAAATAAAACCAAAAACATTTTAACAGTGGCTGAGAGTCGATCAGGTCAGAGGGTGAGCGATCGCTGGAGCCCTGATACAGACTGAACAGGAGAACCTTCACTGCCTGTGAAACCGTGCTTGCACTAAATCTATTTGCGACACTGTAGTTCAGTCCTTTACTAGGATAATAGGTTTTACCTATTTTATTGCATCAAGTGAAATTCACTAACGTAGTTGTATGAAATCTGTAATAGTATTAAAATTTATGCACACCCCTGCAAATGCACACCTCTAACGTGGAGGCGCCGCGGTGGCTGACACCGGCACAAACCACCTGGTTTGCCTGGGTTCGCAATGGCATCGTGAGAATCGAGGAGGGATGCGGTCCTCACCCATCTGCCGCACTAGCGGGAGCCCTGCCGTGCAGACAGCAGCACTGGGAAGACTGGGACACCCTGCTGTAATGTTTTCCTGCTTTATGGGGGAAAACCCAGCTCTGCATATACAGCTGCTTGTATGCCAAGAGCGTATATGGATGCTGAAGTGGTATTTTGAAGATTTTAGAATAATAAGCCAAGCTTTTTGTTGTTTTTTCACGAAGGCCAAGGTCACGTATATCTCCATTTAATGCAGGCTAGGTCCATAAAGGGTTTGTCATATGACACCATCTGCGTTCTTCATCACATATAAATCCATTGTATGACTGAAATAAATCAAGTGCAGGGTGTGGTGTTTCTGCATTTCCTAATTCATTAGCAGGACTTTTAAGATTACTCCTGTCTTTCAGTAGCATGGTAAACATGTTTAAACAAAGAAAAAGAAAATAATTATTAATTGGCTAACAATAATAGGTCACTTGGATTTCTTGAAAATCTTACCTACAAATCCCTGGATAGCAACAGCACTGTGTGCTTCTAATTCTTGTAGCTCTTCTGAAAATTAGATTCAGAGGTGCTAATACAATTCCTATGAATGTGCCTAGGGACATCTCTCTGTTCCATACGCTCTGGGACACAGCCTGCTAATTCTTCTCTCTCTGTTCGACCCTTACCGAGTCACTCCACTTAGGACTGATACCAGCACTGATAAGGCACGCAGTTGCCAAAGGCGATAGGAAGGAATGGGATGCAAAACAGGGAAAACAGTCTGTAGGAGGGCGCCCGTGTCAGACCAAGGGAGGGCACGTGGATGCAGCTCCACCCCAGGAGGGACTGGGGTGTGAATGTGTTGACATTTCTGCTGGCAGTGTCGTTCCTACCCCTTTTGGGCACCCAGGAATAGCAAGCCAAGCCATTCCCACCTCTCCCCTTGTCTCCTCAATCCAGTTCCACCCTGATTTGCCAGAAAAGCGGCCTGGCCTTGGCCAAACTCTGGTCCTTTATTTCTGGAGCAACGAATTTCAGGGTAGCGGACACCGCTGACCAGCTTTGAGGCAATTTTGGTTCTTTCAGACTTTCACAGTTATTGCAAAACACAATCCTGAGAGTTACCTACCTGCCCACCCGAGAGGGCATGTCCCCGTCCCCCCCGTCACCTCCCTGCAGTCAGCAGGGTCTGTCAGACCCCTCTGCCCTTTGGAAATCTCAGCTGTTTCTCTAACTGCATGTGAAATCTTGTCCCTGTTGAAATCAATCTGTAACCTTCCACTGACTTGTGTGTTCGCTTCTTGGCTAAGAGTAAGGAAAAAAAAAAAAAAGGTAGGAAGAGCCTATTGACAAGTTAATCCTCTCAGTGGCTCTGGGCTGACATTAAAACTGTTGCAACCAAACCCAACCAGCTAATGACACCAAGTTAAAAACCGGTTCTTGTCTTTGCAAACTGTCACAGGGCTTTGTCTTCAAATGGGGGGAAGAAACTGTACGCTCTGCGAGTGAATGAGACACATGCATGTGATCAGGATGATCAGAGCATGCAAAACACATTAGAACAAAACATACACTGAGGTCAAAGCAACATAAAAATGAAAGCGTTTTGTGTTCCTCATTTGCTTGACTCATTGAGTATATGGTTATGTACGTGCCTGAACCAGACTTGGCTTATTTGCCTTACATACTACGAAGTTGCATGTAATTACCTATACAGTTCCAATCGGCACCTGTTCGGCAGTAATTCTGAATTAATGTATTAGCCAAAGCCTCAAAGGGCTGAACAAGAATGTTAGCTGAAAACTAGTTGCTTCTAATTGTCATGAAAACAAATGTCAAAAGAACATGTGTTTCTACTTAGCTAACTCTGCTTACTAGGTTTGAAGCTGTTTTGTGTTAGTTTCTACCATTTAAATTAAATGTTTTGTCTCTAACATACTTGATGTGGCTTTAAGAAGCTGTGCTTCCCCCCCATCCCCCTTATGAATCTTAATGTTTGGCTGGATTTGTTTGTAACATCAGACAAAAGACTGGCAGGCTGTGCCCGAGTGACATAGATTTTATGTTGAAACAAAGCAAAGCCAAAAAAAAAATCAATTAGGGGTCATTAAAACCCAAACTTTTCAATGAAAGAAATACTGTAATGGAATAGTAATACTTTGGGGTTTAGGAGTTCTTTTAATTCCTGAAAGAGCTATTTTGCACTGCCCCTCCTCCACTTCATCTCTGTGAATCTGCTGTGTTGCAGAATGAGTCAGCTCTGGAATATCCAAACTCCACAGCTGTGCATTAGCATTTGGGAAGAGTATCACTGGGAGTTCATATTTTACATGTGGAAGCAGTGACGCTCTTTTTCAAGCCACGGAGAAGGAACGGTTCAAAACATAACACGGATAGATACAGCGCTTGCCCTTCAGCAGCACTAAAGCAACTTTCTAATGGGACTTTTGCACAGATTTCCTTGGGGCAACAGCACGGCCCATCATGGAGACAGAACAAGCAGAGCAGGGGGCTGTTAAAAGATTTTCTGTACTGCACAACTTAGTGTTTGATGTCTTAAAAAGTGGAGGTCTGCTTTTTCTTTTTTTTTTTCTTTTTTTCTCTATTAGTCGTTCCTTGGGGCCATCTCGTTACAAAAGGAACACGGCATCTTTGTTTCCTAAGGAATGGAAGATCAAATTCAGTTCTTTCCATTACAAATGTATTATTAGAAAAGAAAAATAAATCCTGCTAATCACAGCACTTCACTGGAGCTTGGCAATGGAGTTACGATGACACGTTAAATCAGCAGTTCCCAAAGATGAGCCTGTGACCCAGCTGGGTTCACGACCTGGAAGTGCAGAAGGAAATGGGCACACAAGCCCGGAACAGGAATCACAAGCTGAAAGCTTGGAAACCACCATTTTGCATAAAAAAACACAGTAGTGACAATTACGCTTTGTATTTCGAGGAGAATTGAGTCACCAGCACAGACCTGGGAACGGGAGCAAGACTGTGACTAGGGCCAGGGCTCTGTGACAGGAGCGGGACACGGGAGCTACCAGGGCAGCCTGGAGGCCCCTCCTGGGCTGGGGGGGACGGGGCTGTCTGCGGCTGAGCCCTGCTGGGTCGGGGTCCAGTGCGCCCCGGCTGGAGCAGCCCCTTTGGGAGCCACAGGCACGGCTGGTCCGGGTCAGGGCGGCGAGGGGCACGCGTCTCCCGGCCACGCCAGCCACGGCGACTGGGGGCAAGGAAGGCAGGAGCGATGTTCAAATGTCCGGCTCACATCTGGGCTGCATCTGTCCCTGCTTACAGAAGCACGTTTGAGGAATACAGGCTCACGAAAATGACTCCATTTATGCAACCTGGGTTGTGCCCACAGAAGCACAAGTCCTCTTTTCCGTGCCGATGGGTTGTGCTTTTTTGTGGGTTTCAAAGTAGATTGTCATGTTGGCATAAAATTATGCTGCGTTTAATGGGTGAATGCTGATTTACACCAGTGGACAATACAGCAAATTCACTTTTTAAGTATAGATCATTATGGTCTCCAAATATATTAAAATGTTCTGCTCCCCATTTGCATTTGGGAGTGAAGAACCTGCTTCCCACTCAGCTGTGAGCAGCCAGAGCGCTCACGGCAAACACACATTTTCATTTCAGTTTGCTCAAATACAGATATATTTGTGCAAAAGCCCCCCAAGTAACCTGCGAAAGCCCCCCAAGTAACCTGCGAAAGCCCCCCAAGTAACCTGCAGGAAGGTAGGGAGGATCACATTTTGCGCATGAGGGGATAGAACAACCTCAGTACAAGCTACAATCGTTATGTCGGGGAATAATTAAGTCTCTTAGAGACTGCCCTAGAGCTGCCTTCCTTTAAGGACCGGCACCATCCTGCCCAGCACAGTAGTTCTGCTGCGTTGGAGATTTCAGGTAGGCAGGAATTTCATACCTTTAAATTGAGCCATGTTAAGTGTTCATTAGTATAGCGCAAAACTGCATACAAAACACTTCATTTACTGGATAACCACACCGTAAACATGTTTTGCCTGGATTGTGATGGATGATAAGATCTGTTCACAACATTATTTACAACAGGATGCCCAGTGAGTAATCCTTACGGTAAAATCTGTACCATCGTGCGCACAGCCAAGGTAAGTCAATTCTTAAGCTAATATATTTGACATATGTCATTTTAAAGAATGGCAAGTGAAAAGGGAAGACTCAGTGTCTGAGGACGAAGAAAAGCCGCCTTCTATTAAATTACACAGGTGAGAACAGCAATTTTCTGTACACCTTAGATGGCATGAGTAATATGGCAAGTGTCAGTTGGATTTATTGAGATCTGCAGAGAATATATTTGTCTTACAAAGGGAAGAGGATTTAACTTACACATCTAATTTTTCATGAAGCTTTGGAAGCCATTTTAAAAGTGGAATAAGTATCTCTCCAGTCTTTTTCCAGTCTCTTCATTTTATACTCCTCCTCCTTCCTTGAATCTGGCACTTATCCCAAAATGCACACCATGTTCGAGAGAGGGAAAACACTATCCCTGTATAATTTGAATAAATGAGCTCTACATATATCGCCACTTTTAGTTCAAATTATGCAAAAATCCAAGATAAATGAGGCTGAGCATAAAAGCCCCTTAGTGTGTAATTATAAATACTAAAATGGTGTATTTTTCCAAAACAAGAACCTTTTTTTCTTTTAATTTGCATACTCTGTCGACTTTTGACCCGCAATAAAAATGTAACACAAGTTGGTAAGTGACTGAGTCAGAACAGGACCTTCTGTTTGCATCATTCCTCCTGCCTTCTGGAGTTTCAGTCTTTAGCAATTTGCTTAGATTTATAGTCATCTACTGAGCAGCTACAGTGTGTAACCAAAAGCTCTTGTCTTTAAACATGTAAACTGTTAGATTAAAATTCCTGGGCTTCAGGATATACAGAAATTCCATGGGTCGAATTATAGATAGTAAGTATGGATCAAACCCTGAGATCGTTTTGGCTCAGATGTGTTTTTCAAGCACAGCTGTAATAAACAAGCAGGACGCCTCCTGCAGCACTCAGCTTCCAGATGTGTGCCCAGTGCAGTATCTGTTTGGGGACGCAGCTCGCTTACAGCTCCAATGAGCAGCATGAGGAAAGAGAAAACAGTAATAGGATAAAATCAGGACTAAAGTTTTTACTCAGCCTCTACTCCAGCTGATTTCTATTCTCTTCTATTTCTGTTTCTATTCTCATTTCTAAACTATAAGTGTTGTCATTAGAGACACGGGGTCCAGGTATTTCAGTGTTTCAAGGTAGTTGATTGGGATACAGACATTTCCAGTTACCAATCTGCACAGACAAAAATGCTAAAACCTCTGTGTTTTCAAAGCATCGTACAACTGTTCATAACTTTTATAGACATTGACTTGGAAAATACTTTGAAGACCAAACCCCAGTTCTTTTTGCCTGAATTGTATTTGTTAAAAAACACTGGAACTATCAACCCGGCGTTTACGTCGGAGAGTCCCTACATTTGACTTTACTGCACACCCAGACCTGCAGCGGAGCAGGGAGGACTTCGCCTGGACCGGCAGATCCAGCCGTGGCTGCCAGCCCCGTGCCTGGCCACAGCCACACAAACATCTCAGCAGCTGCCAATTCCTGAGCCACTCTGGTTTTCAGAAGGGTGTACTAAGGAAAAGAATATTTTCTAATGAAAACAGTGTGGTAAATTCAGCAATCAGGGCAGCCGGGAGGTGGTAAGGTCCGACTGGACCTGGAGGCAACTGTATTTTGTCTCTTCATATCAAGGAGAAACAGCGGCAGTGTTGGGGTTGGAGCTATTGCAGAACTGGCTCCCATCTCACTGTTCTATAATCATCCAGCTAATTTCAACACATTTACCCAACTCCTGACACATTTACCTGCATTAACGCCGAGAGATGAAGGCTACAGGTAACGCAAAAATTAAACAGCCAGTTCTCCTTGCATGTGTCCGATCTCACTCTCTTGTTTCAGTAAGCCCTTAATCATGCAAAGAGCTCCGGCTATTGACCTCGGTGGGACCTTTTCGGTAAGAAAAGTCCCCATGGGCCCGAAGGTAGCAATGCTGGATCTGCTTCCAGCTCATATTTAAAAAGAAAAAAAACTATGTATCTCATTCAGCCAGACCCTGCGAACCACAGAAATGAAAGGGGGAAGGGGAAACGGTGCTACAACAGCAGCTGATCACTACTTAGCAGGTTTTCAGTCCAACCACCGAGTCAATACTATTTCAGTCCTAACAAGGCCATTTTACTTGCCTGGGCTGAGTTTAGCTTTCGGACCACGGAACTGTCCCAACGGACCTGCCCCAAGGACTCTGCCTTCGAGCAGCCACGCCGCCATCAGCAAGTCACTGGTCCCAGTGGCCAGAAATCCCTGTCGTGTGGCTACAGCCTGGCCAAGCCCCCACGCCTACCCGCCCTTGATGTGTCCATCTCCTCTGAAAACGAGGGATGAAGGGTGGCACAACGCGCGGGGGGTCTGTTGTGCTCCACGGCCAGGTGTATGTCAGCTTTCTTCTGCCCATGTAGATAAAACTCCGGAAAGCAGGAGCGGAGCAGGCGCCAGCACTCCCTGCGTTCACTCTGCTGCAAGATCAGATTCCTTGATAAGGCAAGCTTAATGTGGAGCAACCCTCGAAGTTATTGGACTAATCATATTTCTGGTTCGTTTCCACAATTACAGAAGAGGTCAAGTGGATCCTTCATTTTAATGAGTTGACTAAAATCTGGCAGCGTGTTGTTATGAGGCAGATAATTTGTAAAAGCAGCGTGTGGTTTAGATCACATCTTCATTCCACGTTGAATGGTAATAAACGAGTACCTTTCTGTGGAAATGCTGCCTCTTTTAAAATGTCTGTTAATTTAGCTTCTATTATTATACATTATGGTTGTTGTCTGGTCTGCCTGTACACTGGTTTCATTCTCTGTATTCTAATTTTAACTGATTATAACTGAGTGGGAAAGTGCAAGTCCTCCACTTGAAATTCAAAGGAAAATAAATGGATTTTTTATGGCCTGAAGAATCTATTCATTACTAAATCATTTATCTTTGCAGAAGGAGTGCCTATGTTCAATATGCCTTCCTATTTCCCTAATTTTATTTCTCCGTAAGTACACTCTGTGCTTACAAATAAATCTCCATTGAACTTCCACTGAGTGGCTTTGCTTTTGAAGGTCTGAACAAGAGCATAATTAACAATATTAAACACATATCAAAAGTTGTATATAAAGCTTGGAGATCGCTATGTCTTCCCCCAAAACCAAAACTTGGAGGAAAATGTAAAACAACAGTGTATACTCCTGGGATTATCAAAGGCGTATTGCACCAAGGGGAAACGGAGCAGAGATACACATGACCTTTAAACAGACTCGCTCGTGCTTTTTGGCTTACTTCAAAGATTTCTTAAGGGGACGAGAGAGAGTCATTAAGAAGGAGGGGAGGCAGGAGAGACATTAAGATCGTTTAAATTGCTTTTTCTTAATTCCAAATTGTCTTTCTCTAGTGAATCCTAACTTTATTACTTATATTGCATTTCAGGCAGTGCAATTACATTCTTACCTTGAACAAAGAATGAACTTTGGACAGTATTTTGAAGGGTTTACAAATAAAGTAAACAGCTCTGTTGCATAAAACATATGCATCCGAGGCAGTACTTCCTTCTTCCCAGATTAGAGACTTTCATGTAATTTAATTTGTAAGGTTCTTCAGCTGCTGTTTGAAAATGTTTCTCTTCTGTTTGCAATAAATAGAAGGTTAAAATTCACAAACAAACCCCACACAATTGTTAAACTTTTGTGATTCTGTTAAAGTTATATCAAATGCTGTCTCTACCAGTTCATCTATTAAATATGGGCTTTCAGTTTCAACTTGAACTGCTGTCTTTGTTCAGGCTGGATTAAATCCAGATAGGTTATCTAGTTAAATTATTACTGTATTGTTCAAGTGGTGCTTAACTGTGTGTTTTACATTCAAGTGTAGAAATGGGGGGGGCGGGGGGGGAAGGTTTGCTAATTTTACGTCTTCATTTTAAAAAATCAGAACATTTTTACCTACCCAGGTTAAAAATTAACAAATCAGAATGTTGGACTTTTAACTCACTAGTCAGAGACAACATAAGGTTGGAATATATTTTAACTACAAGATTAAAAATGTATGTGAAAATATGATAGCCACTTCCAGATGTACTACTTCAAAGATGCCACATTTATTAGAGTTGACTTACGTCCTACTGCAAACGCCGGTGAGATATCTGTCACCTTCACATCCCCGGCTATTGCACATGGCTCACAGAGCTAATGCAGCCTACAAGGTAGGTTTTGCAAACATTTGCAAATAACATTTGGTTTTTACATCCAGTGTTGTGCGCTGTTTCATTTGCTATTTGTGAGCACTGGCATGAATGAGTTTTTATTAGCAGGCATGTTAGGGGATGGGGAGAGAGGGTGGTTGTGTCTGTAACTGACTGCTGCCACGTAAATTTGGTATTTACTATTTCTCATACTTTCACACTCTAGTTATCCAAACAGACCCAAAAAAAGAGGCATGTCATATGACCTAAGTTCTAGGGGACCGATTGTACATACCAAATAATGAATAGTGAAGGGAAAAGCTTGGGAACAATTAGTTGGTTGAGTTTGGTTTGAATAAATAGTTGGTTAATGTCTAGATGGTGATTTGGATTCTGCATCTGCATATGACCAAAGAAAAGCAGCAAGAACAGCACTCTTCTGTGGTGCACCCTCTGGGAGCCGAGGCAGAGGACTAAACAACCTCCCGCCTTATGTTTTAATGTGCTCTATCTGTATTAGTCTAAACAATTGGGGATGCCATTCCCGAGTGTTCAGAAGTCAGGACATCCTTCACTCTCAAACACCCAGCTGGCTGAGGAATCATAAGGTTCTTAGAAAATACAACAATTATTGTTTTGTTTTTAAGCTGTTTGGCTGCCTACAAATCTCTATTTTAACTTTCCTCTGAAATAACAAATGCAGATAAAACTTTTTTTATTAGGGATGTAAAATTTTACACTTAGTCATGGGACTGAGAGATGGAGCTTGAAAAAAAAAAAAAAAATCCAGGAATTCATCAAGCATTGCAAAATTGACAGGTGGAGGGAGAGCATCACCTAGCAGCTTCCCCCGGCCTCTGCCAGGACCGAGCTGGACGCCTGCTGACGCCTGCCTGTGCTGCTGCCGGTCAGCACGATTATTATCTGCATTGTACAAGATAAGCAAACTGAGTCACGGAGTTAAGATCAGAACACAGGAGTTTTGGCTTACTGCTATATCCGCAGTCTCCTCCACTATGCTAGACTATCTCCTGCTTTCTCTAACTACAAATACAAATAATATTAGGCTTTGGCACAAATCAAAACTTACTAGTTGCGTCTGGATGTGAGTTTTACAGTTCGTCCTTATTCCTGCACCAAGTTGAAAGCAAGCCCTGGGCCTGATGACATCTGAGGCCGGACAAAGGTCCAAGTGGTAAAATTATCGTGCCGTGACGCCAAACTGCTCCAAAATGGGCTGAGTTCCCTTCCCAGAGGTTTCTCAGAGCTGGACTTTTACAGAAGTTAGCTTTTGATGTCATAGTGACAGGTACTATATAAAAACCCGAGAAAGTCAGAAGAGGACACAGGATTTTAGGGCATCGCTAAACCTCATAATTCACATAGTTTAGGCATCTGGCAGAAATAATCGTATGTTGTGCAGAGGGCAAGCCGGAATGTTGGCCAGCATTAATGCTATTTTTAGGCATACACAAGGCCCGATCGTTTGCCACCAAAATTAGTGGGAGACTCATCCTGAGTGCCCCACCGTGCTCAGAGATCAAAAGCAGCTCTGGGTTTGCTTCAGAAAGGTCCACCCTTTCTCCCTCCCCCCAAGTCGTAATTAGGTCTCTCTCTCTCCTCCAGTCGCGGTTGTTCCCAAATTTGCTGACCTCATGTAATTCCTAATTTGACAAGCTGGCTTTTTTGGGGGCTATTTTTGTCATAACAAGTTCAAAACAGAACAGCCTGTCTTTAGAAGCCTCCATTCATAGGAATGTTGGGACATTTCACGCAACACAACACCGCCACAGAGGAAAACCAGCTTTGTCTCCATGAAAATAAATGCTTGCAAAGGCAGCAAAACAACAGGAGGGGAAGCTGCTTTCTTTTCATTCCAAACAATTTTGCCAAGAGCGCACGCACACACACACACACACAAAAAGCACCTTGGGGAAACAAAAGATGAACTTGTTAATAAGAGATAAGTTATTGGCCTTGCATTTCAGAGGAAAACAAAGATTCTTGGATGCCTTTTATTTATATAGCTCAAATACTTCCTCCTAAAATATGTGCTGTTTAAGAGTCAAACATTCAACGGCAGGAATTACTAGAATGCTGATGTGTTGTTTGGGATTTTTTAAGTGAGAAGTGCTGTTTGTTTTGGAATTTGTTTTGAAGTGATTTTTTTTTTTTTTTGGAACAACCAGAACTAGCCGGTGTCCTGACTTTTTATGCTTTTGCTTTGTTTGGCTCTACTAATATCCTTGTTTTCCTACTAACATAATTCCTTTTTCCTAAGTTAGTTGCTTGGTGACTGGTATTACTCTCCATGTAGCTCAGAATTCAATAGCATTTTTACTACCGCCCTATTACAGAAACAAAATTAGTCAGAAAATCTCTAGGAACTTTTTTTTTTTTCCCCCTCTTTACTGTATCAAAATTAATCAAAATGCTTGACCCAGCCAACACAATTTATGGCAGAAGACCTGGTCCTGCTTGGGCAAGGGCTACCGGTGAAATGTTCTGTTTTTCTTGCTAAAACTTACTGGGAAAAAAATTGCAAGTCATATTCAGACAAAGACCTAGTTGACTAGAAGAAACTGCATCCATCTTGCGGTCCTCTGTCAGCACGGTTACATCACTGATGAGTCAGTAGCTATAGTAGCTGTATTAGCAAAAGTCAGCAGCTGTAGCAGCAAAAATATAGTACCAACTTAGCCTTCCTTCAACTTATACCAGCTCGGTCGGAAGGAGAATCGTGGTACACCACCGATGCAGAGCGCCTTCGCCCCAGTGTGGTTCCCCATTCGAGCTTACAGCAGTACCAGCAAATCAAACCGATAGACTGATATGCTTGTGCTGGTATGAAAGCTGCACGTGGGGCAGACCTGATCCCATCAAAGTCAATATATATGCAAATTAAAAAAAAATACTTAGTAGGATCTCCAGGATATAGGTAGATTCTGGAAACCTGGGAAGTAATGACTGAACCTAGCAGGGTTTATGCAGCCAATACTTTTATTATCAGCTCTTTAGCTTCTTCATCTGGTGCTCCTTCTAGTCTTTCAGGAGGGAATCGGCTACCATCACACCAAGAAATGCAACGTTTTGGATTGTTTTCCATGCCTGAGAAAGTGGACCGTAGGACTTACTGTATTTATTGGAGTTGTACTGCTAAAGAGCACGGATGGCATGCTAGGAACCCAAGGCAAATCTGAAACCACATCATTTCCCTTTAACAAATAGGGTAGGATATTCTGGATGGCCCTGAAGTTTTCATGGGAATTTTATTGGAACTAGATAGGATGATTCATATGAAGAAAAATGTAGTTTTCTCTCTCTTGGTGTCTCTTTCCATGCAGAATAGATCTAGCTTAACACTGGCAAGCAAGAGCATTTGGACCTTGTAATTGCTTATGTTCTGGCTCTATTTTTTTTCCCTTATCCACTTGTACAGAAGATAAGAACAATAAACAGAAAATGGACCACAGGGGAGAAACGCTGATTTCATCTTGCCACTTAAGTAATAGCAATCTGCTCTGATTTAATGATCAGTGAATACATGACAACTGGTTGCATCTTTGCAGCACTACAAACCCAAATAAGTTTTGTATTGTGTTTTGACTTTGAAATCATGCCCAGTTTCTGTTCAAGTTCTTCTAGTAAAATGAACAGATTTTTGTATTATTTCCAATCTGCTTAGATTTATTTGTGAAAACATTTTTTAATTCCAAAATGTAAGCACACTATATTTTACAATTTTGTGAGTCTGCAAATTGCAAATAATGCAACCCATTGGTGTCATAAAGCCACAAAAGAAAAGACTAAATCCTCTGAAATAAAACTTCAGAATACTGTAGTATTCTTATGCTGTAACAGCAAGCTTCTCCCAGATTTTCTTCTGGCATTCTTCCAGAACCTACTAAAACTCATAAATCAAAGGCCATAATAGCTCTGAAACTCACTGGCACTGTGGTATGTTTTTGTTTGTTTCTCTTGTTTTTTCCTGCTCCTGAGGAAAACATTTCATTAATGTTTTTAACAAATAGGTGAATAACTTAATGGCTGATCTGTTTTTTGTTTGTTTCTTTGTTTTTCCCAGTCACAGAATTAGAGCTACTTGTAGCAATACAGTTTATTCTCACAAGCCAGAGTTACAGTTTTGGCCTCTTGGAACATACCTAAAACTTGAGTCTAGTCTTTAACAAGCGGATAGCTTAATCAGGAACTTCATGACCTTCTGAATGCAACGTAAGATGCATCTACTTGACTGGAAGGATTTTTTAATTGGTTCTCCTGAATCAGCAAGGATATGCTGCAGTCCATCCAAATTTTCCAGCTATCCCCACTGGATCTGCGCTTAGACCCAAGGATGCTTCAGTTTCTCATGTGGATGGGCTGCACCTAATCCAGTTTCTATCACACAGACCCTTCACCCTTTCCAGGGTCATTCCCTAAACCAGAAACCGATGAAACCCAGAGGCAGCCTGAACTTGGGTGGCTGTAGTGATGTGGACATTCTTGAAGCTGAAGGCATGTGAAGGAAACGATACAGGCTGCGGCGTGGGTGAAGTGGGTGCTCTGCGCCTGCTTGATCTCTAGGTCAGGCTTCTAGGACAAGCACTGTCACAGCCTTCAGATCTGGAGTTCTGAGGGTAAAAATAGACACAAAATCCCAAATCATGGCTGCATGTCAGATAAAGTTGCAGAAAGAGAGGTGATATTGCTCTGATGGCCTTATAGTCTATCTACACAAAGCCAAATTTTGCGCTTTATTATAGCTACCAGTGTCCTACTCTAAAGGCAAACCTGCAACAATGCAAGTGTGTTACGGGCTGGCACATGTAAGAACTGAGCTCAGAGGGAAGACTGTAGTGAAAATATATTTTAGCCAGCCCAAGTAAATAGTAAAGCTAAGGTGGCATAAAATTCAGAGAATTTACTTCTGCATGTAGGAGCTTTATGGACAATTATTTGGGAGCTTTCACATCACACCTCCTAGCTGTAGGGTAGAGAACATTCTTAAGTATAAACATAAATTCATATTAAACTCTTTGTTTCTTGGCAAAATATCCATCTGGAGCCAAGTTTTCCTAGAATGTTTTGATTTGCTATTTGAACGTGATTTTCTAAAGTGTTTTGGAAAACTCGCATCAAAAAAATAAGATGTTTGCCAAATGATCATAATCTGCAGCATTTGATAGGTGAAATACAGTTAGCAGATATTTTGCTAAATCACCAACAGTCTATTAAAAACGATGTGGCAGTTAGTGAGTTTGGTAAGCCCCGTGCTTCAGGAGCTGCATGATCACCTGTGACTTTCAGTTTCCCTGTATAATATAAAGCAAGTCTGTAGCCCTCATAGCAGGGCAGCTGGAAAATATGAACCACATAGGTTTGTTATACGAAACAACAATAAAAAGATCCCAATTTTATCATTTTAAATATCATTTTGCCACAACTCTGCAGGGTCTGACTTAGAAATTTTGAATCCTTGAGTCTGCAGTACTGGAACAAAGTCACATAAAACCTTTCCTGTTTGCTCTCTGGGAGCCTCATCCAAAGTCCATTAAAATCCAAAGGAACTGATTTCATTGACTTTTCAAGACTTTGGGGATGGATTAAAACCCCAAATGCACACAAAAGTGTCAGGGCCATGGGAGAAGTCCTGCCCCCACCCTGTTCCCCACCCTTTGGCTTTGGTGCAGACGGGGTTTTACCTGATGTGTTAGTGCTATCCTGAACAGGAGCGGCTTTTCTGAGTCGGGGTTAAAGTGCACAAATCTCTCTGACACAAATACTAATGTGTGCCAGTTTTAGAAACTTTGAACTTTTTCTCCAAACATTTGTTCCCTAACTCAATCACACATATGTTCTCAGAAAGCAAAAGAGAGACGGGATACAAGTAGAGCCAAAGGGAATGTGTTCAAAAATTTCAGCAAATATTAACAGAACGTATTTATTTATTTGCAGTTCCTGTCTGTCTCAAGCATTAGCAGCAATAATCAAGAGAAATTTCAAGCACAGCCAGCTCCTGATATCATATCTACTTATCGTAGTGTTTATTTTTTCCCATCCTTTCCAGCTTAGATTAATCACTCTAGTACATAGATTTAAAACGGACTTTAAATTATGCTTTGCCAACAAAATAACTATTTAAGGCAGTTCTTTTACCTGTGCTCTATTTTATTCTATTTTGAGTGAAAAGAAACTATGAAAATAAGCAAACCTTTTAAAAACCACCTTGTATAATAACAAGAACGGGAAGTTATCTCAGCAGTTCTAGCATGCTGTTTTCATAATTGGATGTTTTGCATACTCCCAGCATTTCAAACATGTTTTTAAGTAGGAAGAGTTTTGCTTTTTTTAATCTCCCTGCCATGTGTGGTGCATAATCGCCTGCTAAACACAGCTTTATATTGATTGGTCATATTGCTGCTTGCAAACTTATTGTTTAGCCACATCTGTTATTTTTCATATAGGTTGCTAATCCCCCGTAATTAATTCATGGGAGGCCTGATTTTCTCAGACTTCAGGATTTAACAGAGACTGTTCCCTACCTCAGCAGAGGTGCTCAGCACCATGCAAGTCTGCGTCCTAAGAGGGGTACGTTGAGTTCAAAGAGGTCTTATTAGTTAAGAAACACTGTAATTGGGTTTATTGGAACTGATCCTAAAATTGTATATAATCAGCTGTGATTAATCTTTTGATACACCCATGTGTGCAGTATCTGAAGACTAATGGTAACCTAGTCAATGTTGTTACAAATAACTACGTATTGATCATTTGGAAGAGGCTTCCTTCTCCCCAGCCTGTGCCAATTAGCCTTTTTCATATAAAATAGATTAGACTTTTATGGACCCAAAGATGGATAGCCTCACCCAACAGCTGCATCTACGCATAAAAATAGGTGTTTTGTCTACGGAGGACTTGCTGTGGCTTTGTGAGTAGGATTTTCCACTGCCCTAAAGAATTCTTTCTGGGTTGATCTTCTTGGGAATCATTCCTTCCTCACACTAAAACCCCACAAGAGCGTTGGATCTCACAAACCACAAAACTCAAGAGACGTAAGGGTGCTCGGGAGCCCTGAACTGCCTCCCAGGCCCTCGAGGATCACCTTGAAAGGTGCTAAAATTTTCAAGAAACACCAAGTTGCTGATTTCGTTCTGGCTAGACCTGATCAGACACCGTGGCATGCCACTATAATGCAAGTCTGTGCCGTGCACAATAAACATCATTGTGATTGTGCCCCAGAATGATACAATTATAATGAAAACTTCACACATCATGCAATAATAGACTTTATATAAATATAGCACTTTACTTTGACAGCTATTGAGTCTATATCTTTGCAAAAGGAATTGGTCGGACTTGCTATATAGTGTGAAGTACTAATATTTAATTAGTATTATTAATGTAGTTAGACTAAAAATATTGGAGAAGATACTCTACAGGCATAAATATTCATAGCTTCACTGAGTACTAACAAATTATACTTGTTTACCCCAGCCCAGGGAATTAAACAGTTCAATGTAATAAAATATTTCCTACAAAACAGCTTGGTGTGAGCACTGTACAGCACAGCCGAAAGCAGGAAGAAAGCATGTACAGCAAAACCTCCAACAGATTCTAGTGTGACCTCCGTCAGGAATACAGCCAGCCCTTTCCTCCACTGCCAAGAAAGTCTGCTTTTTGGTGAGACTGGTGTTTCAACAAGCTACACCAGACATTTTGAGCAGAAAAAAGTTTCTTCTCTTTTGGGAATCCTCTTTTCAGCATTGAGGGAGCAAGCACACCCCCAAAGGGCACTGGACAAGGTCTGGGACAATTACGAGTCAAACAAGAGCCAAATGTTTTTACCCTGAGAATAAGAAGCTGATGAAGACAGTAAAGGGAAGGATAAGTGCCAGGAGGGGGTGTACAGAGTGAACCAACAAGAAATGGCACATACGTCTTGTACCCCCCAACTCCCCCGTCTCCAGCGCATCTCTGCCCCCATGCTTCAGCGCAGGCCAGATCACAAAGACCTATTGTGTCTATTATTTTAATTCACAAACAGTTGTCCATGCAAAGGCATATGAGGAAATGAGCTTTCATTTGGATGCAATACCTGCTTTCATTTTGGAAAATTAGGAAATGATCCAGTATGTTGCAACAGCTGGAGCAGGAAGAGAGGACGGTGACTCGTGTCTCCCAGTGTAATAAGCAAGCAATGCATCGCCGTGACGTACGCTATTTGCAGATGTAAGACTGCCAGGTATTCAAATGTGGCTTCCTACAGCACTGACTGGTAAATACCAGCCAATTTATTCATAAAAATCTAGATTTCTGCTAAAGACTGTGTTCTGTCTAATGATAGCATGGGTTTACTGTAATGATTAAGGCTCAAGTTTTCTCACATCTGTGAGGAATGCTTAGACATGCAAGTTTAAAAATAAAAATATCACTCTGGGCAGGATTTTAACATTTTTTGAGGGAGTGTGGGATGACGGGTGGGTGGATCAGATAGTAATCAGTTGAATAAACTCATCTGAGCTTTGAAAGTTAAACTTCAAGCTATACAGAAAGATTTGCATGGTGGGACATAAAAAAAGAGTTTAATTGTGCCTGGCATGGTCTGCTTTTATTAAGATGTACTAATATAAATGCACTTTTATGCAATCATTTTTATGAGATATCCAAGTGCTTTAAAAACATATGAATGACTTAATAATATGCTTGAGAATTCAACAAGTATAACTGATAGACAGGAAACTAAGGCACATAAGGGTTCAGTTAAGCAGGACTATACACCAGCAAATGCCACTTTTGGGAGTTAAGTTAATGAAATTTGTCCTATTGGTTACTGCCAAAGGAGGAGGAAGCATTTCCTTCCCAATACAAATGTCATTACAGAACATAAATACACACTAATAAAACATAATATTTTGATGTGATAAGGCATGTTTCCCTTTGTTACGCATTTTGCATATAAGTGTGCACTGCGTTTTTACATTCAGATGCCTACGCTATATTTAGCAGACTCTTTTATCATGCACTCTTTTCTGCCTCTTTCCACACAAAGATTCAAAGAAACATCTTTCCAGAGCATGTAAAGAAGTAACTAATGATATGCTATCGAGGAAGAAGTGTTCTCCTAGAGGAGACAGTTTCCTTTCAGAGACAGTAAAACAAAACCTCTATTGAATTCTTGCTCATAGCTTCACATCATTGCTTTTTTTTTTTTTTAATATGCTTAAAATTGCACATGCTGACATGAGATTGTGCAACGTGCTTTTTGGTATTTTCACATTAAGTCTGACATTTATGCCTGAAAACCGGGAAGAGATAATTTCTAACCAAAGTATTTAGAACGCAACTTAGTAGGTCACTTCTTAGTAAGAATTTCTTTATTTCAAAGGTTTCTGGTCGTGGAACTCCACGTATGCTACAGTTCATTTCACCACATGCATATGAATTTATTATTGAGGATGCGTCCCTGCCACGGATGCATAATCAGGCTGGGTAAATGTTCTAGTGGAGACAAAATATTCCAGGAATCTTAAACATTCAGTAGAAAGATAGGGTAAAAGAGCTTTTCTAATACCAGTGAAAGAGCGTGGTACACTGAGTATTTCCAGTAAAATGAAAAATATGCTTACGCTAACTGCAAACCATTCATTTCCCTCAATAGCACAGCCTTTCCTAAGCCCTGTGGAAAACCAGGTAATGTTTTAAGTTTGCCAGATGTGGCAGGTCTTTACTAAATGTTGCATTGCACTGTTACAAGCCCTTGCTTGTGTTAACTTGTTGTGTTTGAAAGCAAATTTGCAAGCAAGTGGAACGTGTATCCCTATCTGTCAATAATTCCTCATCACACTCAACAAAAAGTCACCGCTTTCCTTTTTCCCCGCCCCCTGAATGTGAAATTGCAGTAAATCAGTCAACAGCACTGTTTAGCATATAAAGCAGAAAACTTCAAAGCAAAGCAGCCTTTTCTCTCCACCTATGAAATTCCAGACCATGCTCCTAAATTCAGGGAAATCTACTCCTCCTTTCTGCTTACAATTCAGAAAGCCTTGGCGATGCATATTAAAGGGCTGCTGTCAGCTTACATTGTTTAAAAATGGACTGATTAAAAAAACATTTGGGTAAAACACCCTTTATATACTGTGTGAGAAACACACTCATCTGGTAACGCTGCTCTCTCACAGCCCTCAGAGGACTGAATTATACCAGCTGACAAGCTGTTCCGAATCTTAAATGTACTTTTATTGTTTGACTTTATGAATTCCAATTTCAATATTTTTTCCTCTTTTGCTAAGATTACCTTCCTTAAGATTACGCAAAGGAAGCACGCCCATGCGTGCTCAGTCCCACTTCTCTTCTTTCCGTGTACCCGCCTGTCTGTTATCAAATCTTCAGCTTTGTAGATTTTGAATAATCAGTAAAATTATTTTTCCTCCACAGCGCAGGGGAAGGGTTGCCCACATTCTTACACTCTTTTATGCTAATCTTTATCTTATATATGATAACATAATATTATGTTAAAGCTCTAAGTCCAAATTAAAAAAAAAAACCCACTCCTTACCCAGATTAAATGATATGTTCATATCAGTATAATTGATATAGTTATGCTGTATGCTTTCTGCAGCAGTGGCTAGGCAAGACATTCCTACCCCTTTTCCACCCCCTCCCCTCCACCCTTTCCTGCCATGGCCAGACTTCACCACTCTAATTTATATAGATTAAAATGTCTATAAGATTGTGTTGTAACCCAGATCATCGAAATTACCCTTTAAAAGAAATTCCTTCCCTGAAGCAAACATATCATCAAACTATGCCCTGAGATTCCCCCCCAACGTTGCAAAGCATCCATCTATATAAGGAGGACCTAGTCCATACTGAATTAGAAGGTGGCTATTATCTGCAGCTGAAATTAATTTCTTCACATAGAATCAGCATGAGGTCTATGCACTATTCAATAACTGCTGAACCCTGATGATATTAGATTTCTTCACTTTTATTTTAACCAGTTAATTATCAGGAATGATTTCCCTCCTGCTTCGTTGTGTGTTTAAAAGGCGCAGGAAGTAGAGGTATCAAGAATTCCTGCAGTTACACCACAGGCTTCTGCTAGTGAACTGCTTAAATCTGGGCTTTATGTCTACATTACATTAGCAAAGCTCTCATTTGGATACATTGCCCTTTCCCAGGGTCTCATGTGCAGCTTTCCGTATGCCTGATCCACATTCACTGAAATCAAAAGAAAAACTCCCATTGGCCTCAGTGATTTTGAGTCTGTGCCCTGTATAGACTGAGAGATGCTGAAAAAATGGAATAATCATTACACTAGAGACCTAAAAGGAATATGCTGCAATGTGTCTTCTTTTGACAAAAATATTTCCTTTTATTAAAAATAATAGCCTCAAAATTAGAGGTTTAACAGGGACTGTGCTCTTTCACTAACATGCCTAATAAACTCAGCATGGTTCGACCTTCACGCATACTTATTCATAGCAAAGAGTACAATGTTAATCATGGTGATCAATGTAAACAATTCCTACCTGCTACTCACAGGGCTACACACTGAACGGCATCTAAAGTGGCTGGACCCTGAAAGCCATAAATAGCAGTTTCAGAAATATTAACAGTCAAGCAACAGAGCTATGTTTGCACAATTGTTTGTGAAAGTGAGCTTCAGAAGGTGTAAATGACGCTGGGTTTACAAAATTGGGGACATTTAAACCAAATGGTTAAGCTTGCAGTCCGAGGTAGCAGTTAGACCAGTCTAACAGACTACTTTTTGCATGCCAGTTAGCCATTAGGCTGGCTTAAGTGTAACGTTAAATGGCCCTTTACTTGCTGCATATTTTAGTCTATGCAACACAATGGGAAATCAAGATAGCCGATAACAAGCAGCTGTAGCAGCACTGCTCCAAGCTCAGACCGTACAAGTGCCTGAAGTCCATATTTCAGAGCTTTACAGTTATCGGTGCCTAAATTAGCTAATTTAAGTGAGGGTTAGATATGTCAACACAGCCTGCAATCGTGCCTTCAGCTGCAATATAGACATAGGCTGTGGGCTGATGTTGAAGGCAGATAGAGCTGCAGCAGTTTAAGAAGCTACTGCCTCCAGCTGTTCGTTACTGCCCGGCGTACATCCCCCCCTCCCCGCAGAGCAGGGGAGAAAGGCTGCAGGTACCTCAGCAGCATCAGCTCCAAGTGGGGTGGCTTTGATGGGACATTGCCCCACAGCTGGAAGGACGTATGTCCAGCTTAGTGTGTCCAGTTTGAGATAGGGCAGGGCCTTATCTCAGCCCACCAGTTAAGGTGGGCTTAAGCTAAGCCACTGAAAAGCTGTGAAGGATGCATATATTTCAGTGTACTAATTTCAGCTGTGGGAGCATATTCTGAAATGATTGCAGCAATATTTGTTAGGTGTTGCCTAGCTGTCGCATTGCTACCAACAGAGACTGAGAGAATACCTTGTTTATTGAGATTTGCAGGAATCGTGGTGGCAGATGTTACACAAAATACATCAAAGGAGTCCATTTTCAAAAAGCACCAGACCAGATAATAAGTCTAAGGGTCCAGAACCTTATCTCCGGTGAAACCAAGCTGTCTAGTGATTCACTTTTTTGTCATTCTACAAAATGTTGCTATTGGTACATTGTCTGTGTGGAGGAAGACACAAACTGCTCTGTGACTCATCGTGTCTGGAAGGAAAGGTGAGTACAGCTCTTGTGTGTCTGTCTGTGTGTCTGTGACTGTATGTGGAATATAGATTTCAACAATACTTACTGACAAAGACATCCTAACCAAAACATAATTTCAATACGCTACATCCTGTTGCCTACCAACTTGTAGCTTTTCATCATAAACCAAAATCTGTTTGTAATCAAGGAGAGGCTCTCTATCCATTGATCTTCTTCCTCAGCTAATCCTGTATGTGCTTTAAAAGAACTCCGAATTATTTTGTCTTTCACCACGTTAAACAGGTACATGAAGATTTTATTCTCTATCCCACTGTCTTAAGTTGATGGGGTTTTTATAAGTTATAAATGTTTGCATTAGCAGATGGTGATGTTTTACCCTTCATCATAGGTCCTTAAATAGATTAAGTCAATGTTGTCAAACCCACGGGAATTAAAGAAAAAGTCAGGCACACAGGAAACCTTATGGCCTGTGACAAATCAATACCTTTCTTAATCTCCATAAACATTGGGATTTCTACTCTAAGAAGCTAATAGTGAGAATTCCTGGTCTCCCTTCTGATTTTGATGCTGAATTACAAAGACAAGGTCTCGATTAAGCCTCATTGTTGTGGTTCCTCATTTTTAGGAGGAAATTGGATACAAAATAGCTCCTGCCCCCTAAGCTAACTGGGTGCTACCGCTCTACACATACGTCCTAATACTGACTTGGCACGTGGGTCCAGCCCCCTGCTTGCTTCTGAGCAACGTTCCGTCCCAAAGAAATACCAATCAGAAGCTCAAAACTTGCTGCTCCCCCATCCTGAGAAGGAGCCTTAGCCACAAAGTCATCGGTTATTCTGCCAGCAGTACCTTCTCATTAAACAGTATATACCAAACATCATCCGGGTCAGAAACTCTAGCCCGCTCTTCAGTTAGTTCACGAAGTTCCCACAAGTATTTTGTCACCAGTATCTCACCATCTTTTTAGCTGAATTGAGGCAGATCAGTAGCTTGTGAAAGCTTGTGCTTTTTTCTATGTCAGCATCAAATTGAAACATTTATGCTGCATTGTGGTTAATTGCAGTGGTAACTATTAACCATTACCATCTGGATTAAATGCAGAAGCCAAATCTGCATTAATAACTCTTTCCACCTGGGATAAACCATTTGCAGTACCCAAGCAGGCAGTTTCAGTAGCATCGGTTCCATTTTTCTCAAGCTACAGGGCCACAGACTACTTCTGCTCTTTTAAACATCAAGAAGGCGACAGTTCACAAAGCTGTTGCCAAATGAAACAAAGCAAACTTTCCCCACGAGTGCAAACCAAAGGTAGAAAATGAAAAAAAAATAGGAGATGTATCCAAAGTTTATTTTAACTTTTACTGGGTTTGGACTTCTTTCCCCCCAAGGTTAGGTGTTCCCAGGATTAAGAAAAGCTGAAAATCATTGCTCAGTACTTTAAAGAGAGAGAAAACTATGCCTAAGGACTCTAAATCAAAGACAGATTCCTGTTCCCCTCACCTAATCCTTCTCAGGAGCAGGAGAGAAAAATGTGATGGTGGGTGGGCATTAAGGACCAAAACAGAAACATATTTTCCTACTTTGCCGGATAAATGCCAAAAACTTTTCAATGAGCAGCTCCGTGCTTTGCAAGACCCTCAGTCAAACGCTTCCTCACTCAGCCGCCAAGAAAGTTCCAACAATCTCAAACCGCTGAGTCCCATCAGGCTAACCCAGCCCGGCAAACCCAGCCCTCTCGGATGCTAAGTACAGGTGAAAAAAACAGACCGTCACTCATCTTGGGAGGAAAGGCTTCTCATTTCAGAAGTCAATGCTTACCAGTCATTCAAAACCCTGAACGACAATATACACTTTAATAATCAAGTGAAAATAGCCCCAATAAATGGGGTAGCCAAAATTGAGATGCAATTTGAAAATAATTAATGTCGGTAGGGCTGAAAGACAGCACAGACATCTTTTATGATGCCGAGTTCTAACACAGTTTCTCATCTAGAGAAGTCTGACCCGCATGGTTAATTTTCCACCACCCACAGTCCATCAGGTGTGAAGGAAGCAGCACCGGGGCAGATCCATGCCCGCGTAGCCATCCCTGGCCACGAGCATCCAAAGGGGAGGTGGATGCCCACAGGTAGGTGCGAGTGCCTCAGCTGTCATGCTTAAACCCACATGCAGCTGTGAATTACAGCCCATAATCTTGGGGAAGCTGGAGCTATAAAATACGTGAATTCTCAGTTCAGCGTATACTCCTGACATTGGCCATCGTCAGTGACACACAAAATCAACCAGCTTATTTCTTAGACTTTTTTTTTCCTTAAGCAAGGGGACTTTGAAGTAATTTGCTCACGGGCAGTGTGATGTTTAAAGCTTGCTCTGAACTCAGCTCATTCAAGTCCTGTTCCTATGTGAACACTTTAAATACAGCGCATAGGTCTTTTTCTCCCCTCCCCAAAGTGACAAACACTAATGATGGCTTGTGAAATCCAATTTTGCATTTTACTTCAAAGTATTTTATTTCATAAGCTCCTGAAGCTTTTTGTATTGATCCCAGTTAAGGTCATCTATCTGCCAGTTTCTACTAGTCTTTTCCTCACTGCTGACTGTGGCACGTCTGCTACCGAGGAAAATATGAAACTTGACAAATGGATATAGCCAGAGAACTTCTGAAGCAGTGTATAGGTCTTTCTGCATCTTTGCAGAGAAAGACATCAATCCAGGCTTATATAGTTATATGTTTTGTGTACATAGAGACAGTTAAAACGTACCCAATATAGACAAGCCAGAAATGAATGTACATTTCAATGTTTCTCATAAAAAAGTTTATATACATTTTATAAATGACACAGCTTAGACATATGAAAATATAAATAGGTATCAAACAAAAAAAATACCTATTCAAGTTCAGGCGAGCACAATTTAAAGTCATCTTAGACATGCACTCGCCCAAAATCTGCCAGGATACGGAGAAAAAAAATATTATATAAATTATTACTGTCGTCACAAGAGCTAGTGAAGGACCATACCAAATTGTTCTGACTTCCCAACAAATCAGAATAAAATGCCTTTTGAACTAGATGGCAATCCATTGAATTGGAATTATACATTAGGGCTACAACTACCATGTCTGGCAGAGATTCAAACCCCGTGAAGTCACCTACAGAAACCGGGCATGACCTCCATTTTCAAGAGTAAAGGGTGCAGTAATTTGGGCTGCTTCTTTTGCTTTGTTCTCATCTGTCCAGGGAGATCCAAAGGGAAACTGCAAAGGCAGCGGGACTTCCACCGTGCTGATTTGCTGACGTCCCACTGCTGATAGGAAATTACCTCGTTGTAAACCAGCCACAGATGGCCCTCCAAGCCACGACTCCATGCGGTGGGCAGGCACCACCGCTGCGGCCGTCAGGGAGGGGGCTGAGTGGCAAAGATCAATTAAAATCTGATTCTTCCCCAAACTCAGAGCTGAGCTCTGGGGTGCTGGTTCAGATCTCATTCTGGTGACTGTACGGTCACACCATTGCCCATTAGAGCCTTCTCTCTTTTCATCTTTCCATTGGGAAGACAGGAAATGACAAAGAGGAGCAGCAAAATTCATGCGCACAAAAGAGCGTATTTCAGCCCTCTCCCATGCTGGATCCTCAGCTTTTTATAACACTACCACCGAGTTAGTTTTACAATGTTTATGCTACCTCAGTTTCCTCATAAATATTGTTGAACTGGCATGAGCAAGACCAAACCACCACAGTTCAGACCGACAATCTCATTTTCCGTTTGTTTAGACACGATGCATATTACAGCCGTCCACAGCTGCTTGGTGCAAGTCACATTACTGGGCGCATTTATGAACTATGGCCTTCCTCCAGTGCTGGCAGTAGCGGAGGTTATGCGGGGGATTAGTGGCTGGGGGCCTGAAAGAAGGAAGTTCCTCTTACACCTGAAAGATGAGTCTTGGTCTAATTGCTATATTGTGGCTGAAAAGCCCATAAAGAAGAGATACTGGTGGAATCCCAAGGCAGAATCCAGGTAATTAGGGAATGAGGTGCGGCAGGGGGAAGGAAGCATTACAGTCTTTGTAAGCTGATGATGAGCAGCTCACATGCAGGAGACAATCGGGCAAGAGCAAGAAAGATGTTTTAGCTTCTGCACAAAGATAGATTAATGCCAAAGAATAATATGAGATTAGGTGCTTGCTTTCTGTTGGGGAGTTCTTTGAGTTCTGGCCCTAATACTAGAACATCTTCTAAATACCTTGTTTTCAACTCAGCCTCTGTGGGAAATGAGTGAGTCTCTATTCGTGTCGTATTTGTAGCTGTTTAAAATACTTTTTATGTCTGTGTTTATTTGATTCCAACTTGACATGCCAATTACTAAGAGTAGCATTTAAATGACTAAAGCATTTGCAAAAGAGACTGTATGCATCTCCATTTCTTTAGGCAAAACAGCAGCACAATTGTCATAAGTGTTGGAACATCTAAACTTGAATTTCTATCCTAAAATATCCAATTATTTCCCGCTAATTTGTAAGAAGGTTTTCTAAGGAAAAGTCCTTTACAAAAGGTTCTCAAATAACAAAAAGCCCCATAGCTCTGTCGGATTATTCTGTTTGCTGCAGCGTGTTATACCAAACACACACTCCCAGACAGGTTATGCAGCTCTAGGGGCTCCCATATTTAAATAATCTCTGCCCGTAGTTGATATTTCTCTGCTTTTAAAGTGTTGTAATGCTGCGTTCTTTCAAGATCACTCAAAGTTGAATCATACAATCTGTCACTTTAGCAAAGGAATAGCCTAATTAAAAAGTAAAAGGTGCTTTTTGCTATTTCATCCCAGATGAACAACTGAAATGGAAGGATGAGAAGTTCGGAAGAGTAAGACAATGTAATACAAAAAAAAAAAAAATTAAGAAGTCCAACTTACCCCTCTACATCATATCTCACAAAGGAAAATAATCTATTGTCTCTCCAAAGAAAATGGCCCCGACTGTACATCTCTTGTAGAACAGAAAGAATAGCAATCCTGAAATTATTCTAAATGTTTCACGTGCCTATCGATTCCTTCAAGTTACAAGAGCTAAACAAAGACGGAGAATCACACTCTGACCCCTTTAAAAACATCAAAGTGCCACACTATCAGTCCTGAATCTTCCTTACAATCCAACCTTTGGCGATTATGTTACAGTGCAACTGATTATTCATAATCTGTCCTGAAACTACAAATTATTTATTGATTTTTCTCTAATATTATCAAGTTCTAAAGAATAATTACTGGTGTAATAGTTAGCCAAGTTGTTATGAGAATTGTAAGCCCTTTTGGTTAATGCATGGCATATGTCTGAG
Source organism: Himantopus leucocephalus (assembly GCA_003993805.1). Classification (NCBI taxonomy): domain Eukaryota; kingdom Metazoa; phylum Chordata; class Aves; order Charadriiformes; family Recurvirostridae; genus Himantopus; species Himantopus leucocephalus. Next base: position 13,028,544 of record RSEF01000020.1, on the reverse strand, counting down.
GCATTCAGCTAATTCACATATCTGTCTGCACTATTAATAGAGAAGGTTACATGCCAATTATCCAGGGTTCAATCAGCCTGTTAGGATACAATAGCTGCAGTGTTCACACACTTGATGTGCCACATTCCTCACAGACATTATAAGCAGCTGGTCCAGATAAGACCACTGGGGCTTTAATATTTAGGAATCACTCCTTCGTCCAACCTGGATTGCGATTTTTTTATTGTTACGTTAACTGTGGTTCTTTTGTTACCTCTAATCTCTCTCTTTTTAAAAAAAATATTTTTAGATTCAGCACTATTGAAGTCAACTGACATTTCCCTCCTGTTAGGAGGGAAAAGAGACCATTGTAAACGGCTGTAGCAAACCCGTAGACACAATAGATTCGGGAGTTCTCCAAATTCCCCCAAACTAACAGCATTCTTCTGTCGTGAGGAGGCATGTTAATACCTCCCGTAGCACCCAAATCTGCAAAAAGGAGCACGTTGAAAAGACTGTTCCATACTAAATGCTTAATCTCATTTAATTATTTTGCCTGCTTCACTGAAAAACCAAAATAAATTTAAAAAACAGCCAAAACCATTAATTTAGGTTGTTATTTGTCCTGCATGTTTATTTCGTTATTATATTTTGGGGGACAGTAACTTTGGAAGAAGTATTCTTATTTAGTTCAGAGAAAGGTAAGAAGCAGCATGCAAACAACCAATTTAGAGTGCCATGTTAGTGAAGCCACTGTGAGCTCGATTGGGGATTTCACCACATGAAAACCAGACATTCATCTGTTCCCATGGAGATATTCCTTCTCCCAGTCAATCAGGGAGCTGTTCAGGTCAAACAATAGGCAGTGGTTCCTTTTCTCATCTTACAAATAGATACCCCCTCCCTCCTCCTCCTTCTATTTACGGGTATTCTCGATAACATTTAAACACCTACAAAACAAGCAATTATATTTTCAAATGATTAGGAAAAAGTATTTGCTGGGATTTTTTCAAGCTTACCGAAAAATTAATAGGGGCTTGAATTAAATAAAAATTAGGCCATCCTGGACTCTCACACCCTAACCTTATGTGTGCCCTGAACTTTTTTATGCAGTATTTATACAAAGATAAAATTAAGATTATCTTCACAGGACGTGAGCATCGTTTGTTGCCAGGCCACCCTAAAAGCGCATGAAACAGTCTGAGGTAATTGCATGTAACTTTTTAATTGTCAGAACAGAGCTAAAAGAAAGGCAACGCAGAATAATGCTGGGGAAAATGCAAAGGGTGGTTACTTATAGAGCCGTTAGCTATTTCCTGAAAATAAAGAAGCGGATAGAAAGCAGTTGTACAACACAGAACAGAAGATGGAAATGATGTTTTTAACACTGCTGCTCCTGCTCAGGTATTTAGGGCAGGCTGAGGGACACCGCGCCAGAGCCCGCGGGTGGGATGCTTCATTACAAAATCAGTCAATTTAAAATTACATTTTTTCCTCACTGTTGCAGATTCATTTCCACAAATTCGTGTGCTTAAACATATTGTTATGTTATTCTATGTGTATTTGTAAAATTATATACTTTTAGGTGTTATTACTTAGGAAACTACTGCTGCACTTTTTCTACTCTTCAAAAATTCTTACTTTACACGTGATCAGGTATTAAATTGTCCTCTCTCAAAACGCCTCTGTATGACCTAAGCTTTGCAGATGCCCTAACACTTGAGCACGCACAGTTGTTCCACCTAAGGAAGAGGGCTGCTGAACCCAGACTGTGCAGCACCCTGCTTCCCCTTACTGACAATTTCAGAACCTGCAGACCATTTTTGGCAGAGCTGCTGAAATTTCTTAATTACTTGCTTGATTAATTCATCACAGTGATGATTAATCCCTTGTTTTTTTATGCAAATGGATGCCTCGGCAGAGGGGAGAGAGCACCCAAACGAAGGGAAAGGCTAGTAAAATTCCATAGTTATTTAACCATCAGGTAACTAATCGGCACACACCTGCCCACAGCGTAATGCTGGTGCCCCTGCCCAGCCAGCAGGCAAAAAGACAGATACAAAGAGATGTATTGCAATTGGATGGGGAGAAGACTGGGATTTATTGCCCAGAGTGGGAATCAGAATCATGTCTGGTGCTATGTTGGCAGGATAGAGGGATATAAGAGTATGTAACACAAACACATATGAAACTGAAGTTCGTTAATTCCCCTCAGAAGAGAAATTCCTTAAAAGAGGGTTTGCACTGAAGCTTGCGCCTGAAAAGCAATGTCACAGCTTTGCATGTACATGTGTAAAAGTTAAGTGTCAGATACCAACACCCTGATATCTGGCTCAGTGGCCATACCTGTGTAACGGCAGTACTAGTACTTAATCGCTTAATAAATTAATGTATAAAGGGAACTTCCCAGATTAAAAAGAAAAAGAAGAAACAGCAGAGAATCTACACTACTGTCCTCCAAGTTCCTCCTTAAATACCGTCTCTACTGGGAGATACCAGCATCTGTTCCACTGGACTGCAGAAACACCCATCCTAATACTCTCGCTGTCACATTGCGCTTCCCCTCGTTTTATTCACTAATTGTCTCCCACACTTCGAGGCTAAACTCCTTAGGAAGGCTGTGTGCACAATGCCTGCTTTTATGGGGGATTCATAGAGGGCCTCTTGGTGTTACTGTATTACAAATACTAAACAAAGGTAATCAGCTCCTGCCAAGGGTATGCTGAGACACAATCTAGCCCTTATAAAGTATAGCCGCGTTCGCCAACGCAAGCGGGTAGAATTTCAAAGTGGCATTAGCTGAACTAGAAATGCATTTACAGCAAACCATAAAGCATAGTTTTCCAACACGCTCTCTTAAGAAAATGATAGGAAGGAAATCTCGCAGCACAAGGGGATTGTTGTTCAGATGAAATCTCAAGGAGAAGTTTAAAGAAGAATTCGCGTTCAGCTCGCTGAGTAAGAATAGAACAGGAAACTGCAAATGACACCAGTGGTTTGGATTGTACGATTAAGTAACTGCCCTCCTTTTTAATGAAGTCACTCAAGTACAACTAAACAGCAAGGCAAAGCAGTAAAGTCAATAGAGTTAAACTCTCTTAGCTTTAAACAAGCCTGGCCAGTTATACGGCTTCTCAGAACACGGCATTTCCATCCCCACTCAGGGAGATTTCATTTTTCTGAACGATTGGGCTAGAACAAAGAAATGCGAGCTCAAAACTGTTCCTCAACCGACTCTGTAAATAACCCGGGGGGGGGGACGGGGGACGGGGGGGACGGACGACAACAACGGGGAATAAATTATAAAGTCAAAGATAGTTAACAAACAAACAAAATTAAATTTCATGCTGCAAATGTAACTTGGTATTAACTACCCTTTGTGCTATTTAGCAAGAGCCCAGCGACAACCTGTTCTTGCCAGTGATTTCTCACCTGCTGAGAGAAGAGGGCATTTGCAAGTGCGGTACCCTGGGAACGGCCCCGCCGCTGGGGCGGCACTGGCGGCCGGCACCTGCTGGTGAAGCGCTCTCATCTGTTCAGTAAAGCTTCACTGAATTCACCATTTTAAAGAAGAGCTCTCTGTTTTCGCATACTGTACTTAACCCATTAAAGGAACAATATTATCACTCACGACCATCCCTACGGGTTTTTTTATCTTTCCTCCCCGGTTGGAAGAAACGGTCCTGTGCAGAACCGAACTGCTGAGGGCTCTGTGTAACAACCTCCATCATCTCACTCAAACCAAATACTTCATACTGAGTAATTCTTGGTCACATATTCCTCTTGTGCCTTGATGCAAAGCTAAGAAATTAGATCATGACCTTTCATATCAGCCGCGTGGTAAACAGATACTGCATCTGGGCTCACTGGCTGCATCTAGGGATGGACGTGAGAACTCAGCCAAATATGTGTGTGTAAATATATTCAACGATATTTTATTAAATGATATTTTATGATAAGGCCAATAGTTAAATAACATTATCAAGATGGAAAAACACAGTCGTGGATTTTCTTTTTCCATAGAGTATTTCCAATGCAGTATATTTTCACAGACAGCAGAAACTGTTTAACTTGCTATGGCAAAGCAGGAGGAGCTGACGACCATAAAAAGGAAGTTGCATGTCATATTAAAAATGAGCTACAACTGTCTGTAGTATTAATAGACAAATAGAAAAAAGGAAAGTAGCAAGCAAAACATTACCTGGAACAAAAATACATGTTCTCAAACCAAAAGCAGAACTTTTGAAGAGCTAGATCCTCAATTTGTGGCCATAACTAAGAAAAGGCAAAGCAAATCAGTGGACTAATTGATCCTAGAAGCAAACTGAATCCTCGTTAGGGATTTTATGCTTGCAAAAGAGGGTGGAGGGAAATCAGGCAAGAATAATTAGTAGCAAGAAACCCCTCCCTTCCCAGAAAACCCCACATCAGGTCTGAGATAGAATTCATAAGAGAAATCCTGCTTCCACTTAAGTAAATAGGAACATGCTGATTTCTTTTACTAAGATTAAAATCTCAGCCTAGGTGGCAGGCTGGTTTATGTAGGTACTGAAGATTTATTGCCCCTAACATAGGAAAAAAACCTAAAATGACTAGTTTGCTCCAAGTTGAACTGGTGGAATTCTTAACATTCAACAGAAAAACATCTATTTGATGGAAGGAAACAGGCACTGCCATCAGAGGGACCAAGCTGGGGTTTTGCCAGGTGCACTATCTTAAAACCATTGACGATGTCCTGATCTAAAGTTACAACTGCGCAGGAGATGCAGGCTCCCAGCCTGTCCTGTGCTCAGGGCATCCAGACCCCAAGAGAAATGAGCAACAATGAAGTCAGCAGCCAGCAGAACACATCCGTCATTTTAAAACAATATTTGCATTTTTATTTTGCTCCAGTGCAGCAGAATATTAGCACGAGTGTGGGATGTACGCTTTTAGACTGGCGAAGTGGGGGGCTCACCTGCAGAGGCCCGAAACCACACACCAGCAGTGATTCATACGAATTAATTCCTGTATGCAAATTTCCTGATTTTTACTATTCCATTATCTGGGAAATTCTGGGAAAATCCTAAATCCTTTGGCATCGGTAATAAAACTCCTTACTGTCAAGAGGACAGAGCAAATATTTATACCAAAGACAGATCCCCACACTTTCCAGGTTCCATATTCAAGACTCTATTTCCAGGATGATGAAAATAGGGCTGAATTTAGATATCTTTATCCCTGTGGGATATTTATTCAAACCAGATGCCTCAAATTCCTTACGAATGCTTACAATAACTATTAATCAAGTATTCGTATTGTACAGATTGTAATCGAGTGTTCAGATCTGCAGTCTGCTTCAGATATCAAGAAACAGTGATTTTTTTTTAAACTTCCTTCGCCAAAAAGGGATCAAAGAAAAATATGGTAAACAACACGTAGCTCCCATGAGCTATCACACACAGTCAGCTTGGAAAATTCCTACAGAAAAGAAAATATTAGTAGCAATATCTTATATGACTTGTGCTAGGTAGTACTCAGGAATCCCGGTGATGAATCAGGACCTCATGAGAATCCTAACGCAGACTGAAGAGGTCCTGTTCCAGAGGCACTGCAGTTTAGAGATTACAGGGCTCTAAATATTTAACTACTTACTGTGATGTGTTTTCTTTTGGAGCCAGTTAAGAAAATAGTACCTACAAGACAAATCATATGGTATGTGTTCTTTCCAGTGACATCGTACCCTACAGACCACAGCTTCTGCAACGCGGGCTTTTCATTGACCAAGCTGCGATGCTGAGGCTCTTAGGCTGAGTAACATAAATATACCGTGAAATGAATAAACGGGGCTGACACATACTTATTCACACCCTGATGCATTGTTTGTGCAATCTTTAAACTTAGAAACAATTTGAACAATAATACTAAGTGTAGAGGTGTAAGGAAGAAGTATGCCATGGGCTGCCGACCATGGGCTAACAACAGACCTGATGACTGTTCTTGGTTTAGAAGAATATGTAAACAAAATGGCCATAAAGACCTATTTACCTAAGCATAACTGCTCTGTGGAACAACCAAATCCCAGTGTATGCAGGAAATAAAGTTGTCTAACAGGATGTTATCAGAAGGAAATAAAATAACTCAGTTCCTTAGCTATACTTACTACTAGTTGCTATTAATTTTCCCAAATACACACAACTGAGGCCTTCAACATCAGACATAAATGACTGTGCACTGACGCAGTCATTGATTTACTTTCAGGGGAAAAGGTAATAAAGCTAGTAAGTGTATTAGATGGCTAATTAGTAAGTTTAACTGTAAAGCAAGCTGTTTACAGTAAGAACATGTTCACCCAAACTATAATGAATAATAATAAATGATATCCACCAATTCTTTAAACTCAGATAATAGCCTAAAGAAACTGAGGATGTTACACAGTAGCAAAACCCCAACACTGAAAAAGCTCCTCATTTCCTCTCGGGCCCTGGCCCTCTCTTTGGAAATATGGAAAAACCTGTTTCTAAGATGAATGTCTTTTGTTACTGCAGCGTGATTTCATGATTCTAGTGGTACCACAAGCACAAGAGGAGAAAGAAGCAGTGCTAACGTGCGCTGGCTTTCATCACATGCATAAAAATAATTCTTGTAATATACTTCTATGTGAAGAAATTAAGATACTTCAGATAAGCCATTGATTGGAGTGTCATATCTGAAGCCCAATTGTTACATTTGAATTTTATTCTAATTCTTTTGTTGCCTCATAGTCATTGGTTTTGTATTAAAAACAAAATAAAAGAGATTAGTCTTCTGCTGAATTTTCTCAAGCTGACTCTTCACCCCATGAGTGATAATTTGGAAGGTTAACTTCTATTCAGCTGTTTTGGTTTTTTGTTTTCTAATTTGCACAACTGAAACTCAGTCAATAAGCTGGTACACCGGCCCTGACTCAGCCCTCAAGTATGTCAGTCTATCTTGGGTGTGACTCCACGGAAATCAGCCCAGTATAAAATTAAAACAAAAGTGAGTGTGAAGGGTACTGTGGGTGCCTGACACGTAACAGCCAGGGTAACATAGCAGGGATCAAGCCCATACCGGAGGGTCCCCTCCTCGATTTTCTGGTGGGGTGCAGTGCTCCGCAGCCCGGCAGAAGTGTTTCCCACCTCCCCAAGATACAGAGCACGGTGAGGAGCCGAGCTCTCAAACCCAGAGTGTGTCACCGGTAAAACATCATGCGCACGCACCTAAGAGAAACCAGCAGACAGCAACAAAGCCTGCTGAGTTGAAATAAAAAAAATCTGCAAAAGGTCAGGGACAGCGAAAACAGAAATCTGCCAAGTCCTGCCTGCCTGGTGGCAGACACCCTCGTTTTTTGGTTTCGTCTTTAGGCAGCTGTAAAAAACAAGCCCCTTCCCTCCCCCTTCCTGGCGATGCAGGCGTTTGCAGCGTGTTCTGCTGGGACGTGAAGACTCTTCCTCATTCTCAGTCCCGCAGCGGGACGCCCGGGAGAAGCGGGATCCAATTAAGGTGGGGCCCAGCCTTACCCAGAACGTCGGATCCACGGGAGAGGCAATGACACTATCGAGCTCTTGCAAAATAATGAAGGAAACTGTTCTTCATATGAGAAACCACTTCTGGCTGTCAGAAAAGAAAAAAAAAAGTTCATTTAACAGCACAAGAAGGTGAACGTTGTTTAGTGTAGGCATGCCAGTGTAAAACTAAGCATTTTAACTTAGACCTGCTTTGAAAGGCATAAAAACTAAATAGGATCACAACTTTTCATTAAATTGTTGCTTAAATTGTTTCTCTTTTCTGGTCTGCAGTTGCTCAGTCCCCTGAAAATTTGGCACCAGAAAAAACTCTCAAGAATATAGCTTTCCACTTATAGAAAGGCTATATATGCTCCCCACAGAGAGCCGAACCTAAAGCTGAGAGCATGCTCTGCATTGCCGTTAGATTGTCATCAGTGCTTGCACTGGGAACTGAAATGGGAAGAGTATGCCAATTATTTATTTTTTTTTTACTTTTTATATTTAATAAAACCCAGTGAACCATGTGCTTAAAGTTAAGCACGAATTTAAAGTGCTTAAGGAAATAGGAATGGCTTAACGTATGTCTTCGGAGGGACAGAGTTGATAAGACAGATTACAGTTTTACCACAGAACTGACACAAAAATGGATTCAAAACCTCATTTGAACTAAAACCAGCTATAACACAATCTTTGTCTACACCAAAGGCTTCTGGCTTCGTAATCAGCAAACTGGATTTTTATTACATGAATTCCCCCCAAAAAAATGTTAACGGTGCCTTCGTACCATTTTTGTTACCTCTTCTGAAAACAAATCATAAAGTCTTATTTATATGGTCCTGACATCCTTGGTACAGACCAAGTGGTGACTTTAAACCACTCCAGTTGTATTAATGTAACTTCATTGATGACTGATCATTTTGGAAAACAGGCAGTCAGCTAAGAACAGTTGTGCAGCAGTAATTCACTGCGCTAGAAATCTCGCCCGTGTAGGCAAGCCCACGTGACTTTTAGCCCTGGCGTAGAACCCCGGAGTGATGGCAAACAGGGTTTCTGGGGGAAAGGACTTGTCTTTCTCTTTCAGCATTTTACAGTGTGCAGCTCAAAAGCTCCTGATCCATGACTGCACGGATTAATTAATATTAATCACTTCATTATTAATAACATTATTAATTGGGAAGCTACAGCTAGTCCCAGCACATTCTCTCCATTGCAGCCTACCAGTCGCCCTGCAGAGCTCCGTGCTGGCATGATCCTGAGGGACAGCACCGCATGTGTGAATGGGAAACCACACACAAAACGAGGGGACAACAGGGTACCCTAGAAGAGCAGTATAAGGAGGACCCACCTATTCAGGCCAAAAGTGCCCGTCTCCCCTACTTGTCCTGCCAAAGCAATAGCGGAGTGAGAACTCTAATCGCGTGGTGGGGTCGGCTGGTGTGATGTCCAAGCTCAGCAGGGCATTTTGGGGGTCTTCAAAGACAGCGGGCACAAGCCCAGCTGCACATACAGCTATTCCCTCGCCCCAGTATGCCAAACTGACCCCACGTAAGTAAAGCGAAAGATTAAAGCGGTTCAGGAGTGACCACAGGTGCCATTATCTGGCCAGAGGAGAGCAAGTAACAGCCTCAGGCAAGAAGCGAGGAGCCTCGTCCACCAGCTCAGCCACAGCCAGAGCAGCGCATTTGTCCATAACCTGAGTTTCTTTCCTTTTCTGCCACCCCTCTTTCTCCCCTACCGACACCAAAAAAAAAAAAAAAAAAAAGTCAGTATTAAAATTGGAGGTTGTTAGGCAACTTAGCTAAATTTATATCCATACTCAGCACTCTACTGCTTCCTTAAGGGAACAGCTTTCCTATCGGAGGGCTGTTGGTTTACATCTATCATTCTCGTTTCCAGCCTGTACAATGGTAAACACCTGTTCATTTAGCAGCTGATGGAAGACATAATAGCTGTGTAACTGTAAATAGTCGGCAGCTGTAAATGTTGATGCAAATCATACCTAAATGACTGAAAGAGCTGACAGAGCCTATTATGCATCCTGCGAGCAACGCCGCTCCGCTCTCATGGCATTTCATTTTTCCTGAGCAGTGACAAGCCTGGTTTTGCTCAAGTTAGGGGATGGAAGTACATTCTTTATTAGATCTAAGAATCTGTAACACCTTACTTCTGTGGTTAAAGTTTTAAAGTGATCTTTTGATAAGAATTACTGCGCTCTGGCTCCTGTCCCAGCTCTGCTGAGGGCAGAGGCTGAAAGACATATTTGAAGTTGCAACGCTAGAAAATTAGTTGCGGGTGGAGAAGAATGGCGAAACTGCCTGTTCTAACTGAAAATGACACTAGTTTCGAAAATATCTATGGTAACACCGTTTAGCAAAGTCATTTGTAAAAACAGATCAATGCAGGCAAACTACCTCTCCCAGGAGTTTTTTGGCTCAATGCTTACCGTGCCAAAACGGGGACGAGCTTTAACTGAAACACACGCACATGCACACACATCCCCCCCCGCCAATGCTGCTTTTCACAGCTAGTAGGAAGTAGCCTGGTTTAACAGATAAATCACTGGAGCAGAGTTCAGGAAGCTTTAGTCTATCAGTGCTATTAACTCGAGTCGTGTCCCGCTCCACGGGGCAGCGCTCCCTGGGCACGCGTGCTCTCCTGGCTGCCTGGCATTTATCCTATCTAGCTGCCGTGTCTCCTGAGGGCGATACCAGCAGTGTTTTGTACAGAGGAATGTTTTGCTGCTGAGGGTCAAACATGTTTTTCAAGCAGTTCTTCAGCTCTGGCGGTGGCATTTGTCCTTCCACGCCGGAGCCACTGGAGCTCACCTCTCCCAAACTTCTGCACCGAGGGGAAAAGCTGATCCGGCATCACCAAAACACACTGGGGAGTTCACAGGGAGGGCACAGCGGAGATGTGTGGCACACTGCTGCGGTTGCTGCTCCCGGTGAAGCCATCCAGGGTCTGGTGTGCCACTGGGAATGGCGGTGCTGCCTTTCCCTGTCCTTCCTTGCTGGTGCTCGCAGGGATGCCAGACCAGGGAACTGATCTGGCTGGGGATGAGCACAGACACAGGGAGGATTTATGCCAGATTAAAGCTCTTGTAAAACCACAGCCTGAAGGCTTATATTTGCATTAAAAATGCCACCCAAAAATGTCATAACCTGATTCAGCACAACTATATTGACAAATATTTCTTCTGAAGACCTGCCCAGTATCTTGTAAACATCTTATAGAAAGTGACTAAATTCATCTAAATTCAGAAATACAGGTTGAGTATGTTTTTGCATCATTCATTGCCAGATAAAATATTTATGAGCAGGGATTTTATTATTGCATTATCTGTTTTTATAAAGTCTAATTTAAAAAAAGAAACCCGTAAAATAGGAAATTATGTTTTAAAGCACACTTCTTTAGCAATGACTGTTAAAACCTTGAGAATTTTACCTTTTAACCAATGATACAGTTATCTGTGACAACACCAAAAGCTGTAAACCATAATTACTTGCAAAACATTTCTTGTAAATATTTTTACACTAAATATTGTTTATTTAAATACCGATTAATTAATTTAATGTCATAAAATAATGTCTTATGTTATAAACAACTGTGTTCTCTAACATCTTTAAGCTGCATTTAAGCTGCATGTCTTCTTTCTTTCTGGCTCCCTCTTCCTCCTACTCCAGTAGTGTCAAATTGCATTGAAGTCAATTAAGAACTGCTCATTTATTATACACACCTTGTTAAAGCAAGAAGGATAATTGAATGCCAAGACTCCCTTTCCTTCATGTCCATGATTTAAAGTAACACGATAGGTAATAAGGATTTTTGAGATTAAATGCCTTATAAATAGATGTATAGGATTTTTTTTTAAAAGGCCCCATTGTAAGAAGGCACATTTCTTTGATTTTAACTATTGAAGTGTGCATTAACCTGTGGGGCTGATGTTGCAGGGACAGGGGGATTAAGCCCCTTTTTGAATTTCTGCAAGTGAAAGGTTTTATTGGAGGAGGAGAACGAGGAGGGTGGCAAAGGCAAGAAGACAGCTGGGGAATGAATGATGAGCAGAGTCCTTTGTGCCACCATTTGGTTTTAACACTAGGATTGCTGTGAAATGGTGGCTGTTGCTAATGCAGTGGCAGCACAAAAATATCCCAGCTGTGATCCCTTCTGGTAAAGCAAGGTGATGTAAAAGGAGAGAGAAAAAGAATCTCTAAAATGTCTTTCTGACAATTATTGCTTTTGACAATTATGAATACAGAATGAAAAATAAACTTCTGTCTCTTAATGCGTGCACGGTTCGGTCCACCTGTACTGTGTCAACATTACCCCAAGGACTGAGGGTGAACTATTTAAAAGTGCACTCTGTTGCAACACCCAAACCTGGATTCCATCTAATAACTTTGAGTTATTAAATAATTACGTCTAAGAGATTCTGGAGAGGTACCTTAGACCCAGACAGAGAGCCCGATTCACGGAAACAAGCTCAGTTTTACTGGCCTGAAAGCACACGGGAGGCCCCAGTAGCCGTATCCACTGTGATGGAGAGAGCTGCATCCGGGCAGGGGTGGTTTGTCTATGGGTCAAGAAGGCTCCCTTTTATGAGAATCTTCCATTTCTTAAGCGTCTTTTGCCAGAAAAGGAGAAGTTTTTTAAACATAAAATATAGGCACTTCCTCCCCCCTCCCCCCCCAGTACCTGTTTTCATACTGCTTTTCTTTTAAACCACTTTTCCGTACAAGCAAAAATCTGAATAGTCACTTTTTTCCCCCCCTGAGGAATGTACATAGAGATCAGATAAAGTCAGGCTCAGACTACTGAAATTTGCACCCATAAATTACAGGTCAGACAAGAAAGCCTTGCCCAAGCCACGCTGAAAAACATCTCCTTAAATGTTCCTTCCTTCGGAGCAAGAGCAGTCTAGTTCATTCAAGGTGACTCATTTAAACACATATTTAAGGCCAAATGTCATTCCACTATTATTTATTAGCTGAACACAAAGTCCTCAAACAGAATTGGAAAGCCACAATCCCAAACTAGAGGAGTTTGCAATGCATTCACTACAGATTTATTTTGCTGTTTCTGAGAGAGAAATTTACTCCCGAGGCTTTAAAATACTAATTCTCAGGTGTAATAAAATAAAAAAAACCAACAAAACAAAACCAAACACAACAACCCTCTTGAAGAACAGTTACCGGTTCCACATACCAGCTGCCTGGTAAAGTTAAATATGTTGGATGTTTTCTCAACCAATACGAAGCAATTAGGCTCGATTGTGGTTTAATGATTCTCCAAATGCCTTTTTTTGTTCTGTTCCTTTGTCCTGAGGGTTCTTCCTATCACACCGGCCCCAACCGAGGGCGCATGATAAAGTGCACGTTTGATTGGGAGGTTTGAATAAGAATTCATTCCTAACAGTTTTTTCCCCCTCAAGGAAATAATGGTACGAAGTAAATAAATAAACAAGCAAATAATTAAGAAACTGTCCTGTTTCCTTGAAGAAAGCAGAGCTGCTCCCCCCCCCTTTATTTTTATGTTGCTGCTTTTCTCGTGGGCCTCTTCCCCAGAGAGCCCCTCCTGGGCAGGGGGCAGTTTAGTGTATTAAAGGTTTCAAATGCTGATGTTTAAGTGTTTTCAACGAATATGTTAATTACAATGGACAAGCCTTTAGCACTCTGCTGAAACAGCAGCCTGAACATTGTGTATTTAGCAGATTCTATAAGGTGATGACAGCTCACAAGGAGTTGATAAACGCCATTCCTCAGGAAGATAAATGTAAACCAAACCTCAAACCTCTGGCAATTTATTCACAAATCCAATTATTTTACAATAACATTTTAAATTTAAGGGACTGTGAATTTTAAAAAGCAACAATAGAACTTGGGCCTGGCTTTTATTTATAAGCATTGAGAAAAACCTGATATAAAATGCAGAAGTCAAAACAAAAGAAGGTTAGGAAGAAGACATTAATATTCTCTGCTTATACAGGTTCCCACTCCCTGTTGTGATGGCTTCACATGCTCCTCGTAATAACTGACTCCAAGCAAGTCCAGAACTGCCGAGCAAGTCCCTATCTTTTTCAAAGTAGCAATATCTTTAACAGATTTGAAGAAGCAGGTGGATTTCAGAGCTTGTCTAGCTGGAGGGCTACAGCATGACTGCCATGAGCACGCTCACACTGATGCGGGCTCTTAGCTTTGTCCGGACCTCCCAACCCAGAAGCCCCACAGCTGGCTGTAGGATTTGGGCAGCCATGTAGCTTACAGGTGTCAGCCCTTGTTCGTCAGACCCTGACAAACACAGGAACCACGCGAGGAGCAACAGAGCTTTTTTTAAAGTACAAAACTTCACTTAACGATCCCCGTGCTGCTGCAGAAGCAGCAGTTGCCCAAGGGTGTGAATATTCTCTCACTTTCCAGGCATACTGTCACTGGTGACAACACAGATCGGATCTTTCTTGCATGGATCTGCGCATCACAGTGTCCCCACGCAAATATTTGGTCCTCAGGAACATTCAGTGGAGTTGGGGCAATACCTGGAGGATTCAAACCAGTTCAAACCAATTTGGCAGCTTGGTACAGCACCGTAATTCTGCTCAGAGATGTTTCAGGGGCATTATGCCCTTCTTACAGATAGAGTCTCGTATCATACTATGGTATATTTATTGAAAAAATGAGACCACTTTTGTTTTACTAGCAGACTAAAATATGCTTTAGTGGTTTTAACTTTCTGTGGAAGCCTCAGACTTTGGTCAGGAGCATGCCAGGTGCAATAGGTGCAATTCGCTGTTAACTTTAGAAGATGACATATGCGGGAAACGTGAAATGAAAGTTGCTGACATGCACACACAAAAAAAAAAAAGGAAAAAAAGGGGGGGAAAAAAAAAAAAAAAAAAGGAAANAAGGAAAAAAAGGGGGGGAAAAAGAAAAAAAAAAAAGGAAAAAGAAGAACCATAACCCCTGTTGAACATAACTGCATGTAAGCACAGGGAGACAAAAGCCCAGCACAGGCATTGGAACATGTTTGGTCAGTTGTGCTGTGTCACACTATTGGCTCATACAGATCTGCTTTTTTTTTGTTTGTTTCTTTTTTCTTTCTTGTCCAGTGTTCAAGCACTAAAGTGCTCACAGGGTTTTGCATACCTGAATCACATAAGCTAAATATTTGCTGTGCACACACAATGTGGGTCAGTGCAGGATCAAAAAGTTAAGGGCCTCAATTCAGAGCTCTGCTTTATGAATCCTGAAGTTCAGTTAAGTGATGATTCTTTCTGGCACTACTTCTGAAAGAGTAATCCTTTGGATTGTATATTTTCAAGAACACCTCCTCTCGCAAAAAAGCCTACTCCATAAAAAAAAATGGCCTGCTTCTTGAGAATGCTGTTGTCAATTACAAGAAGGATAATTCAGTTTTGGGATACACAAGGAAACACTTCTGTGCTGGGATATCAGAAAGTGAAACCGTGAATAAATAAGACATGTAATAGAGACCCAAGATATACATAAGTGTGCTTCAGGTCATGACAACACCTTACTCTGTCATAGCTTTCATGAAATCAAACAGATTGCACCACCGATAAATCTGTCCCACTGGAAGGACACATACTCAACCTGCTTTGAAAACCCTTCAACTGGTACGGAAACACTGGGATGTTCCACTTGTATATACAATACACCCTCACATAATTGCATTCTCAAATTCATCCTGGGCTATTTTTTTACTGCTAAAAAATCAATGGAGCTACATCTGCCTATCAGAGCCTGCTGGGAAAGGCGGTGTGTGAAGCTGTAAGGGGATCTGTGCTTTGAACGGGTAGTGCTTGGTGCTATCCCAGACCGGCAGCTCAGAGAGCACATAAAAGAAAACCTGCCACAGTCCAGGGATGAGGTCCTTCAATACTCTTGCTTCTGCAGTGCCATCCCAACCACCGGCTATACCTTGGTTCAGATACACTTTTTATTGATTCCCCAAATTGGCAATTATAGGTAACTGTGTTTATATGCTTATATGAGTGTAAAAGTGCTCATGCAACCACAATGTGAGGCTTCTACAGTGAAAAATTTATCTTAATTGATAAACTTAATTTAATTTAATTATTGTATCTGTTGACCAAGCAGAACCACATCTAAGGCAGAAATTTCTCATTCTGATTTCAAGGAGCATGTGATGAGAGAATCACTCGCTCTACATAGTTTAAAATTCTTTCATACCAATTGCTCCACTTGTTCAGCTCTAGTGGAGGTTTGAAATAGGTGCCATGCTCATAGTTTTGATTCAGACAGACTTCGGACACACATTGTAAACCATTTAGAGAGATTTGACACTTTTTTTTTTTTTTAAATCGGTATCTTAATGACTCATTTGGAGTGCTTGCACACAAACTCACACAAAAACCCCTCAAGCAATGACTTACAGTAAAAACGTTTAGGGTATGTGTCAATGACTGTAGAATGGGTAGCATTATAATTTGTTAAAAGTTATTTGGCGTCTGGGCAAGATTTCTGACTAAGAAATACTTCCTGTTATCTAAAATATTTTGGGGTATTTTCATTGGGAAAATTTGAAACATATTGTCATCTACTGCATCTGCCTACAGAGGGGAAATTTCAGCATTCCCACTGATTTGTTCAGCTGCATGCATGAAAGGTGGGAGTCTTTGTTTAGCCAGAGCTCTACTGAATTTCAGCATTTTTATTCTATGTCAGCTGCTTTGACCACAGGCAGCAGAGGCCAGTTCCTCAAAAGGTGCTATGCACAGTTTGTTAATAGAGCAGTTTTATCAAGGAAGTTACCAGTGTCCACATGACTGAGGTAGAAACAGAGTAACACAGATTACATGATTTTCTGAAGATCACAAGTCAATTCAGTAACACCGAATAGAACAGAGACTTCCTAACTCCGATTACAAACTCTATGGAGTAGTCTATTTCTAATTAATTTATAGTTGGCACATGCAGCTTCTGTACTCTGAACAATGCAGGGTCTCCCAAATTCCAGCTAAATATTTTGTCCCACTCAGGGCACATAACTGCTTTCTAATTATCCACCCTATTTCTCGGTGTAATCTAACACCGGAATTCTCTTCAGTGGTAAGCATCCTATTTTCTGATTGTTGATTTTTTCCTACATATTAACACTTCAAACTTATGAGACTTATGGCAAAAAATAACATTTATGTCCTGATTTGTATTACATCTACTTTAACTGTAATGTTAGTAAGAATGGCAATAGACAAATAGCAACATGAGCATCACAGCTGCAAATAGGGTATTACTTTGCATAAAAATAAAATAAATAAAAATAAATAAAAATAAAAATGTTATTTATTATTGTCCAAAAACTCCCACGCATTAAAATATTTCTTAGCCCAACCGTCCCTACTGAAAACATTTATAGAAAAAGCGTAGTTTCTAACTAAGAATGATATGTTACTTTTGTTTCGTGCAAGTACTGTATCGAATACTGTGGCTGTTTAGATCTTAGGTCATGGAAAGAAGAGAAAAGAAGATATTAACATATCAATGAAACACTCTCCTCAGGAGCCATGGAGTGGGAACAATATTTGCATCTACAGTTTGTTAACAGCACAGGCAAAACTGCTAGTGAAAATTCTTAAATTAGGGTTTAATGTGATGGTCTCTGTTTTCAAAAGAGAAACAAAAAGCCACCACAAAACCCATGTGCTCAGAAGTAGCTTGTTCTGTGTCAATATCACCGTAAATCACCAGCGAAGACCTGAACCCCTTTTGGTTGCAGGGAACAAACTCCTATAATAACAAATGAATCCAGAACTGTCTTGCTGCAGTCGTCTTGGGCTCTCAACTAGGAAAATTACACAGCTAATCAAAAGCAGAATTGCTCAAGATGAAGTAAATTCATTATATCATTTATCTGAAGAAATTACTACTTCATATAGGTACAGAAATCACCATATTGAATAAGACCTCGCTAGATAAGCAGCTCCTCCCTAATGTTGGCCAACGTAATGTTTGGGATATTCAAGGATCTTGCGGAAGACCCCATCAATAACAGATTTGTTTTCTAACCCACATCTGTTAAGAGCGTCTTACGCCTTGGAGCTTGAGAAGCTATCATTTCTTTTCTTGCCCTATCTAATGTACCTATGGCTATTTCTGATACACGTCTAACTTTTTTTGGCTTCAAGAACATCTTGTGATAATAAGTTCCATGGCATATTTGTGTTGCACTGCAAAAAGTATTTCCTTTAGCCATTTTAAACATGTCACTCATCTCTTAGCCACCTTTATTTATGAAGTACTTCTTGCTGAAATAAGATTGAACACAGTATTCCAGATGACATCACACCATTAACATTTTATATTTCATTTTCTATTGCACTCCTTATACGGTCTAATATTTTAAAAAAGAAATTGAAATCCTGACCGAATGCTGAATAGAGATCCCATTAAACTGTCCTCAATAATGCTTAGGTCTTTTTTCACACTTGTAGAGCTCCCTGGAAAAAATAGACCTTTTCTTTGGAACCATATGTCAATGGAATTGCTAGTGTATTCACTAACCTTAGATATCTTTAAGGATGTTGTTAGAATGAAAACAAATGTCGAGACATTGGAGTTTTTCACAGAAGGGAACTCTTTTCTGAAACCCCCCATCGGCTTGCCTCCATCTGCCCAAACATTATCTTCTCCTCAGGACCAAAAAGCAGCAAAAGCTGAAGAGAATTCAGTATTTAGGAAATTCGTATTTAGGAAAATAAATATGGAATTAGGGGACTGTGCATTGCCAATTGTTTCTGAAACCCCTGAACTGGGTGATTTTACGTAGTGCCAAGAACTATGCTAAAATTTTAACTTTCAAACTATGAGCTCAGGGCCCAGTTTTCAAAGTGATGAGCACCCTTAGGTTCTACAAAAGCCACTGTGGACTATAGCACTTCATAAAAATCCATCCCCATGATGTTTATTTAATTCATTTTTAAAAGATTTTCTTTGCTTTAGTCCACTAACAACTAATTAAGCTGCCTCCAGATTAAGAGGCTGAGCCAAGAATTACAGGATATACCACATGCTTTCTCAAGGCAAATATTTACAGTTGTTTGTTGGGTTGATGTCTTTGACATCTATCTTCTACACATAGGCCATTAAAAAATGCAACATCACAAAAATCACCACATGACATTATGTGAAGGATTTGCTTTTTGAAAAGCAAGATGTATTCAACGCCAGCTTGCAAATTGTTTTGCAGATGCTATTTCTATAATGCTGGCATGGCTCCTTTTAGCAAGGGGGGTTGGTGGCGGGGGGGAGAGAGAAACATAAAAGAGTTAGATCAAAGATTCTTTTTTGGTAGGCAAAGGCTTCTGGCTTCTTTTTCCTAATAGAAAAAGTTTGTGATATCAGAGGAGACCGCACATCAAGCAGGGTTATGCAGCCCAGCTTTAGCATTCTCTTTATTCGTGCTTTGTGCTTGCTGCCGCTCCCTTGTCACTGTGTTGGTGTTTCATGGGGGCCTCTGCGGGATTTAGAGAACACAGGCAGAAAACGCTGTAGAAATAAAGACTTTTAGTAATTTGTTTATCATTCCTGTTAAACTAACCCCATGACTGACTGTCTTCAATAAGACTAATCCTGTGAAAGGCTCCAATGGCTTCTTGATGCTCTCAGTAATCGGAACGCCGTTATGCCTAATGGTGGCATGGCAAATGCATCCCTGTGCCGGAGAAAGCAAGCTCCTCAGAGCACCGCCTGTCCTTTCCAAAATCACAGGCATCTCTGATTTCAGCAGAAGTCAATAACGGCTTGCTCCTTTGGACGAATCAGACAGTTATGCAAACAGCAATTTAAGGTAAGCAGATGTATGTATAGCGTGAGGCTGTCCAAAGCACTCCTCATTGCCTCAGTTCTGCAGTCATTCAAGCTTAGGATAAAGCTCCTGTTTTCTCAGTGGGCAATGCCTAGTGTCCACGTGTCTGAGCGAGGCGGTGACCAAATGCTTTCCCAGCAGGTTGCAGACATGCAGAGTGACAGATCAGGCAGTTCCTGGTGTCCCTAGGCTGACTCCCGCCGTGGGGCCGCAGCCTCGCTGAAGGCAGGCAGCTCCACTCACACCGAGTGGTATGTACCTCTTCCAGCCAGCTCAGCAAATGGAGTTTGTCAAGTTACTAAATATATTAAAGTATAGACTTCAAAAGCCTCTGATCGGAAGATGGTGACAATGAAGGGCACCATGCAAACAAATAATCTAACACTGTAGACCTGTTTAAGAGCTGGAAGAAATGTAGAGAAGATTTTTCTCTCCCTCACCCCCATGGTTTTCAGGAAAAGGTCTTTGAACTTCTTTATCTGAGCACTTATATTTTTATTACAGGAAATTAAGAGGCTGAATGATGTGTGATTCAACTGTAGATCCCTGGACACGAAATGAAGCCATAATAAAACATTTTAATATGAAATCAAAACCATAAGCTTGACTCTCTCCTACTTCTGACCTCTGCTCTGTGTAGGGGCAAGTACATAGAGGGAGCTAGCAATTGCTCCTTCGTTGTATTTCACCAGTAAGTCTTTAGGCAGGTTATGTGCTGCTTTAAATTATAGTACTGGCCACGGAGTTGCTCAGAGCAGATCTCTGTTGCACAACAGGAGGCAGCCCAGGGACGCCTGGCCAGTGTATGCCCATGGCAAGGTAGGGTAGTAGTGTGGTTCTCCCCTAGCACACACTGCATGTCTGCTCGTATGCCTGGCTGGGCTTGGAACTCAAGCCTGGGAGTCCCAGTCCATTAATTTACTTCGCCTCCTCCTACCACAGTAAGATGAGACACGGAGAAGGTCTGAGATACAGATTTTGGTCTTAGCTTCAGAGGGATATAGTCAAGAAATGAGATTAAGCAAGAGAAGGTTGCTTCAAAGATTTTTTTTTTCCTTTGAATATTGCTACTTAGGAAGAACAAATGCAGACACTTGGTGTCATGCTGCTGCTAGCTGAGCTGGCAGAGAAAAACATGTGAGAACTGTAAGCATTAGTCAAAAAAGCCAAGCTAATGCTCTAATCAAGTACAGCTAAAATCTGTAATGTCCAATAAAAGACAATCAGCATAATTGGAAGAGAGCCAAACAACCGAACAATACAAATTTAGTTTTCCAGGGAGGGCCTCTCACATTAAACTAAAAAAATCAACAAAGGCTTCAGTCTGACATTACAGCTCAACCAGTGCAATGGCTCGCCCCACTGCAAGCTCCCTTCCCCTCTGCCATGCCGGCTTCTCTGGCCGCAGAGGTCTGGTTTGGGGAGCTAAACCAGACAAATACTAACAATTTTTTTCTGACACTCAGGCTCCTTGAAATGACAAACAAGTGTCAGTGCCAACACAAGGGAAGTGGCAAGAATATATCTGTGCACAGTTGAGGAAAACCTAGGTACACTTTGATGTTACATGTAAGGCAAAGAGGAGAACCGAAGCATCCTGCCTCTACTCCATCTGCGAAACTGAACTAGGACACAGCACGCGTGCAGCAGCACAACAAATTTACACTAACTGCTTTGAATTTATAATTGAACTGCAGTCATAAATCTGAATAACTAATGGTAGAAGCAAAACCTCACGTCTAGACTTCCAGAACAGTTCTCCAGTGGGTCATTTACTCCTGGCTTGCTGGGCTGCCTGCCCTCCAAGGGAGTGTTTAGAGTCACGCTAACATTTAAATAGCGATCTGTTTCCAGCAGCCAACTACAGTGTTTCTCTTGGTCTTTGGAAGTCTGAACAAGCCACTCCCAAGAGTTCTCTGGCAAATAAATCAGGTGTACATCTGTAAACTGAGTCCCATTTATTCATTAATTAGGACTGTAACAGAAACACAGGGGAACTCACGTGATGGCAGGAGGTTAGACTAGATGGCCTTCTCGGGTCCCTTCCAATCTGAATTATCCTACAGCCCTGTGATCCTGTGAGAGTGGTTTTTTTTTTCCCTGCCTTTGTTCCCAACAGTGACTTTGGATAGAAACTATTCACCTGTGATCCTGGAGAAAACAGCTTTCGCACCCTCCTCATGCAGGTCAATGAAGCATCCAGTGGTCAGTCTGGGGGGAAAAAAAAGATTTTCTTCAGATACCTTTTACCGGGCATGGCTAGCTAAACGGGACACCTTGCTCCTGTTCCTCACTCTTCATAGGGCATCCCTCATTCTGCCTTTCATATCAAATTTCTGCTCAGAGATCTGCTCCATATTCATGTACCAGGTCTTTCAGGCAGGTGCTTCCTTATTTCTTTATTAAAATGGAAATAACGAGGGTAAACAGGGATACCAGTGGTAAGCCAGTTTTATGCCAGCTGTATTGCAGAGTCAGAAAGTAATAGTTCAAACCACCCAGGGCAGAAGCCACTGTCTGGCACTCTAAAATGAGATAGTCATCTGGGCACATTATACCAGAAATGTAAATACAGGTGACTCAATGAGACAGAGTGGGACAACTACGCCTTACGCAAAAGTCTGTACTTAGCTCACGTGGTATCTAAAGAAAGCGTACATTACCAACACTACCCGCCTTGGTTACTCAGAGAAGCAACACCAGTAGCCTTGTCAAAGGCAGGCTGTACACTCACCCCGCGCGGGAGGGACGGCAGGGTGTGAGAAAGCAACGTGAGAGGTTGGTTAACACTGAAAAGCAATACCCAAAGAGGGCAGACACAAGACATGGAGAAGTGAAGTGATACAGAAGCAGAGACAAGGAAATAAAGGCAAATTTAAAAAAACTCCAAATGTTGTTTTTCTTTTACTCAAATCTGAAGTGGTGGATTTGTTCTTGTTCTATGGAGTCTTTGCCTTCTTTTACACTCCTGCCATCACACAGCTGTCCAGAGTGCTCAAATTTATGGTCAGAAGCTGAGAGGATGCAAAGGACAGGGGGACAGGCATTGTTGCTTTTGGAGCAGCACCCGGAACAGTATGCTTCTGGTTTGTGACCAACAATTAAAAAAAAAAAAAAAGAGAAGACACATCTATTGAAACAGCTGGTACTGCAGCATCTTTGTCACTGCTTCAGAATCAATTCATCCACCTGTAGTGTTTGGCTTTCCATTTACATTTAAAAGGATGTGAAATATACAGTAACAAAACAGTATTAGAACAAATAAGCCCGAGGAGACAACTAAAAGAGGAAGTGAAAGGCTTAAAAAATAAAAATAAGAATGAGACATAGCATTTGCCTCTGACAATATTTGCTGATATGTTTAAATTGAAATGTCATATGGAAATGGTGCAATTTTTGCCTTAGATAGGAGTGAATGTGTCTGTCAGATGCTTTGCTCTTATCCTCAGTAGCCACATACAAATGAAACCAAGGACTTCTAAGGCAGGTAACCTATTGTCAGCTTTCCAGGCATGATGCCATGAAGCAGCCAAGGCTTTTCCATGCTATGGGAAATCTTGGAGTAGTTTTTAGTTCCATTCCAAATTAGAGAGATTTGTGACCATCAGAATTTTGCCATGAAACCTAATAAAGCCTCTATCAGCCAGCTGTGCTAGAGATGCTTTTCCCAACCATCTAACCAAGAAGTTCCCAAGTGTAGTTCACTTAGTTATTTTCTCTGAAGGCCATAATTGTGTTGGACCACAAGACCAGAAGCACATGGTGCTACACTGTTTTGCATGACTGACACATGCTTCCTTCCCAAACTTCTCCTCTCACATGGCAGAGAAAACAGCGGCAGCTACTGAGCCATGAGTACTCTGTGGCCAACTCCCGTCTCCACTGGGAAGAAGATAGCAGGATGCATTATTTCCTTGGTGTACCACTTTGAAATGGCTTGTGTATCACTAGCAGTTTAGGTTACTACTTATGCTACGGTAGCCTCTAAAAGCCCTGAACTTGATTGATCAGAGTCATGAGCTATCCCAAATCTTTCACTATTCAGGTAAATGACTTGTAGAGAAAATCCACATAACCAAATGCAGATACCAAACAGAAGGTGAAAAGTCAGATAACAACCAGGAATAGGAACCAGTCTTCCCCAAATGCCGGACATCCCATATTCACTAGATCATGGCTTCTGCATCCAACTTGCAGGACTCTTTGTATTGGAGCATCTACAAGCTGTCATGGAGTATTTACAGCTCCAACCAGACTTTTGTGCAATGCAAGCAGATTGTCAGGTAACAGTGAGTTAATTTATTCAGGAGTTCAATTCTTCACAGTTTGGGGAATGCTTCTCAGTTCATTATCAAAACATCTCTTCAATTCATACTGCATGTTTGAAGGCTCAGCCTGAGTTACTGGGGTTATCAGAAGCCCATTGACCTTTTCTAAGCACCTCTAAATCTATCAGTACAACTCAAGAACAGAGCTATGAGGATTATGACAGTTGTAATATAGAAGCTTTCTTTTCTTAATTTTAATGGATACATGCAGGATATATGGCATTTTTATTACAAAATATATTCTAAGAAGAAAGCTGAAAGGGTTTTTCTCCTCCTCGCTAATTTTATTTAGAAATGCAACTCCTAAACCTGAACGCTTTCTTGTAGACAGAGGCTTAATGAAGTTACAGTATCATGATAGCCAAGAAGACCAAAGGATAAGAGTCGAGAAGGAAAGGGATTTTTACCCAAATAGCATGCAACAAATGGTGTTAATTTTGTTAAACACTTTAAAAAAATTATTAACTTACATGTTAATGAAGGGACATTCTGGCAAAGTCCAAACTGTCCTGCCACTTCAAGTGATGCAAGAAACTACAATAAACATTTTCACACTTCTTCAGAGAGGACAAAAGCTTTGTTGCTGTTAAAAAAACAAAACACAACACAAGCAAACAAAAAAAAACCCAAAGAGAATAAATTATTTGCAATATTTTATATATTATTACCTATATTATTCTATTTTTTATATGTTATTATATATAATATGCTATTCTATATTATATTCTATATAATTATATTTAATATTTTAGAAGTGCCTAGTTCTTCTCAAAATAAACAAAAATTCGAGGTCAACAATGCTCCTTTTGCCAACTGCCACTCTGTAGACCTTTATAATGAGAAAGAATAATTTTAAAAGCCATAAAAATCCTGTACTGATCTTTTCAGTGTCTCTTCAGTTATACAGTATAAATCTCCTGAACAAATCCCCTGTATTACTCACCATCTTTATTTAGGAAGCCTTTCTAAGGTTATTTCTATGAGAAAGAAACAAGGAAATTACAATATTTGCTGTTGTTTCAGTACTGGGTTTTTTTTATTTCTTCTAATGTGGCCATCTATAGACAAGTGGAATGTACAGGAGCAACCCAATGCTCAGAAGAATAAAGTTCAAAAAGAATTTTATCACAGACCCCCAAAAAATGCAAGCCTGGTAATTTTTCCTAATTCCTTCTGCCAAGAAATAGAAATGCTTTCTGGTTCATTGAGCAAATTGGTGGGCCTGAATTCCAGAAATTCAGATATCCTCACAAAGGCAGCATTATGACCAAACAGGTTACGTGTTCAGAATTCTGGCCGGGTGCCACTTTGTCAATAAATACAAGTGTTGAATTCAGCTGGATTTAAAGATTGTGTTCTTTGCTTGAGCAAGTCTGGAAGTGCCAGAGTTGTAAAATTATCGTTTTAGCTTGTGCTTTGAAACCCGGAGACACAATCGCAGATAAAAACTGTCTCTGATCCTGCAAAGAGAATCAGATGGGCAGGTCTCACACTGAGCCCAGCTGACTTCAGTGACCTAAAACGGTGGTTTGCTGCATAGAACTATAAAAAGATTGCACAACGTGTAACAAATTAAACACTCAGATAAACTGAAAAATGTATTTAATCAGGATTTTCATTTTTTAAATCCTAATTTTAAAAATAGAAGAGAAAGCAGCAAAAAAAAATGATTATAGAGAAGAGCTAAAATTGTTTCTTTTGGGGTTCTCTCTGCTCTGCTTCATTAAAATCAATTTAATTTTCTTCAATAAAATGAAATATATTTCATCATCAACAACCGCAATCAACTAGAACATCAATAAAACCCTCCCAACAGTTGTTTTTTGTGTTTGTTTTTTTTTTTTAGTTAAAGTACAGTTGACTGATTTCTTTTAAAAAAAATCTTTGTCTTAACTACACAGGATAACATTTATATTTTATATTATACAATGGCAGTTATCAGAGCTGAACAATTCCAGGCAAATTATTTATTTTCCTATCTGGTCCAGTTCATAAAAAAAAATCTGAATTACTCAAAATTTGTTATTCAAAATTAGTAAGTACTATTTGCAATTAGTGGTTAATAACTAGACAGATTTTTTTTTTCCCTGTGTGCAGAATTACCAGATCCATTTCACAGGTTAAAACCTGAGGCACAGAAAGGCGTCTAACCCTGCACAAAACCAGCAGCAAATACCATCTTCCCGTGTAAGCACTGGACCACACCAGAGAGCTGTCAGGTTCTTTGCGGGTAACTGCCTGTGCACGTTGGCTTAAGGAGAGTCATACTTGGATTTTATGCATGCAGGTACACACACATACATATCTATGCCAACACTCACGTTTTATCAGTACCAGTTTCTACATATGCAAGGCTGTTAACAGCTGGAGCTTTGTTTTTAATTTGTTGTTTTTAAACAAATGTAAGTGCCAAGGAACTGCCATCCTAGAGGCAATTCCTCCTTCATCGGATATCTTAATTCTTCTAATTGCTTTATACTCCCTTTCACTCTTCCTAAAAATTTGAAACTGCACTGGTATTATACAGAAAGATAATTTTTTGCCCCTCCTCCCCCCTTTCTGGTACAGCTATAGATTCAAACGTGAGTGAAAGCCATTTCATGAGAAAAACAATTATTTGATTTGAAATGACTCAAATAAGAACTCTGTTCTGAGTGGCTTCAGGGAAAACTGTTCATAAAATCCTCTTGTTATTAGCAAAGATACTTTATTATTGGCATACAGTAATAAAAAAAAATACATCTGGACTCTTGCTGTTTGCAAGAGAGAGATACGGCTCTTCCATCAAGCGCTAAATGCTCTGGCCTCTGGATTAAAGCACGTTCAGCACAGCATCGCTCCCTGTAGAAAGCTGAACTGAATCTTTACAACCTGTAGTAGGAAGATGCAGACAGGCACCTAATGGGAAATTTAGAAAATTCTTACTTTTCCCTACCTTTGAAATGCTTAAGTGTTACAAGCAAGAGATCCTGAGCATCTCCTAGAAGAACGTGGGAAAACTCCTGTGCTGAATGGGCCCCAGTAGTAAGGATGGTAGCTTAATCTTATTTTCTTTTTTTTTTGCTTTAAAAGTGGCTGTAAGCGTAGCAGTGCCCAGATTGCCGGGACACAGGGGCTGGCTGGCACCGCCACCAGCCCAGGAGCGGGCAGCGTTTGTCAGGGTAAGAGGAAAGGTTTCTTCCTGTGCTGCAACTGAGTTTAGAGCAGGAGCGAAAGCGCGGTTTGAATTCTGGGTTACAGGGACAGCTCAAGCCATTATTAACATCTCAGAAGTTCCTCAGAGCCACTGAAGGATTTAATTGAAGCGGCCTAATGAAACTCTGCCGTGCCCCCTTGCTTCTTCCTAGGGTCGGGACAACGGGGCTGGGGGAGGGGGCGAGAGGAAGGGAAAAGGAGGAAAACAAAAACATCAGAAGTACATTGCTTATCTGCACACTTTGCTAGGTGCTTTTCATTACATTGTGGTAGCTGATCCGGTCAAAACAATCCAAAACATCTAGTGGAAGAGATCGCTGTCTGCACAATGAAACCTTGCAAGACATTTGCTATTCTTTCACACACCACCCACATACGCGTTTGAAGATTTTCCACACTTTTTCTCCAATTAAGCACATTTAAAGTCACAGATCCTCCAGCTGTACCTCCTCATTTACATTGCTACATGAAATCAGCTCTTTCTTTGTAAATCAAAGTGCGCGTAGACATACATATGTACATACTTACACACAAAATGAAATACGTTTGCAGAAGTGCATGCATATATTTACCGAGCAGTATATTTTACTTCTGTATTTGTATAGCTCAGAAAAAGGAACAGTATAGCTTTAACACGGCTATGCTTATGAGTTAGTTCAAATACTTGGGAGATATGCATATTATAACATCTCGTCAGAGACATGTTGTACTGTACTCTCTAAGAAGAGTGGGGAAGCATTTTTATCCATAAAAATGTCACTCATGAGAGCTGTCTCACTGAAATGTTTTGTGCTCCTCAGGTGAGGATCAGTCACAAATAATAACTGGTTTGATTATTTAATCAACATCAAGGTGCTGCTGGAAGTTAGTGTCTGTCGACAGCAGGGATCTAATGGATCTATTTTTACATTAAAAATACATGGAGAAACTTCTCTTACTCTAAGCCAGAACAAAAAGCTTTTAATTGCTTTACAGATGACTTGACCGTGTACACCACATCAGTGGGCAGAAAAAAAAAAACCTGTAATGACAGCTCAATGTCTATTTTTGTTCCAAGATACACTTGAATCTACAGGACAAAGTTCTGAGATCTTGCTTTTTCCTTCCAAATTCACCTTCTACTGCTCCATCTTTGCAGAAGACAGTGGGAACTAACAGGGGAATCAGATATTCCACACAGCCTGGATGGAAGAATTTTGCTGTGGTGTGCCTTTAGATAGAGCTTTTATGGTTAACCTTCAAAAATCTCTCACTTTCTCCGCTTATCCTTAATAACATTTTCAGTATGAGCACCTCTATATTTAATTGCTGTAGTCAAAACAGAACCGCAAGGATCTTAACAGAGTCAAACGAATGGTTCCTCCTCCTCCTCTTACCTCGTCATCCAAGTAGTAAAATGTCCTTAAACTAGTCAAAGATCATTTTCAGGGTTGTAAATATGTCGTGAGGTAAAAATAACTTTTGCCCTCTCTTGACTTTAGAAGGATCAGATCAATTTGATTCAATTCACTGTGAGAAAAAAAAGGTTTTGCAACGATTACACACATTGCAGACCTAAATGTCTTTCTCCAAAGTACTTCCTTACCATCAGACCAGTCTCCTAGCTGCAGCCTGCTTGCCTGACAGTCTGTTATGCCTGACAATTTGTTATATTTACTTTTTGCTCTTTTCTTCCACTTTTTCGCTGAAGTGTAGCCCACTAAACCCAGATAAAAGGAATGAAGTTATTTAACTTTTGAGAGATTTTCCAAATATAATGAGAGATTAACCCACCAAATATTCAGCCCCTTAGCCAGCTGAGCACCGTGCTTATGGTTTCAGCTGTTCTGCTATTTTTCTTCAGGAAGTGTAGATTTTTAAACTTTGGCAGATAATGATACACAGACCCAGATATTTTTTTTTTTTACCCAATGAAGGAAGTGGTTTCACTGCTAGCAGGTACCTTGTTTGGGATATTAAGATAATGAAAGTTCATCACCACAGACAAATTGTGACTGCACCCCATCCAGTCTGACCTCAAGCTTGAGTTACTGAATGAGGAGACATGCATTTATAACAACCCTCCCTAATCCCCCGATAAATCAAACTCCCCCACCACCACCACCCCAAGCTCTTAGAAGAAATTGAACTTCTATATACATAGATTTAGAGGAGGAAACAAAAAAAAAACCTTTGAGAAAGAGAGGTTTAAATGGTGCTATATGCATGCAAATAAAAGGCCAGTTCAAACTTCAGTCACATTTTAGCTTTTCTTTCTTCCAGCAATTGCTCGTTACTTTTAACTATCATGTTTCCAAAAAGAATGCCCAGGGAGGGAAATCAAGAGGCATATTTACTCGAAAAGACAGAAAACATTACACATTGACCCTCAACTCTGCAAGGGCAGTCTCTTACTAAAAGATTAACTGCTTCTGCAGAAACAGTAGATTTTAAACTGTTATAGGGAAATACAAAAACAGCGGCACGTGTGTTAATCACAGCAACTGAGTAACTGGGCTGAATAAATACCAATCAAAGCCACTCCTAGATTTTGCAGGCACACCTATGAAAGGTCTTCTATACAGTCAGTACTTTTCTAGTTATTTAACCGTGTGTTTAATGCCTTGCTAGAGCGGGTGTGGTAAACACATCGTAATCTCGCAGGATGACCTGGTCGCCTTGCTAAAGACACTTTCTCTCCAACCTGAAATATTCACTTTTCCTGATTAAAATGGGTAAAACATAATTTATGTTGGTGGTTACACATTAAATAGTTTGGTATACTTCAAAAGCCTGTTTACCTGTGATTTAAAACCAGTATCTTTTGATCAAAGAGATAAGCTGTCTCCATGCTGTCTGGTGATCACTACTTTCCTAAGGCTTTCCCCCTGTTTAGCTAACTTCTTTTAGTTTTACTGGAGTATGAAAGGATGCAAGTTTCAAATTTGTCCATGTAGGTTTACATACAATTTTGCTAGGGTCTATCACACTGCATCAGAGATAATGTTTCAGCAATTTAAGATTTAACAGCTGCTGCCAAGAATTGCAATTGGATAATCTCACGGCTGCTGTTACTTTGAAGTTGCCAAGTCACAATAAACCCCGCAGCTTCTTGCGAATGCTGCGTTTGGCATTATTACCGCTTAATTGGAAGATCTTTTGAAAATATCGGAAAGAAAACACTAAAATGCATTCGCATTTTTCTGCTAAATTCAGCTGGAAACCTGCAGCAAAATGAATCAAAACTTTATTCTTCTTAATGACAGCGTGGAGCAGAAAGGAAGAGATGAGAGTTTGACCTGACTTCCTTTGGTGCTTGTTTATATCACTGGAGCAGAAAGAATCTCAGTGCTTGGCAGCCCACTTCCTGAAGGCAGAAGAAAATAACCTACATTTACTGCAAATTGTATTGAGATCGTGAAGCTCTGATATCACAAGTCATTGATCTGGTCAAGTGTTAAAAGATAGATGTGAGACTTCCCCTTTTCACTTACAAATTCCAGCATAGGAGACAAGCAAACAATTATTCTCTTTGCCACCACAACGTGTTAAGTACTAAGGGAGGGAACCCTGGGATGACATTTTCCTCCTTGCGAGAAATACCCACCTTATTTTTTTTTCTGATAGCAACAATTTGTTAAATATAAAATGCTCTAACTGAGCTACTCAGAGGGCATCAACGCTGATAAATATTTACTTGAAAATATCATCAGAGTTGAAACTTAATTGAAATGCTAAGGCTTTGTTTGCTTCCCCTGCTTCAGCACAGCTGAAACAACAAAACCAGTCAGACAACTTTTTTTTTTTTTTTTTTTTTTGGTCAGGTATGTGCTGAATTACTGACAAAAAGCTTTGGGGTTCTTAGAAGAGCTGCAACACCCAAGGGATTCCTCCCAGCTCCAGACAGAATGACTTCGTTTAACTATCTTGGGTGCTCTTTTTGTGATTGCCTTTCACCGGCTTGGGCTGAATGTGTATCTATTTTGTGGGCAGACACAGACTTTAGTGTGAAAATAGTACTGGAACACCCTTTCCCAAAACATTAAAAGGTTTACAAATAAGAGCTTAAGGTTTCTCCATAAGCAATTTGTGAGTGTAAAGGGACTGGGGTTTGTTTTTGCTGTAAACCTCCCCCTTCACATAAATGAGGACTGTGGAGATAAAAACTGTGTTCCTTACACTCCACTCCCTATTTTGTTTGTTTTCTGGATAAAATGAAATTTCTGAAATTCCATGGTGGGTTGTAACATTTTATAGAATACTCATGTTTAGTAGCTTCATTTTTTTTAAGACTTTAAAACTTTTTTTAAACCTTTTAAAAGAGATGTCTAGAGTAGCTGTAATTACACAAGCGCAGACTTCCATAAAGTACTTTTACACCTCTTCTGCGTAAGTGTGTTAATGTCAAATAAGTGCTACTGTCTCTATTTTACAGACGGAAAACTTCGACACAGCTCCTCCAAAGCTACCTAGGCACTTATCTTTTCATCTCCTTCCCAGGCTGTACGCTGTGAGTGGTGAGACAGACCTCCACTGAGCTCCTCCGGGCAGATCCCATGGCTGGGCACTTAAGACCCTCCTGGCCTTACCCGACTCTTTCCTTGGGTCTGGGGGTTCCAGCTGGAAACAGAGCCTGATGGAAGAGGAGGTTTCAGTGTGTAAAGGGGAAAGAGCAATGCCTTAGAGTATTCTGAATGCAATGAGAGTACTTTTTCTTCCTGCTTTTTCTTCACATTGCCATTGTTTACCTGTGTTACCTGAATTAAAGCCAGCAACAGCTAGTACATGCTATAATACTATTCTTCTTTCACTCTGGCATAAATGTAGACTTAGTTTCTACTGCTCCAATTCTTAAAAGACTAGCCTAAAGTAGTCCAAACTGGAGAAAGCTTATAGGTCAAGATTCAGGAAAATGAAGTCTAAATAAATTAACTATTCCCAGTATTCCCAGGCAAACTGATCTTCCAACTGAGATGAGGTGAAGCAGACATCTAATCTGCTGAGATGCTTGAAAAAACCTACAGCTGATCAAGCTCCACAGTGTGGGAAAACTACATCACACTCTGAGTGTATTGTACATCCTGGCTTCATGTTTTTAAGTTTTCCTTTTAGCTCTGCGATACTAGAAACACACATAAACAACACACAGACAAAAAAAACAAACCAAGAAACAAAAAAGATGTCTCCGGCCCAGCAGTCTTGCTTTAAATTAAATACAAAGAGCTTCATGAAATGGTACAAAAGTCATGAAAACCATGACAGCTTGAAAGATAGCAATCATTTTCAACGCTAATGTGGGGCGTGGGGTGGGGAGGACTACAGCACAACAGAGGTTGTTTTGGCTTCTTTCAGTTGCAGTAGGTGAGAAAATGAAGAAATTGGAGAAATAGGACAGGTTTTTAAAGAACAATTGTATCTGAACAATACACAAACTAAACGGACTGAAAAGCATGCCATGTTCCATAGACAATACTTTTTCACAAAAGTTTTTGTGTCAGACTTTTCCAGTACAGGTATCTCATCTCTCTTTTCAGAAGGAAAGAGGAGAAAAACGCAAATCTTTACTCTGTGTGTGTCTGATAATAGGTAAAGATTCTCTTCTGTCTCATACAGAAAATGTGGTGATGCATACCAGGATGTGGGCGACTCAAAGGTTAGTGTTAATATTATGCAAAAAACACATGTAAGAGATGGGGAAATAAAATCTACAGAAAAGACGTATAAAAAATTTCTGGAACACTCATTAGAAATTCTCACCCACACAAAACCAGACAAACATTCATGTTTTTGCCTATTTTTCAATAAGCTTTTTTTTTTTTTCTAGAAAGAGCTTTTTAAATGGCTGACAGCGTAATAACCACCATCATCAGAGTGTGCCTTTGATTGCTGTTGCAGGAGCTCTCAGGTACGGGTTTTCAAATAAAGCACAATATAGGCATTCAGAGCCTCGCAAGGCCATACTCGGTACAGCACAGGACAGACCAGTAGACTTTCACCCTACAATATGAAATCATAAATCGAGATCATTTAGGGACAAACGTAGCATCTTATTCCACTTTTAGTGCCACCGACTGCAATAAAGTAACTTAGCAAAATGATTAATGGCAGGGATAAAGGGCTTCTGTTGAGAAGCGCTGATCACATCAATGCTTAAGTGTTACAGTGTCTAAAGAAAATGACAGTCACAAGTCCTGGGTAGGCAAAGGGCAGCAGAGGTGTGCAGAGCGGGGGATGTGTCATCTGCCTTTTAGACAAAACTTTTGGCGTATTAAGAACACTTAGTGTCCAAAAAATTTCTCTTTAATGCTCCGTATGAGGCTTTCCCTTAGGACAGTCCCACCTCATTCTGCAGATTTAGTATCTTCTGTATTTAAAAGTGAAACTACAAGATTATTACTATTTTTGTGGCAGTTTTTCAAGAACTAACAGGTTGTGCTGGGGCACACCAGAAACTGAAGAGCAACTTTACAGAGCTCTGGGTTTCTCAAGTTATGTTCATAGGAGACCGTGACACGTTTGGAAAGTGGAATAAGTGCCTTGCTGTTTGGAGAATGGCTGTAGAAACCCACTGGCACTTTGATATGCAGAAATGACTTTGTTCTCTGTCTTGGAGCACTTAGGATTTCTGAAATGGTAGGACAACAATGGAAACTGTAGGTTTATGTTGTATTTTTGGCCAAAGCAAAACTAAAATCCAAACTATTTATTGGTGAGGGTTTTTCCCATCCCCCCAATATACCGGGGAGATTATGGTGATATCATATAGCATGCTGGAGGATTCTCCACCTGCAAGTGAAAAAACTGAAGGTAATGAGTGGGTGAAAAGAATCACCAATGTAAACACTAGACTGCAAAGAAAGATAGTCCATCTTGATAAGAAAAAGCAAATCAAAAAAGCACAATTTCAGAGGGCTAAACCATGCAATCTCAAGAATAAACATGTTGTAACACACTCTGAACACTGGCCCCAGAACTGGGAATCCTGTACTGTCTACCTCTGTCCTTCTCCTAACTACCTTCTCTTTTAAAGCATTTCATTTGCCATTCTTAACAGCGTGAAAATCAGCCTGTGAAGAGCTCCTGCAAATCAGTCCCCAAGCTAAATACCACTAACAACCGTACGCACCGTGCAGCCCAGGGGTGCATTTCACTCCCATTGCTGGGCTGATCAGTGCGGCGCAACTGGAGGCTGAACAAAAGCGCTAGAGCTCCTTCATGATACATGATGTGTCACCAGGGTCTCCTGTGCTTCTGATGCCATGAAGACATAGCTAACAGGACGAAGGGGGCAGTTACTGCATTAATGATTTATTTTTTATAATTTGGGAATGCCAGTTGTACCTTCTTTTCCCATGGTGGGAATCCATTATTAATATTTACAAGCAATTCTCTAGTAAGCAGGTAAAGGCTCGTAATCAGAATCAAATTACTGTACTCCTGATGATACTTCATGAGATGAGCACTTTATTAGGAAACAAAAGCTTCCAGACAGACTATTTAATAAGTACCTCAGTTTCTTTAATACTCTAATGGTAATTGCTGGTGAGACAATTATTTTTCTTGCCCAATGATTTTTCCCCCCCTAGTGAGAATTGTTGTACTCAATGCTTAGAGCATAATATAATTATTCTGAGTTCATTAATAGACAATATTGCTTTTCCTTTCATTAAACCAGATTTGTGCATCTGTTTGAATAAGGAGATATGTCATCAACCATGCAGTACATTGTTCCTTCCTTAACAGTTAAAAAAAAACCTATGTGAACCTGGCACTTACAGTTAAAAAAGAAATTAAAACCTATGTGAACCTGGCACTTACTGTTCAATGAATTGAGGAAACCTGACTCCTAGTTACAGCTTGCTGTTCATGGTAGCGTGAGCAAGTCTCTATCTCTCAGCACATCTGCTTCGCTTCAGTTTCCCACATGTCAGACAAGGACAATTCTTCCCCAGTTTTGTAGGAAGCTTTGGGAATTAAGAGATGAATGATAGTAAATGACTTATATTCTTTTTAAACTTCTACCAGACCAGATTGAGGATAACGAGACAATAATATGGCCAGAATGATGGGACGAGCCTGGTGGCTCTGTAGTCCCACTGGCCTTTTGGTACCAGGAGGAGAAGAGCTATGGCAGTGACCATTATTTTGGAGTGCCTTTTGCTAGTGGCATTCCTTTCCACCACAGGATTTCCTTATAAAGTCTTCCACCGGTGGAAAAGCCCCTGTTACACACACAGTGGTTAGGTTCCTGCATTGGATTTAGGTGGATGGAAGTAATAGTCCAACTTTTCTGCCGTGACACCCACTCCACTGTCAGCCACACTCACACTGAGTGATACTAAGAAGCAGCAAGGACTAAGTAAAGCGGTGTTCAAAAAGGCAACAGGCAAATCAAGAAAGCGCTCTCATGGATAATATCAGCACAGTGTGCCTCTTACTGGGGCAGAAACAGAAAGAAACATCAGCTATATAGGTAATTTAAGGGACCTGCTTCACCTTGAAATATCAAAACAGCCTTCTCCCCTTGTCCGAGCTCTCCTTATGGCACTGCAGATTAGCATTAACTCCACTGTATGATTAAAGACAGTATGTACCAATTTATCTAAAACCTTATAATTCTTCTTAAAAGAAATGTCTTCATTCTGAAGTCCTTTGATTCAATTTGGCCTGTTTGCCCCACAAAGCCTTAGTCTTACTACAAGTCAAGTTAAGCAATGAGAGTAGTGGGAAAAGCAGTTGCGATGCCGAGCAAGCAGACCGAGGCAAGTACTTTTACTGAATGTTCAATGTGGTGCCAGTAATTACTGCCAGTAATGAGGGAAAACAAGCTAACACATCCATCTGCAGTTGTATCATAGTACCGCAGCACATAATACTGTTTGAGTTTCCCTTCTGTATGTTTTTGCATTCTAGGTGCTGATAAAGATCTTTTCCTCTAGTTTCATGTTTGCATGGTATTCTTGTGTAATGGCCAAACCTGTTTGGTTACAGATTCCTCTGTCTGTCCTGATTAATGTCCTCCTCTTTGGACCCCATGAGGGAATCTGGGAAGCTTTTGGTGCTTTTTTGGCCATTTGTTGCATTATCTGGTCTGTCATTCTCTATTTCAGCTGTGGATTGCTCAAAACCCGGTGGTTTACTCTGTGCATTGCTTGAGGTTTTACTTAGCTGCTTTTCTCCAGAGCCACTTGTCTTTGCATTGGTGCTGAAACCAACTTTAGGAGTAATCACTGTTAGGAGAGTATAATGTAGATATCTTAATGTCTCTTCAATCGCGGATTTCAAGTCCCGTATCTGCAGGGAACCAAGAAAAGCCCAGCTGTTACAAACTCTATATGACTCTGGGCTTGTGAATTCCCTATCACCCCGTAGTAGTGAACAAGGAATCCCGGATGCTTGTCAGTTTTTTAAATGAAGAGACAACATCTAGTATGCGGTACCAACAGCAATGAAAAGAGCACAATGTGCAGGCATTCCAGTCCCAGTGTGAGGCAAGGCAGTGGTGGCAAAGTCTCTCCTGGGGGACAAACTAACTACCAGAGCGGTTAGATGTTCATTAGTTCCTATCAACCTTAAAAAAATAAGCTCAATGCAAAATGAGTTACACCTGTCCCATGGAGTACTATTACTTTAGCCTGAAGAACCTGGCTGTACGGGAACACTAGGCACGAAAAGGTGAATTAAATAAAGTTACTTTGATGTGACATCCCCATAGAGACTGTTGCTACAGCAACAAGACCTTTAGTTCAAGTCACTTAAAAATAAATAATACTAGGAAAAAGAGGCTTTGCTTCCCAAGCCATTATGAAGTTTTCAAAAAAGAAAATTTCACCCAAGAAGAACTCAGGCTGAGTGTTATACTAGCTCATAAGACATCCAGCAGGTGCACAGCATCACAGTACTAAAATCCCAATTTTTTTTCCTGACCTTATTCTGAGGCAGTTCATCATCCTTTTAATTAAGGGCATATATATATACCCCCCCAAAAACATACAAGAGGAAAAGAAAACAATGCGTTTGGCTACAATGTACTATTTTGAAAGGCTAGTAGAGAAATGGGGGAGGGTACGTGTGTGAAAAATGAAAAGTGTATTTATTACTGATGCTCGCTATTAAATTTGACAGATAGCATTTGCCTCCAACCTTTCAAGCCAGAAGTGGAACAGATGTTCATGAAAAGCCAGTTAATTTCCTGCCATTTGTGAACTGATTAGAAACTGAAACATTAGCACAGTGACACTTCTTTATTTTTAATCTTGCTCGTGTTTTGAAAGGAAAAGAAAAGAACCACCAGGAGCTAAGGTCTGGTTTTCAGACAGGAATGGCTGCACATTTTTGTTTCCTCTTTTAACCCAAACCCTCTCTGTTAAGGAAATAGAAGAGAGCAGAACTGACGCCACATAGCCAGTAGCAACTTGGTGTTGCAAACCGTCTTCTCCTGCATCGCTGCTGCAGCGGTGCCAGCACAGCGAGTGAATGAGGAAGGGAGCGTAGCTGCTGCTTTCTCACACACCTATCTATTGTTACAGCTGCCAAGTAAATGAACAAAGGGTCTAAAGCTGTTTTCAGACGCTGCTAGTAAACAGGCAGTTGCGCTTGTACAGGTCATTGTCAAAAACTAAGCGTTCTGCCCTGTAATGAGGAACAAGGAATGAGGAACTTTTCCAGTTTTAGTTTTCAGAAGTGTTGTTACTGGGCTGCATTCGTAAGAGGCCAAACGGCCTCTGCTTTAATAGTTCCCAGAACAGAAATTCAGGCCCAAATACAAATGTGGTATAAGCAGGCTCAACTCCATTCAAAACTGAATGGTGTCTCCAGATCTAATTCAAGGACAACTCACTTTTGTTATAAATATTTATGTACTATTATTAATCCCAGTGGGAGAACTTTGGGTATGCATTATCAGTTATTTATATACTCCCTGCCCCAAGAAAGCGGAGGCTTTTACTCTCTAGGGTCAGACGTAGCAAGTTACTCAAAAGTAAAGCCGGTCAGAAACTTTCGGACAAAGCGAGGTTTTGTTGGATAATCACAATTTGCTAAGCCTGAAACATGTTATTTAAAACATCCTGGGGTTTGATGAACAGCCACCGAGGCTGGGGCACGGTCCAGCCCAGCCGGGGCAGCTGCCGGCCCAGCCTGGCTTCCCTGGTGGTTTCACCACTGTTCTTGTCAATTCCCCGGGCCGGCTGCGGAGCCGCGGGGGCCCGGATTGCATTCGGGAAACTTCATCGCCCCAGTACCCAGAGCAAGTTCAGAAGGAGCAAGCAAACAAAACAAAATAAAACAAAAAAAAAAACAAAAAAAAAAGGAAAGAAATCCCCGCAAACTGGAAACCCTGCTTTTCAAGCCAGCTGTTCTCAAAAGCAATTAAAGCAAAACAAAACGAGATCTCTGTATTTGAAACCAAGATTTAAAAGAGGAGAATCGGTCGGGAAATATCCCCCCCCCCCAGTCAGCACACAGGTCAATATTATACATCTTTTGCCTGTGTTGCTCATACATCTACAACGGGAAAAGAACACGCTTTCAAGCATATAACGTATACTGTGCTTATCTTGGCTTATCTGCAGTCTGAACAGTGCAACTGTGATCAAACAGAAGACTCAGCGAGCAGTAGATTTTGTCTGAGTGTGTGCATGCACGTGTGTGTGCGCACATGTGTGTGCATGAAGTCAGAGTGGAAAAATCACAGAAATGCAAAGCTGGCACACAGTGAGAGCTGCTGGAAATGTTTCATGTTGAAGGACAAAAGCTGATGTGTTCCCTACAAAAATTTCCTTGGCTCTGCAGTTATTTCACCCAAGGTGCGCCTTTCTGTGTGCATCTGGAAAGGTATGCAATTGTTTTTCTGACTGAGTTTCATGTTTTAGTAACAGGTGGTTGGATTAATCCTCAGAAAATAGCATGCAACACACAAAGCTTAACTCATTTTGAATACTGCTTTTACCATACTGAATCAGCACACGCCCAGCTTAAAGGTTATGAAACCTCTTGAGTGAAACTATCCAAGTTACTTACCTCTCCCCTAGTATATGAACAGTGAGGATGTTACACAAATACTCTCATCTGTGCCTTATCCTAAACCTTTAGGCCACACCTTCAGTCGGAATAAATCAGAGTAACTAAACTGATATCAGCAGGACAATGCATGTGCTTAAAATTAAAGCAAATGGCTTGCAAAATCCAGAGTTTTCATCACCTCACAGAATTTAGCCCTATTTCCAAAGATTTGCTAAAAAGTGTACCATTCCCCTTTAAATTCCTTTCCTTACTCCACTTTCAAGTTTTCTTTACTTTTTAATTCCTTTCTTCTTCCTACTTCTACTACCACTCCTCTGCTTCCTCCCTCTACTGGGGGAGGGGAAAGGGAAGAATAAGTGCTTTGTTGTTACTCCCCTCCCCCAGCTTGTAAAGTTTTCTTCTCATATCCCACTGGAAAATAGCATTTCCCCAACCATTTGAAAAAATACTGCAATTTTAAATTGACAATTAGATGTTTGAAAAAGAAAAAAAATAAAAAGAAGGGCTTTGTGGGGAGAAAGAATGCATCACTCTTTTGTGTGTGTGTGTGTGTGTGTTGGACACGTGATATGTAACTGCGGAGTGGGACTCTGCATCACGGTGTCTCCATTCGTGACCGTATCACTCCCACCAGTGAGAGTCGAGCAAACTGAACTAATTGAAAAGTGCGAGAAGCCACTCCCTCCTGCTCCGGCAGCTCCATCTTCCTCAATTACTCGCTTTTGAGGCCTTTGAGGGTTTTACTTCTCTATTCTCTATTCTGCAGGAATTTCCTATTCCCAGCTATTTCAGTCCTTTCCCCTGCTCTTCCACTTTACAAAGCGATCAGCTGTTAAACAATTCCCACTGCCGGGAAGTACCATTACTGCACTTGAACACCTAATGTTCCAGACAGGGAGGAAATGCGGGGCAGCCTGCACCAGCCTCCCTGCCTGCTCAAAGACCGTCCTAATATCAGTTTAAAATTCCAAGCAGCCTCTTCGGTATTATCTGCTTACTACTCTTTCAGCCTCAACTACACTCCTTTTGGAGTCAATTGTTTGAAAGGGGCAATTTATTGTCTCACGTAAGGTCAGCTGCCTAATGAATAATTTCACATAAATCATAAATGTGCTAAATTAAGTCACCATTGAAGACCCTGGGAAGAAATAAGATAAGTCACCAACTAATTTCAGAATCATACAGATCTGACCACTGAAAGGAGCTCTGAACTGACAGGGAGGGGATTGCTTAAAAAAAAAACACAACCAAAACAACCCATACTTAATTTGCACAACTGTTGTAATCTTTACAGAGAGCCTTCTGTTTCAAAAAAAACCCCTTAATCCTTTCAATTAAAAAAAAAAATTACATTGCTGAGTATATTTTAATATTTCTGTATAAACTCACTTTGATTTTAAAAATTTCCTCCTTCTTCCCCCCCCNCCCCCCCATGTCCATGTGTTTATAGGGTTCTATTGCTGACACAGGGAACAGAAAAATAAATAGGCTTCTGGGTAAATTAATTTACTAAAAAAAAAAAAAGAAAAGAAAAAGAAAAAAGACAACAGAAAGATTGCAAGTAATTTGGTAAAATTATGACTAAGGGAGGATATGATAACAGCCTAAAATATTTGACATGCGCAAACATTAAAGACTGGCATGAAATAGTGTGGGCTGAAATGAAATTAGACTGAATAGCAACACAGTGTCCTAGACTGTGGAATATTTTGCTAACAGGAGTGGTGTTTGAATCACTTCTTAAAACTAGACTGGACAAGGAACTGGAGAACATACTACATGGTTAGAGACACAGCTACATCAAAGGGTGATTTTCAGTCTATGAGTCACCGTGACAGCTGTGCCCCGCTGGGAAAATGCAGATCACAAAGCTCAGGATGAAGCACATGAGAGCCAGAGACAAAGCTCTCTCTGTCGAGGGGAGCTGCTGCGCAGCGGTCTTCAACGAAGAGATCAGGCAGACCCAGAGTCTGAGCATCTTTAGGACACGCTACAAAACTGTCTCCCTTAAAAAGTCTCTCCGTTAGGAGACAAGCACGATATTGATAGTCTCTTCTACTCTGAAAGTGCAACCAACTGACTAAAATGAAGAAAAAAGAAAACAAAACCCAAACACAGCACCAACCCAACTTCTCTACAAAAATCTTATCCCGGAAGAACTTTGATCCCAAAATGCAGAAATGACCAACACTCTATGAAGTCCACTACAGACTCTGCTTCTGTGCAGCGGTGCCCACATACTGTCCTCTGAATAAAACTCCTTAATCCAAAAGAAGAGTTATTCCAGCAAGTTAAATACATATTTTCTAACAGTTTATTTTCTCATGTAAATAACCTCCCAGGTCCAGAGGACAGAAGAATCCTGAAATGACAGGGAAGTAAGTGGACCATTTGCCCAAACAGCTTTCATTTTTTATTTTAAAATAGCAATTTAAAAAATTGCATGTACAGTCTGCCCAGTAGAAACTGCTGTTTAAAATCAGGGTATTGAATGAAGATAAACTGAGGCATATACTGATTTACACTCAGAGTCTACGTATATGTCACAAAATCGAAGTTTGCTAGCATTGTTTTATTACGTTTATGCTGTATAAATCCAACCTAGTCGTCAAAGCCTCACTTAATCAGTAGTTTGCTGTGATGATTTGTGATGTTTATGTACTTCAGGTAACTCTCTCTCTTTAAATGACCAAGATGAAAGCAACTGTTCCAAACAAGCTCCACAAAACTAAAAGCTGTAACAACAGAAATCCCCTTTCTTCATCCAAAA
Organism: Himantopus leucocephalus; assembly: GCA_003993805.1. Lineage (NCBI taxonomy): Eukaryota > Metazoa > Chordata > Aves > Charadriiformes > Recurvirostridae > Himantopus > Himantopus leucocephalus. Next base: position 12,986,920 of record RSEF01000020.1, on the reverse strand, counting down.
TAACTGCAGCTGGAAATTACCCATGACCAATTTCATAATTATGAAATTCACTTTCATCTGAAAACAAATGGGAATTTGGAAACAGGCAATGGTCGTTCTCATTGTCTTATTGAGGCAGAGCTACTCCCGGCGCACTTCCAGGAAAGCCCACCCTACTATAAGAGGACTGAACGTGGCCATTTAACAGGCATGATTTTTTGCAAACAGTAGTTCTCATGTACTAGCAAATTCACCGCAAAATTAGAAATATTTATGTCACACACTGTAGTTTTAAGTGGTAGTATTATGTTCTAACCTAATTAGAACAAAATTAATTTAGCCCCTCCCCCCTGCCCAGACACATCTAAAACCAGAAAATAAAACTACAGTTTTGCAGAAAGTTTGACTTGACTTTGGGTTGAGAGATATTGAATAACTGGATTTATTCTAAATGTTAAAAAAGTCCCACATTTTTACAATTGAAAATGGTGTTTTTCTTTTTAGAATAGACAGAACTGTAGTCTAAACCATAATATAGTCAAAACCAAATACCCTGTTTTTCTCCTAAAATTAGTTGAAATGTAACTTTGTCAAACCTTTCTGGTTTTGACCTGAGCAGAATGCATTGATGTGATTTCATAAGGCACTTTAACTCCAAGAGTCCTGCACATAATCAGCTCTTGATTTCCTGTGGGTGAATTATCCAATCTGCACATTCAACCAGACTCTGCCACCTCCAGGAACAGCCCTTGCTGCAGAGTAAGTGACGGAGCACGCGCTACGCTGCCCGGTGAATTTGATAATTCATAGGTTTTAAATGGAACTGTAATACATATTATTCTTATAACTTGACATCTATTCTATATGGTGGGTTGTGCTTTATGTACGTCTCCTCCCTACTCCTTCAGCCCTCTTAATTTTCAAAGGTAACTGAAAGTGAACTGCCATCAGCAAGTACGATTTTGTCAAAGGACTGTGAGTTTGCTGACAGACATTGCTGAACATTTGCTTTTTCCCCAAGGATTTTCTTACTAAAAATACCTTTATAAAAATGTCTTAGACAGACAGAGAATTAGTTTAGCGACCTTTTTTTTTGGTGTGATCTTATCTTGTGGTCTTTCATTTTCATTTAAACCAATGTTAAACAATGTGGCTGAGATTATTAAAAGACTTGTTACGTAGGCTACAGAAAACAAATGTGGGATTGTTTTAAATCTCTTCCTCAACCATCATTCATTTGTACTACTTTTTTTCTTTTTTGGTTCAGTTACTAATAGACGATAATGCCGGGGCCATAACAGCACACCCACTGCAACTGAAAGGTACCATTTTCATATGGTCTGACAGGCTGCGATGTTCCTGTGGCCTTTGCACAAACAGTTTCATGTCTAATTTAAATTTTATTAGTGCTTGCAATTAGTGCCAGTGTGGCAATACATAGCCACTTGTGCATGTAGCTGCAGTTTTTACATGAAATCCTCAAACTGCCTTTCTACAGGGAGATGAAGAAAGTTTGATACATCAAATGAACAACTGTCTGGCTGCAAAGTTTCAATGTAGCCTTTAAACCGAAGATGTGGAGATTTGTGCAGCTTTGTCTTCCAGAATACTGAGGGAAAGGAGCTCCGTTGTGAGTACTGATGCAAAACACATATTGGGTTGAACAGTCAGAAGGAAAAGTGTTCTTGGGACGGTTCTCAAAAGCTGGGGTTTTATTTGCATAATAGATCAGATAATTTGCAAGACCTGCCATCTTATTTCTGTCATCAAACAGGAAACAGAAATAACAGAATGTGACTTGTGGCCAGTCACGTGACAAAAAACTGAACAACGTGAACCTCCTCCTGGACTGTCTACGGGAAAATCACAGGACAGGGTTTGTTTGCACGAGCTATTTAATGAATCATTGTCAACAAGTAGACTTGAATCAGGTGATTTAAAACAAAAAAAGGGTTAAATTAGATTATTCATGATGACTGTGAACAAATCTATAAGTGGCTTATTTTATCTCATTCCACAAAATAGTACTTTTTATCTAAACAGGCATAAATCTAGTTTATATGCTTCCCTCTCAGTTTAAGGCGTTTAAGTATCTCATGATAAAGTGAGCCACGCTGAGCAATAATTTGAGTGAAGAAGAAGAATGTTTTGAGCCTCTTGCAGTTCAGATTTGGGTAGCTTATTTTATTCAGCCTAGTCTGCTCATTCCAAACCCAAACTCGACTCTCACTGGCATTATGTCGCTTGCCCTACTCCAGATACGAGCAGTCTTTTTTCTCTTTTGAAGCACACTAATACTCAAACGTCTTCTGCATGGAAACAAAATCAGCAGTTTCTCTTTCTATAACTATCTCTGACATAGATAGCACCAACGGCTTCTGACACAAACAGGCAGGAGCTTTCGGATAGGTTATCAGTCACTGCACACAGACTGGGTATAGATCCCCGAATCTTCCTGGATATATCAGGTTCCAGAATTAGGGTTTGTGGCTACCAATTGTTACTCAGTAGGCTTTGAAGAAGGAGCCACTGTTTCTGCTTCACAGAATAAATCATCCTAAAAAATACTGATTGCTTGGTTCCAATAAACCATTCTGTACCTTGCAAACTATATTCTTAGCTGTACTTGGTAGATCATTTTTCTTTCAGTACTCTCTTTCTCTCTCTCCCTCCAGAGTTTCATCAACAAGCCTAAAATAAGCGATTTCTCAGAGCACAGACATGCTCTTTCTAAGAACACGGATATCTCTTAAGAAAATCTGCACCAAGATGTTCAAAAAGCATTGCTGCACGTGGGAAGTTGCATTTCAGCAGCCTCTCACGACACTGCCTCTGGTATGCATGCCAATAAAACCAGGGCACAGGCCCTCGGAGGTAAGCGCTGCGTTTATTCAGTCTCTAAGCTTTGATAGGGTATTAGTTGCTGTGTGATCTTTATTAGAAGCGAGGAAACACTATGTAGTTTGTCAGGCAGTGGCAGACGTGAAGTGGTGTGTGGTTTCTTTTTTGTTTTGTTTTTTTGTACCTGGCAAGTTCTGACAGCCCTGCAAACAAACATTTGACCAAATAGTGTGTATCAGTGTACAACGTGCATTTTTTTCATACTTTTTATTTCAAGCTTTCATTCACTATAGTGGGATTATGGTCAGAAAAGCACTATCTGAAAATATGCCCTTTCTCACTATGTTTCTTATAGTCTTATTAACCACAACTTTTACTGTATCTGCTTGTACTGCGCAGGTACACGAACACTGAGAGGGAAGCATTTAAACTACATTTATGCTGGTTGCCCAGCTTCACCCTGGTGACACTCCCCGTTTTATGTAATAAATCAATACCTCTCTGTGGAGGAAATGCTGGAAGTAGGTTATCGCTGAATCTTAAACCACAGGCAGGTCTCCGTCCCCACTCATTGCTGCCATCTTCAAATCTGATGGCAAGCTGCTTTTTATGGCTGCCTTTGGCTCATTTGGCCTTAAATCAATGAACTTGAACACAAAAGCGAGACCGTTTCTGCCAACCTGGCTCCTTTTGCCTGCGGTGGACTTAGGACTGATCCCATAAGCAACATGGCCCCCAGACCTCACAGAGGGGAGCAACTCTTCAGCCTTAGCTAGGTGAAGGTGTGCATCCGTGGAAGCAGAATCCTGCGTCCATCCTGGGCACCGCTCCATGCTCCCCAAGCACCTCGAAAGCTCAGAGCTCCAGCCTGTGCCACCTCTTCCCTTCCAAGAGGGGGACTGACTTACAGGAATGGCACTACTGATAACATTTGCTTGACAGAAATGCAGCAGGAACACCTAAGCAGGTTATCCCACCCTTCCTTACTCCAAGCAAAGCTATAGGGAAACGCAATACTCTTTACTCAGCCAACTGACAAATTCTTTTTCTCCTTCTCCTTCCAAACTGTGTTAAAAAAAGTAAGTAAAAATCTTTCTGGCTCTGGACCTTTGTCCATCATAAGGTTCCAATGCATGGACAGTCAGAAATGCACACCAAACTTTCCAGGGATGAAAACACAGCAGTTTTAAGCACAAGGACCTCAAATTAAATTTAGGATTTTTTCCTGTTATCGAAGTATCTGCCCCCTTCCAACAACATCTCTTTTAACCTGTGAGTTGTGATTAAAGGGTAAACTGCTAATTGCTTCAGCCAACAGACTTAAATACTTATTCTTATCACCAAAGAAATCTCAGTGCAGTAAGTGCCTGTCAGAACCAACTAAAGAACCTGAACATTTGCCTCATTTACACAAAAATTTGATCTGGATCTGTGACTCATATCTGCTGACCCCAAATACCAGGAACTTCAGACACCACGTTGAGTAGGAACCATCCTTTATCTTTAAAGAGAGTTCAGAATACACTTTTTCCGTTATCAAACTGAAATATGTATTAGTCAGTTTTAGAAGAGTTTCACCATTTTCAGTCTCAGGAAACACCATAGTTCCTAAGAGCTGCAGCCGCAAACTAGAACCCCATTGTGTGAACTACTGCACAAAAAGACCGAGATACTTTACAAAGACAATGCCTTCTCTGATTTATAATGAAAGTAGGAAATTAAAAATTTTCCTTTATGCTGAAAGGACGTAACTGATAACGCAAACTCTGTACAGGTCGTGCTGAGTGTGCTTTTTAAGCCCGATGAATTTGCACTAGAAATGATACCGGAAATGCTGGCAGCTTGTTTCTCAGCTTCAGCTTAGGGCAGGGACCGTGAATTCTTTGGACCGGTGCAGACTGCAGGATAAGAACACTTCCTTTTAAAAGTGACTTATTCTGCGGCGGCTATTCTGCTGAGGTTACACAGATGACAAGTTAAGTATCCCAGTTGTCCCAGTATATGCAAGGCTTTCTCATTAATAACTCGGCTGTCTGTCTAAGCTCAGCCTATTGTGACAGGTATGACTGCACTCCTGTTTTACTCATGCATTACAATGCATCACGATTGCATACAGTATGTAGTTAATTATGTACGTAACTAGGCAATTATGTATCTCACTAAGCAGTAATACAGTTATCTGACTTTTACGTGAACTGAAAGCACAGCTGACTGTACAACTCTATATACACTTATGACAGATGTAAATCACAAATCAGTTGTCTTTGCTTAACTGCATGCAATTGTCAGCCATCAATCCTATTCATATTTTGTACCAGCATGCTTCAGTTACTTCTATTAGGTAACAGCTTTCCCAATTGGGTGGCAGTGTTAGGAGGGAAAGGTTTACAGTAAGATTTCATAGGTCTCAAGCAGAAAATTGAAAGTCGCTTTCTGAGAAGGATATGGTGAGAGTAAACAGCGTAGTTTTTCTTCAAGTCACTGTGGTAAAGTACACAGGTAAGCATGTTTCCTCTCAAACAGCCATCTGTCCCAGCACAGGCTCCGTCCCTCTCTTGTCATTAGCGTTTTTATTTCATTCTTAATAGGAACAAGGCAGTAAGAGAAGAACAATAACACATCCTCAATAGCACAAAAAGTGACTTCCGCGTTATGGTGTTGACCCAATCTCTCTTTTTGTTTCTTCTGCATTTGAAAGACAAAGAGAGAATGGAGTGAGGAATATGTCTTTTCATATACATAAGGTACTTATTCTCATTTATCCTCTCTCTTTTTAATTTAAAAGCCCTTCTTTGGTGCTTGCTTAATATTCCTGTCACACTGTGCATAGATACATTTTTAGGCAGGTTGATGTTTTTTTCTGTCCTAAGTACATTAGTTTTTGCAAGGCAGCAGGTGAAGAAGCCAGAGCTCTCTCATTTCCCCTTTATCATCACCCCTCTCCCCTTCAGTGACACTCCTTCACTTTTGTCTGCCCCACTCCCACAGTCACACACCTTTTAATCAGTGGGATCCCGGAAAAGGTACCAAATGAAACTCCCATCTCCAGTGATACCCTGAACAGTGCTGAACAGGAGCTCTCCTCAGCCAAATATTAGGAATTAAACCATACAGTGGCATTGCTTTATTCTTTGTGAAGGAGGGTACAATTAACAGGAAACCTGAACAGAGATTACTGGGCGCAACATCCAGCTTGAGCTGTAAATCCTGAAAAAAAATAAAAATCAAAGAGTAAAGAGAGGGAGCAGCAGGGAGGTTTGGAGGTGTGCGCTGCTGCCCTGCGCTCAGCGCTAAGCTATAGTTAGGATAAGCCACCATTTCGCTGAGGCTGCAGAAGCGTTATTTACCCAGAGCGCCGCTGTGAAGAAATTGCTCCGAAAACATTTTGGAGGACCCTTTCATTAGCCTCCCTTCGTCATCACAAAGATCCTCCTCAAGAAAACAGATGACTTGGAGTTCACCAAAATGGTGTCCCCCAGTGCCTTCCCCTGCAGTGACATCCCCATCCCTGGCACATCAGCACCTACAGGCACCACTCTGCCCCTCCCTCATCTCTGTGTAAAATTTGATCATGCAGGCTTGGGGTTTTGGTTTGTTTGGTTTTGGGGTTTTTGTTGTCTCCAGGTTTCTATGAATGGGACGACAGGAAAAAAAAAACAAAAACCAAACCCTGCAAGTGCAACTGCTTGAATAGTTTTAGCGACTGAAACGTCCGAGAAACTAAGTCCAAGTGCCCTCTGCTGGCATGGGAGAGAAAGATGCGGCTGGATAACGTGGGTGGGGAGAGAAGGGGGTGGCAGAAAGAGGAGGGAAGTGATATTAAGCAATAGCAAAAGGAAACTGTGTCAATAAAGTGGGTATGGCCTGAAAACTGTAATCACATAGCCGAGCTATTAAATTGTTGGCAGGCTGGGCTGTTAGTGTAACGTACCGTACATGCCAAAACCCATATTCCTGATACGAAAGCAGTAACAAGCCAGGCTGCTGAAAAAACACTTCTGTTTTGGGGGTGGGAAAGGGAGAGATAATGAAACTCTTTTTAATGTAAAGTAATGTCTGTACTTCTGATACAGAAGATCACTTTTTTTTTTTTTTAAATGTGTGGCTTTTAAATTTCACATTGGAAAAAAATGAGTGAGGGAGGTAAGGAGGAAAACTTTTGATTATTTAATACTTAATGTCTTTATTTTTAAAGCTGAGAAAAGCAGTTGTGCAACAATGACATTACCACATGAATCTGGTCCTGGAAGAAATTATATCATGTGTGCTTATGGGAACTTAATCCACGAGGTCCCAGGAATGCCAGGATTGTATGTGTGAACATGCACGCACACACTGACAAAACAGTTCATGGAAAATCTGTTTCAGACAGTCATTTTTGGACAGAACAACTCATTCTTGCCCAGTTAGAAAAGCAGTGTGCGCAATTTTATTTGTACCACTGTGCTGATATTTAGTGAATTTGAAAGATCAAGAAGTACTGTGTAATATATGATTGTAGGGCATACAGATTTTACTGAGTTCAGTAATCCACAGGATCTTATCAACTACCTCAATAAAAGTTGAAACAAACTTAACATTATTATAGACACATTAACTGCAGGACTACGTAAGGGGGGAAAAAAGAAAGAGCTTAAGAGTATTTCAAGCAGCAAACTTTGATAAACTGGTGTTTAAAAATATATGTAATTCTGGGAAAGTACTTTTCAATTCCTGTAATAACAGCAGTGAGTTTTTTCAGATTTACTGAAGAGACCATGTCAAGAACGGAGAGTCACACAGCATTCACAAGACACAAAGGCTCTGGGGAAGCAAAGCCCAGAACAGGAGAGCTGGACGGAGATGGGATTCAGCTGCTGCATGAGGAAGCAACTTGGGGAAGTGACAATTTTGTCTGTTTTTCTGCCAGGAAGGCAGGGGAGGAGACTACTCTGTACAGTCTGAATAGAACTGGATGGGATTGCGATTACTGAGTGGAAGATTGATGTGACGATTGCAAATCTGTGTATGGTGTCCTTTTCCCTCTGCTATGCGCAGAATCAGTTTCAGAAATGTCATATGCTAAGTATTTTAGTAAGTAGTTGCAGTATTTATCATATTGGGAGAGGACAAGCACCACTCAAGATTTGCAGCATTGCATCTGTTCTGCACTCCGTGATTCTACTAAAGTCAGTTTAGGTAATCCTGATGTATATGCATTTAATTACAGTAAAAACAAGTAAATTTTTGACATCTAAATTATCCTAGTGCATGTTGATACCTACCAGAAATGGTGACAAGACCTTATGTGAAATTGGGTTCATGCATTATACTTTTTCTTAAAAAAACCCCACACATTATGCATTTCTTAGACTGGAACTTAAGGTGAGGATCACATGAAGTTCCCAATAACCACCAGATCAGTCACACAGTATCAGCCTAAAAAAAAAAATCTTAAAATCATAGTCATCTTTCTAATATAAAAATAAATACAAAAATTGTCCTGCTAGCCAGTTAGCTTAGGATCTCTTTCTGTATGAAACACATGTTGATATTTGATTACTCCCTTTAATAGTGTCCATCTGTGGAAAAAGCTGCAATGCTAATGCCTGAAAGCAGTAATCTTATTCTCAATACCAAGGATTGTTTTATCTGCTTCATCTTTAATATTTCACTGCTGAGAACAGGTTGTACATATGGTTCTGCAGCAGCTTGTTTGCAGTCCGTTTCATTGCGAACACCTCCCTTTTCGCACCTTCCCTTTTCCACCTGAGCTCATTCTTTATACAGTGCAGCAACATTAACTTTTATATAGTGTTCATCATCTGGCCCAAGCCTAAATCTCCTCGTGTGCCGGATATTAAATCATAAACAGCTCAGGACAAGTTCTGATAATGAAAGTTAAATATCCCACCAAATGCAACAGGGTGAAAAAAAGTCTGTCTTGCTGAAGCGTGGACATATCTCACTCGAACCACCACCACATGTGACTCAGGGCTATGGTGAGGCAGGAAACATTGTCCCTTGGAGACAGTTACCAACGCTGTCTTGTGCGGAAATGTCTCAGAGGTAATATACACTGGGAAAAGTGAAATTAAACACATATATGTAGCTATCTTTTTACATGTTCTTTACATACAATTCTGGGAAGAGCCTGGCTTGGCCCTGCATGGTTCAGGGTCTTCCAGTTGGCATGGAAGTCCCAGGTTCTGCGAGCTCCCACAAGCAGCACAGGACAAGCAAACCCCACAGCCCCATTTGGCCCCTTCGGGAGAGGTGGCCTGTAAGGCCTCCATCTGTCTCACATTGCACTTGGAGGAGGCCACGAGGAAAACAGCGGTCAGCAGGGAAAGGCCCTAAGGGTGACCTGCGTGGCTGTCACTGCACCACAAACTTCCCTCCTCTGCTGGGCAGCACTTTCTGTATCTCTGGCTTTAATGTAAGGAAACCCAATTACATCTATGAAGTACAAATAAGCGTAGGAACAATAATGCTGGAGGTGTCTGTTTTAAAGGTGGACGTTGCATTAACTTGCAAAACCTGATCTTTCCAGCCAGAGAAGAATTTTCTTCCTCTATAGACGGTTAACAACAAGATCCAGATTCAGACTAACAACTGGAAAAAAGATCTCACTTTAAATATCTGAGATGTTTGTTGGTGATAACAACTGCATTACTCACATTAGTTTTAATTCTCATCTCAGATTGCAAACTGAGATCTTTCAGAAGTACTTCAGTACTTCATGTTCTTTTGTGGCAGGGCAGAGATCAACTAAATGTACTAAGAGAAAGTCAGATATAAAAAAAGCACTTGATCAATGCATGGAGTCCGACTGATTTTTGATCCTGAAAACATAAAAAATATTCCTCAGAAACAGATAGTATCTTGTCTGCAAACTTACAAATCCAGTTCCAAACTAACATCATATTTTTCATCTTTTATAGGAACTAACACTACCGTCTCATGAAGAGTCAGCTTGGGGGAATGAGAAGGTTGAAAGCATGCTTATAACATCAATTTGAGGTGACCTTTACAATATCTCACTGCCAAAGAATCAGCATTTATAAAAGGTTAAGTTACCAGCTGAATACCCCAAAATGGAGGCATGCATAATCATTACTTGCTTAGGAAATTCTTGGCAAATGTGTTTACATAAGAACAAGGATATCTCTGTGAACAAAAAGCTTAAGGAACACTTTCTGCAAAACCCTAAATACTATTTCCATCCTAGAATATAGGCATTTACAAGTAATTCTGCCAGTAACCAGTAGTAATTTTAGTACAATGTTTGTTTCCAAGTAGTTGAAAGCACCTACTCTTGTGTAATGGACTAGGAATAGTAACTACCATCTTTACCCTGTCTACAGCAATTACTTTTTTTTTTTCCCCTTGAAGCTAGAAAAATGAGGCACAGCCTTCATGGAAAGAGAGTAAATTTTTCTAAATTCTTCCGCTTGCAGCATACGGTTTAGTTTCAGTTTTCTCCAAGCTAGAACAATATGCTTTACAGGAGACAAGATGATGAATGCTTAATTTTGGGTTCAGTTAAAACAAACAACTTTCTCTAAAAGCACATGCTTTGTTTCAAAGTGACATTTGTTAAAAGCCTCAGTGTCCATATTATATTACATCACTGCAGGTCAGCTATCATGACTGACACGGTGACACAGGACAATGAAAGAAAGCAGATTTGCCTTAACCCTCATCACGCCACATCTCCTGCGCGCTCTGAACACACCACAGACTTCAGGTTCCTTTTCCACTGTTTCTAAACCTCTTTGCAACAATCAACATAGACTACAAACTTAAGATATGTAAATATTTTTGCTTGTTGAGAAAGGAAAAAAAAAACCCCAAACCGGTCCCAGGTTAACCCAATAAAAATAGTCTGAAGAAGTATTTACTATAGAGCACTCACCAAGAAACAATATTTCATGCTGTCTGGCACAGCCAGGCTTTCTGATGCTGACGTGCCAAAATCCACCATCATTCTCTCACATCAAGATACTCAATACAAGCGCTGCTTAGGTCTGTCAGCGAGGCTTTAAAGTGACATATCCCCTACTTACAAAACACCAGCACATTTTACAGGGAAAGGCAACTTTAAAAAGTAAGCTTGTTATTTCTGTGATGAATATTCCTATGTACTTCTGGGCTTCAGTACATTTACATTTTAGCATTGCCATTCACATTTAAATAAATATTGACGGAGGGCAAAGTTGTTTATGTTTTCAGGGTTGAAGTTCAGTGGCTAAGTCCACATTTAGGTTTCTAACAAAAAGGCAGGAGAGCATATCACTTCACTGGGTTACAGGCATGCAACGCTTCTAGAAGGTCAGTTTTTAAGGAGGGCTTGAGCTAAAGCATTGCCACAGCACTTCCAGACAAATCACACCACAAACTCCAGAGAACATTAAACCCAGGAAAGTTTATCAAGGACTAGTGTCTCCTTGGGACGACGTAAATGGACTCCACATGAGAGACTGAGCACATAGTCCGGATTGAAAAGACAACAAAACAATTCCACACTGGCCTGTCTGCCCGAGGGATGGTTTGATAATAAATGGCTCCTACCTGGTTCTGTCCAAACCTGGCCTTTCTTACAGCAGCTAATGTGCTAGCTCTATTTTCCTTCCCAATCCCTTTTAAAGGAGCTTAACCTTCTCAGCAACTCATGTATGAAAACCAACTGGGCTGACTCACCCCACTGCAGTAATTAACCCTTGCTAGGTCTCTGTGGGACCTGCAGACCCCACCGCAACAGCAGATTGATGGAGACAAAACCCTAGATTTTACTTGGCAGTTTTACTGGCAGGATTGCATGGAGGCGAGAGGGTGGGAGAAGAGAGCCAAAATTATTTTCAAGTATAGTCACAACATCGATAAAAGCCTTAGCATGGATTTAGCCACACTGGAATGAAATTTGTGTAGCCCATGTCTCTGGCAGGGGTGTTCTGCTAGCACAGTTGCAAGCACTTATCTGCAATCACCAAAATGTTTCTAGTGTGCACTGTCAGTGGGTCCCCTGGCTACAGGGAATCATTTCCATAACATCTAAGACCAGATCAACAAATATTTTGTGTCAATAAATAGGTGCTAATAAAGTTCTCTAGCCTTGATTACTGAATTTGATGAAGGATGCCTGCTAATTTGTGCTGCAGACATTTAAGAAGTTACTGTCTCTGCCTACTTGGTCTCCTACTCTTCTGGCAGCTGAGCAAGAGGACACCTTTCAGTCATCTCAGATCACACCCAGGGCTTTTAGTTTACAGAGATGAATACCCAAGGCTGGGAAATACTTTAGCTGAAGAGCTAGCACAGGTTTGCTTCTGCAAGTCTCCTATAGTATTTGCAGTGAGAATCACCAGGCTTTAGGAGATCACCAGGTATCTGTTTCTCTGGGTGTTTATATAAACCTGATCTCCTCAGCAACAAAGCATGATGTGCATTCATACATAACATGGTATCACCTCCAGAGTGGTGGCAACAAGCACTTATGTCCATATATTTACTAGATCTAGTGTAAACTATGCAGAGATAGGAATTTATGGTCTCCTATACAGAGGCTGAGTGAGAAGGCTTTGAGAAGGAACAGATACAGGATCAGAAGCAGGCAGCAGGACATCTGCAAGCTAAACTCTTGCTGTTCCTACAAGCCTCCCATTGCAGCAGCAGCAATTACAGCTCTGCCCACTGCCCGGTTAACCCACGCCCCCTCCTAGCCCACACAGGTGGAGGCTGAAGCCAGCTGCTGGCAAAATCCCACGCTTTCTTCCAAACCCTCTCTTTGTGCCCTTGAAGAGAGATGCTTCCTGAATGCAACACTCTGACAACCTGCCTGCAGAGGAATCGTGACAGCAGTGTTTTGATTTGGGCCTTCTAAAGTGAATGAGTGATAGGAAGATTTTCAGTTCTACCAGACAGACATATGTTCTTATTTCTATCAGTCTTTTGCTTATCAGGAGTTATATAATCTATTTGTGTAGGAACAGGGCATTGGATAATTATATGCTTTTCAATACTGTGAATCAGTGGTTAAAATAAGAGAAAGAAAAAAAAAGAAAAAATATTGCTTCAGAGGCAAGGTTAATTTTAAAAGCAAATTTTTCACAAGCAATTCTTTTTCTCAACTTACAACAGCCACTGCCAGTGCTCAAAAGCTGCAGAGAAACCTTCCTGTCATGACAGTGTCTTAACATACTGGGTTACTTCAGTCTCATTTACTCGAGTAATACAATTTCAGTTTATACCAACTAAGAATTTATTTCTCAAATTGACTAGAAACTGCCAACAGAAAAAAAAAGTGAAAACTCTGCAACTTAATCCTCACTTCCTTTACGTTTTCCAAAGAACTCTAATGAAGTAATCACAAACATCCTTAAAATTTGTGAAGTACTGCAACAAAGATGAGTCTGCAAAATTCTAATCATGTTTTACATGTCCTGAAGATTGTGCCCAGGGTCTGTCTTTATCATTCCCCATGCAGTGCAATAATTGTGAAGGACCTTACTCCTACGCTGTGTAAAGGTAGGTGAAGGGGTAGTGTCAAATGCCGCATCACCTGCCTACAGTGGGATGTGATAAAGAAGGAATTTGGACTTTGTACCTTTCCGGTTTACAGTCAAATCGCTAATGCTTCCTGTGCAGGAGGTTGTTTTCCTATGCAGTTTAGTAGGTGACAAATTTAATAGGAAATGATTAAGTAAAAGCAAAGAGTGGTGATAAGGGTTTTGTTTTTCTTCAAGGCTTTTGATAATTTGTTTTCAGAAAATAAGACAATCTTTAAGGAATTTATACGCATCTTCAGCCTCCGTCAAGACTGCTGCAGAATTTCCTGTTTTTGTGTTCGCAGAACTGCTAAACTGCTGAAGTTGCCAGTAAAGACCTGGGTGTGTTATCCAGAAGAGGTGGAGCCTATAGCAAATCCAGATTCTTCACTGATATTCTCAAATGAATACACTGAAGTTAGAGCTATTCCATCTCTAACCTCACAAATGGGGTCAGTTCCCACAGCCACAACGCATCTGTGCACTAACCTTTTCTGTTTATCTTCTGTCGTGCTATCTTTTCTATGTATAAAACCATGGATTTTGTTGCATAAGTCGCCTGAAAGTCAGCTGTAAACATTTACATATAAAAACGTATTAAGATAGTCTTAAACCATGCCCTAAGCCCTGGGTGCAGAGCAAGCAATGTGAAACACACAAACCCTGGAAGTAGCTTTGTTACTCCCTTAAATCCTGGCCTCAGTGAGAGCAGACCGACCCCTCCTTTCCTAAAGTGAAGAATCTCATACTTACAAGGGGCGAGATCCTAATCACACTCCCAGCTGGAAAGCTGCTCCAGCTTAATGCCAGGCTGGGGTAGATATAGGCCTGGCATAGTCAACAGGGAGAAAGTCTGTACTTTCTCGGTACTCTCAGAGGTGTTTATTGCTCTGCAAACCTCCCTGGGAATGCAAATACAGCGTGATTGATGGATGCACACAATTCAACACAACAAATGCTTTCAGTAGACAAGTGGCCCGACAGGAACCTCTGAAGATCCTATTATGCAAGAACGAGACTGTAATTATGGTATTTTCAGGCATATATTCTGCAGACCTGCAGAGAGTCCTCGGCAGTCCCCTGGCTTTGATGGAGGCTGAGGGGACCTGAAAGTGTTGTGGAGCAGTCGTGGGATGCCAAGGTGTGGTGCCTGCCCACACAAACAGCCGGCACTGCTCTGGCACCAGCCTTTAAAGCAACACCTCAACCCCCACAGGTCGCATGCAGCGAGGGCTCTTTCTTTCTGTGACCCACCAAGCGACTCATTACACTTCATAGCCATTTTGTGGCTGCCAACAGGCCCTGTCCCAGCACTCCGACCAGAGAAAAGCCAGGTGGGGTCACGGCAGCCATCACAAACCTACTGTCCCCAAGCACAGACATGGGCCAGGCCCAGCCCTCAGCACTGCCTCAGTTTCCCTCTGTCCCCTAAAATGTGGGGGGAAGTGTGACAACTCTGCCAGCCCCCCTCCCCAGGTTGGGGACAGGCGACTTCAGGCCAGGTGGTCGGCTGGATGTGGAGACAGACCAGGTCATGGAGACAGGCATGGCCATGGAGACAGACCAGGTCATGGAGACAGGTCTGGCCATGGAGACAAGCCTGGCCAGGCCTCGCTGCAGCTGCCCCGGCCATGGCCTCCAGGGGGGCCCCCTCAGAGATACCCCTCCAAGACATGCACAGGACAACCAGCGGACAGGGCAGGCCAAAAAAACACCAGGCTTTTGGGGTTTTTTTTAGGCAAAGGTCTGTAGACAATGCTTACACCAAATAAATAATAGCTGCTAAAGTGCAATTGTGTGTGCTGGTAATTAGCTGCTGGTTACGTGCAGAATTAACGAGCGGACTGTTTAATACCAGAAATCACATTGTTCTACTCGTGTGCATTGTCAGGGTCAGTGCAGGGCAGTTTTGCCAGGAGTTATCTATAAAAACCTTCTTGAAATGCAGTGGAGTTAAACATCTGGACAGCTTGCAGAGAAGAACGATTGAGCTCAGATATCCTTTCACAGGAGATAATTTGCTTTCAGGTTACAAAAAGCTGTGGCTCCCAACCCGCTGAGGAGCTGCTCGCTGCCCGGTGGTGCGATGGTGAGCTTGGCTTGCCAAGGACTCTGCCGGAGACACGTGTGGCAGAGCCCTGAACCTCACCTGGGAATGTGCGCTTTTACGGATAAACATCTGTCTGTTGGAGGGAAGCATTTCTTACACAAAAAGTAGCAACGTTAATCTGTTCCCTGGGATTTTTATAGTTATGAGGTTGCATTAGGTTCTTAAATTCTTCCAAAATGCCTACACCTTAAGATCCTTGAAGCAGTCTGATCTGCTTCAGTTCCCCTCAAAAGATCCTATGCATAAAACCAGAGCTTATTTGTTGACAACAGAGTCTAAATGCAATGTATTACTTTGGCTGCTCTTTTCCTTTGTCTTGGATTGCAGCCTCTTCCAAAGCTTTGATTTCCAAATGACTTGTTAAGCTTTACCGGGCCTGAACATAAAAGCTGTACTTTTATGTTTCTTATATGGCATGTGGAATGCGGAAGCTCAACTTAACTGTGGATGCATCTCCTAAGACCCTTCTTCCTCTTGGGGCTCCATGTGCTGCTGCTTTATGAGAAGGCTGGCTTGCTTCTTCAAAGTTTGTGTTGTTCCTGTTATCAGAGAGGAATCAAACAGAACGGGGAGTTTCTACGTGGGAGGCAGTCCCAACACTAACCGTTATTTCATCTGCGATAATAGCTCAGTGGCATAAGGGGCATCCACAGCCAAACTTACTGTTTTTCTTGTTTTTCCGCCAAGAGGATTTCCTGATTCCTGAAATTAGCCCCAGTGCCAAGTGAGACGGTCAAATCATGTGGTCAGCAGTCCTAATTGCCCCAGTTATACAGAACTCAATCAACGCAGACCTGCTCCTAAAGTGCAGACTAAGGAAGAGTTGTTCTCTTCCACAAAAGGCCTGATGTATCCAAAACATAATATCTACACTGTCTATAATAGAATAATATATATACAGTCTATAATATAATTAACTAGCCAGAGCATATTTTTATTTGAAAATTGCTTAAATACTATTCTAATAGAGAGGCAATTACAGCAGTATGAAGTCAGCAAATAGCATGATAGCTTATTCCTCTTTTCTGGTAACACACACTATGCTGACATCTGGCACTTTCATACCAGCATGTAACCATGCTTTGTCGTCTCACTGTATGTAGCTTTACATGCATTGATTTAATTAAAGCTCTGTAGGCTTGTAGCGTAAACAAAGCCCAAGACTTTTTTGTGGAGCAAAGCTGGATATAACAAGCCCAATTCTTCTCTCATCCTACCAGGAATGGGGATGCACAGAAATCACCAGTCCTACACAGAAGTAGAAGTAGGTCGTTATGGATCTGGTCTGAAATCTGTAAGCAGTCACTCTTGATTGATAACACTTTATATGTCATCAAAGGCCCATTGTGCTAGGGAGGAGAACACAAAGTACTGTTACAACTAAAGGTCCTTTTGTCTGCTCTCTGCGCGTAGAACCACCGGCAAGTTTTGGTCATCTGCTGCAAGTCCACAGGTTTGCAGAGGCCAGAGCAAAAATACTACCTACTGGCAATGGCTCATATGGAGAAACAAGACTCTTTTACCTCTGTCTTCTCTGACGAGTTAGAAAAGTAAGTCTGCAGATTTTACAGAATTCTCACTTCATTTCCAGTTGTAATCTTTACTCAAGTAAAGAATGACAGCTATTAACTTCACAGGCAGGGTTTTCATGTGTTGATTTATGCCTTTATGTCACATCAATCATCAGAAGACAGGGATGTAAATAACAAACTTTGTTTTAAGATTAAAGCAGCAAATGATTATTTTGAAGGGATAAGTATTCATTTATTTAATTATAAGGAGGTCAAAATATACAGTACTGTATCATTCAGATGCAAGTGTGGATTAAAATGTCAGGCCATGGTTCCCTGTCCAGGTTAGCCCAGGGTTGAATAAACCACAGAAATCTTAATTTTCTGTAAAATTTATTAACTACAGTTATTACAGAAGTCTTGTGAAACAGGGAGGTACCTGGATTTTGGTTTTTATTAGGATTAATTAAAAGTATGGATATAAACAAATATCTGATGAAACAACTAAGTTTCCTATCATCTGAAAAACATTAATAACAGGATTGTAGGTACAGCCTTGGAGTTAGGACGTCGGTGGGGACGCGGGTGCCCCCTTGTGTTCCTATTAGAAACTTAAATAGCTTTTAATTTGTTATCCCACCTCACCAAGACAAAAGAGACGTTGTCTCAATCATGTAAAGAAAGCCTTTGCATTTTAGCGTTTTAATTTACATTAATAACCAATATGAAGCATAATTTTATAACCACTGATTCTATTATACTGCAGACTTTTTGCTAATTTCAGCTCTATTGAAAACCACAAAAGGTGACTTGGTTGTTTTTACATTTAAGTATAACATTTATCAAAGGAGATTTTTTTTTCCCCCGGCTGCTTTAAAGCTCTCTAAAGCTGAGGATTTGCTGCTCATTCCTTGCTGCACAAACTGCATTCCTTTGTCACATGCATTTTTTTCTGCCATTTGTTTAATTCACCGCCACTTTTTTACCTTACGTCCTCTACCCTCTATAGACTTAAAATCATCCACATGACCTTTCTTTAAACATACTACACATTGCCTGATGATCCTTAGAGTTGCTTTCTAACATCTAATGAACAAACCCTGTAAATGATATACCTTAAATGATACACCAATGTTTGCTTTAGCCTCAGGCATTTGATGACAGCCATGTAAAGGAAAATAATGAGTCATCTCTGCTGCAAGGGAGCTTACAGAGAGCTGCTGATCCTTCAGCAGCCACGCGTATTCATTACTTGGATTTCCCAGCAGGTAGGATAGACACTGGATCTGTTTGCACTTCCGCATCAGACGTCCTTTTGGAGCCCTGTGGAATAAGATATAGAAATTTATAAACATTTTCAAGTATTTCAGAAGAGTTAGGGCTGGAATTATGTGTTAGCGTTTTGCTAGCAGATATTTTCCACTCATTTCACCTCTCTGCTTTTCTTAATTTGCCTTTTATTTAATATGCATAAGTATATGAGCACCATCTGCATCATGACAACCCCAGAAAGATACTGCCTGCGACTTTGCCTAAATGGGTTGGCTATTTTAATATCATTTTCCCAGTCAGCATGGAAAGCAATTGTTTCAGAAACTGGGCTATCGTACTAGACACATATTGCTGTGTACTGGCAGTATTGTAGTTTTGGCATAACTTTCTCTAAAATTTCCCTGGCCTAAATGGTTCACTGAAACCACGCTAAGAGTCCTTCAAGCATGATTAATAGTGTATTATAGCCAACCTTGGTCTGCTCTAAGTTAAAAGAACATTAAATACTTTCATGCATGACAGGTATTTGACAATGTTAGAGTGATAAAGCTTTTTTATACTACAAATATAATTCTGGTTTTGGAACCAATTCAAGACACTAATCCAGCTTAGATGAAGGAAATGCATAGCTCTAGCTATACCAACTAAATTTCTGACCAGTAATTGATAAAAACTTGGCTTTATTTTAGGATGTGTCAACCTAATTTTATTGGAAGCCATCGAACTTCAGCACATGACAGCAAAATGGATCCACAAACACTGTTTCAGAGGTCACTGCTAACATTGCGTAGAACACCAATCCTGTTTGTAGCCAGATGCCTAAACCATTACATGCTAAACAGAAAAACAGCATGACAAAGCTAAAGGTGACTGCTATTTGCTTTCCCTGCAATAGGAACTGTGCAAAATCATAGGTGAATTGTCCTTTCACACAGTATGTTTCACACTGGAAACCTGACTCATCACTTTGGGTCACGGTAGGACTATTCTGTGTCAGACTGGGAGAGTGAAAGATCTTAACTTCCTCATCCCTTGCAGGGAAGTAAAAACAGTGGGGGTTTTTATACTGATTAGACTCTACCTCAGTGAAGTTCTTTTAACTTTTCACCTTTGAAAATCTAAGTATACAAAAGAGCAGCAAAAAATCACAATGGACTAAAAAAATCCCCTGTCTTAAACTAACTGTAATCTTGTGCAGCTCAGCTGGCTGCAATGGCTTTGCTTCTCCTTACACCGATGTTGAGTTTGGAAGAGGCTCTAGGACAGAGTAAAATTTTTTGGCCACTTATATGTAGCAGCAAATGGGCGACACATAAAAAAATGTAATAGTTTCTAATATCCATCAAAAAATACCGAACGAGCTAGTCATTCCAAGTTTGTCCAGCAACCCTAGAAACCTACACATCAGTTAAAAGATTTCTCACATTACAAGAGCAATGGAGTCTGTCAGCTGTAGCTGTTCCTGTCTGATGCATGAAGATACTAAGACGTTTCTAGGCTGATCGAGCAAACAAGATGATACTACTTGCCATTCTTCCTATAAATGGGTGGAGGGAGGAGTAGAGGAGTGGGAGCTCATTTGAGATAATCCCCATTTTGACTCTTTTAGCACATTTGCAGAAGTATCGTATGTTATTTGCTTATACTACCGTCTCCCTGCTGCGCCCATTTTCAAGGTGGTTGCTGATTAAAGCAGGAAGTTTTCAGGGAGACTGGCAGATGATTCTTGTTAAACTGGAATTTCCAAGCCCAGTGTGAAATAAAGAACTTTGTTCCTGCCCTTTTAACAGACAAATTCCAGCTCTGCCCTGAGATTCAGAAGCACAGGTACCACCAGCTCACGTCTTGTTCTCAGTTACTTTGCGTAACCCCTCTCGGTGCAGTGGAAGTTGCCTGCATTTGTGACAACTAAGATGAAACATATTATTTTGGGCAGAGCACTTTCAAGTGCACGCACAGGAATGTCATGGTATTGGAGTATATTTTTTTTCCCAGCTTGTGCTCAGGAGAAATCTGTGTCAGTATACCAGATACTCTAATCAGAATAGGTCAGAATAGTTTCCACATGCTAAGCACTCCCAGCTTCTGACAACTTAAGTATGAGTTATTCCAGCTCAGAAAACAATGTAATTAATCTTTTTCTTTTTCTTTCTAATCTAATCTTTCTAGGACTCACTAAATACCTTTGCATTTTATATAGCTTATAAATTAATCTCTTTTACCACAGAACCAACCACTGGACCTTATCGTCTGTGCTAAAACCATGCAGCCAGGCCGTAACACTGTTTGCTTGCCTGAGTGGTTCCACTGGTATCGAAAGTTTCAGCGTTTGTTAGCCCAACTGGGAGCAGATGCTTGAACTGAAGTGTTCCCATCAGCTGCATTCCTGCACTATGACATCCTCGTACTCCGTGCCCTTTCCCAGAGGAATTGACAGATTCAGGAGAGAGTGGTGTTCAAATAACTGCTATTGAAATAGCTCACCACAATTTAAGAGGAGCTTGGTGAGCACAGAGTATGTGAGCAACTAAGGTCTGCTGGATCCCCTGCTAAATATCTTCTGTTTCCATTTTATCAGCATAAAGCTTAATATTTCTGCTGAGTTGTTACCAGTTATTTGAGTTGTTATCTTGAAATGGAAATTCTGGCATTGGTTTGTGTGTGATCTAATACTTTTAGATTAATGATTACACCTTCCTAGGACTTAGTATGATCACCTAGGAGATGAGTAGATTATTTTTTAGAAGCATTGCAGAACTAGGCTTCTTAGGTGTGGGTAATCTTCTTGAGGATATGCATTTTCTGTGAGATATTTTCCACACAGACCTCATTGTTGTGTTTCTTTTTTTTCCTCCCAGTTCAATAGTACAATAAACTGACCAAATCAGCTCTACTGTTATCAAAACCTACTTTTATTTTTTTTTTAAGTGCCATCTTCTGTTAGTGGGAGAGGGAAGCTGTAGGAATACTGGCCTCTGTAATCACAACAGAAGATAAGGGACTATACAGCCAAACTCTGGCATACTACTTGAGCAAGCAAAAATATCTCACAAAACATCTCTAATTCCTCTACATTTATGCTGCATTTTTCCCCCCAAATAGTCTTTTTGCCTCTTCATAATGTCCTCTCTTGATCAAAAAGCTTTTTCTTGCCCTTTGAATCAGAGACACCTTTCCTGCCTCTCTCTGTCTTTTATGAACTTGCACTTGAAAGCATGTTTCCTCACTAGCGTGCGCTTCCTCATATCTCCCTTTCTCAAATAATTCTAAATTTGTGTCTATTGTTAAACTCTATGAAAGATTTTTAGATACAGCTCGAATGAATGATACCATACAAAATAAAGTGCAATTGTCAACAGAAAAACCCTTTCTCACACAGTGGCTACAGTGAGAATTTTGACAAAGGAGGGCTGTCAGTGCTTAATTTCAACAAATCTGCAGACCAGAGGAACAAATCTCAATTATCTCCAGAAATAATAGAGGTAGTTAACATTTGCCCCATTTCTAGATAACCTGTGTCAGAAAAATGTGGCTGTCTTCCTCCCCTCCAGTTCTTGTAAGAGGTCTTTTACATCACCTAAGTGGTTTAAGTAACAGAACTCCTGATTTGACCGGTGGGGGGAGGTTGCCAATACCCAGAGCAGGATACAACACCTACACACCGTGCTTGTGAGCGTGGATCAGATGTTACACACGTGCACTGATGTTGGGCACAATGGAAATTTCATACAGAATTTGGAGGAAAAGGGAGTGAGGAAACAAAAGTGCACACGAGCGTAAATGTGTTTGGTAACCTTGATTAGCTAGTATAATTCACAGGTACATCCAAAACAATACCCTGGCATTTTGACATTGTGCTAAGCAAAAAGATTTCTCTTCTTGACTTCACTGAGAGCCAAGATAAGTGCAAGCCAATG
The DNA here is from genome assembly GCA_003993805.1 of Himantopus leucocephalus. Taxonomy (NCBI): domain Eukaryota; kingdom Metazoa; phylum Chordata; class Aves; order Charadriiformes; family Recurvirostridae; genus Himantopus; species Himantopus leucocephalus. Next base: position 12,964,764 of record RSEF01000020.1, on the reverse strand, counting down.
CAAGTTGGTAGTTACTGCAGGTGAGCTCCAGGACTTCCTTACTCCATTGAAACTACAGGAAAATTCCACTGGTTCACAGTGGACCAGGATTTTACCCCAGAACAATGGGTTGAATCAGAAAGCAGAAGTGGATGAACAGTTGCTAATCAATATTGCAGAAAGTTATTTTTCTTTTTTTCTTATTTCCCCTTCTAATATGTAATTATTTTGGTAATGCAAATTGCCCTCTGTAGGATACCTAGTAATTCTGTGAAATGCGTGCAAATTAAACACTCCTTATGATGTGGAAAAACATCTGCCTCTGAATGAGTCATACTGGTCTGCACGGCAGCCTAACTTTATAACCTGGTGCCCTAACAGGGCTAATTTTCAAACCTGCATTACCATTTCAATCTACATTGCATGACTTCTTTCAGCCTGGAGACCGCCTAGCCCTTTTTCCTTCCTGACAGCCTTAGAAGTAGCGTAGGGAGGAAGGAAGAAAAGCTGTATGTCTCTCAGGGGAGCCAGATTCACTAGGAATCATTGCAGGTAATGGTCAAATCTGTTTAGGTTCTTTGCATCACTTCAAATTTGTGATGAAGCTCAGTTTACACACAAGGTTTCCCGAAGATGCTAAAAATGACCCCATAGCTCTGTGGATTCATTGCTGTTGTGACAGTGTGAGAAAAGAGGAGCAAAGTGCATCCTTCCAACTGATCTATAAAGAGTAATGGAAATCTGCCCTCTTGCCAAGGCTTGAGAGGCAGTCACAGGTCCAACCTGTCTTTTTTGTTTCTACATTGGCCCCTGAGTATGGACAAGGCGGGGAAAAAAAGTTTCCATCTATTTAATGCTTGGAGGAACCACTTTACCACGTTGCTCTGGTAAACCGGCACCACCTCCGCTTTTCCTTCATAAACACACCGTAATTTGTAAGTGGTTCAGTATTTGCTGCAGTAACAGTTGAGTCATCCCGGTAGCCAAGGCATGAACCTCTCAAACAGGGGTGTGGGAACAATTATAGCTCTCCCATAGTAAACCCTACCTGCCTGTGAATCAGTACCCTGAGGCCCAAGTTTTCTTGCATTTGCCCAAAAACTTGCTGTTGCTTGGCTTTAGTCCTGCAGGCTGCTTGTGAAGTTGTGCTCCATCCGAGCACAAATCTCGCACAGCTAACAGCATGCAGGCTGGGTGTTTAAATCAGCTGAAAAAGGACTAAAAAGATAAGATCAAGTTAACGTACAAGGCCCTTAAAAAACCCTCCGAGTGACTGCCTCTTCTCTGTCTTCTTGAAGGAGGGTTCCTTTGAAGCGTCTCCTCCGTTCTGGATGGAGTCGGTCTCGGCTGCTTGCTGCTCCCTGGAGTCTGGCTGCTCCCTGGTTTCCTGTTTGCTGCCTTTCTGCTTGCTCAGCTCCACGGTAGACTTCTTGTCTTTTGAACCCTCTTTGCTCTTTTGGCCCACAGGTTCACTTTCGGCTGGGGCAACTGGCCTCTCTGTGGAGTTTAATGTCTAAAGCAGTTTCAAACAATGGTTATTTTTAGTGCGAAATGTAAACATTTTGGAAGGTGATCCATAAATATATTAAAAAATGAAAGGCCACCTGGCAGGGAGAAATCCTGCTGTCCAACACGTTTTCATTTATAGAGCTTGGGACGAACTCCTGCAACCTTGACTTAGGGAAGGACTCCCAGGGACCTGATAGAATTACTTACAGGACCAAAGACCGCAACATCAAACCATCCCTGCATAGACTTGTATTTATGTATGTGTCCATGCTGAAGCTGTTTTAGGAGGCAGAGATCATACACGGAAAGATGCAGAGAGTCACAAGCATGCACTGCCAACCGAGCCTCCCCCAGCTTTTGCTGTGAAAGCACCCAAAAAGTGCAAGGGAAAGATTTGGGAGAGAAAAGAAGTAAAAGACACCATAAAGCAAAGGATAAAACCAGCTCCACTATAAAACTGCAACACTTCACCAAAAAAATAACAATATAGGGTTTGGCTATAGAAGGCCACAGCATCATAGCACATTTCACATACAAGTGCAAAAGAAGAGACAGCAAATATTCTGAAGACAAACACAATGACAGAGCACCTATTTATAGCAAAGGGAAAGATTCCGAAACTCAGAGAAGTACGGGATATGTTTGAAGTATGCGGGAGAAAAATCAGATCTGGCAAACAAAGGATAAGACAATGAAACTGTCACTGTTTGCAGAGTAGCAAGTGACTAGATGTGTTTTGGCTAGGAAATCTGTTTGAAAATGGGATTTTCTTTTTTCTTATGCAAAAAAATCATATTGCCTTATTTATTTACATAATTGATAAAATAGCACAAAAATTTGCCATGTTGAAAAGCTGGAAAATTTACATCTGCCCTCAGGGCACACCCTAGAGCTTAATGCTATGTAATTTTTCCAGCTTTGGGGATCTTACCATTAGTCTTGAAATATTTGGTGATCTTCTAAAAGCCTAGGGTTATACACTTACATGACAAGCTTAGCTTTCAATAAAAACAAATACATTTTTAGACATCATGATTTCAGAGAAAAACCTGAAAGCAGACTCTAGAGAAACAGAATGCAAATAAACCTTTCATATCTATTTAAAAAAAAAAAACACCTCAAGCCACGCTAATTTTGGGGGAACAAGAATGAGAGGGGGTAGCAATGCTACCTTTTTCACTCGATTCACCGTTCTTCCCCACCTAATCTCAAAAAACCCCCCCCATGTTTAAATTATAGAACCTGCAACCATGTAATACATTCAGTCTTGACCGGTTAGGTTAAGTCCTCAACAACTATGTGCTTGTATTAACTATTTCTTTTTCCAAAGGGCAGACATACGTGGGGATATATATGCTCACATTTGGATTTGTCTGCTTTTTAGACTTAAAAAATACAGTAATGAAGCTAGTCTGTGCTCTAGCTCTGCAGGAGACGCGTGAACACAGCACATGGAACCTGGAGATGCAGGTGGTCAGTAGCCCCGTACACCACAGGCAGGTACCATCCCAGTGGCAATAGTTTGCTAAAGCCAATTCAATACCGTCAGAGTACAGGAGAACTGTCATCTGGGGCTGCACAGACACCACACACAACCTGCATCCTTCTTCACCTCGCTTGAGAAGACGGACCTGCTTGGCTGCACTTGCGAGTGCCCAAGTGACGCAGGAGCTCTCCCACCCAGCGCAAGGATGAACAGAACTTCATGAACCCAAATTTAACTCTGTCTCTCTCCTTCTGACTCACTTTAACTCTCAGACGGGAAGCTCTCAGTTGCTGAACCCATCGGTTAGTTTGACAAGATCCTTCTTACTCTTATCTGCCCTAGCTTGCTTTTGAAATGCTTCTCTTTGGTACAATTGCAAATGTGCACATTCTACTCAAAAATAACCACCGCACCCAAATGCAGCTATAAGACTGGATACCTCTGAGTTCAAAGGTGCCAGAACAACTTCTAACCCTTATTAACCCTCTGTGAAATCTGTGGGTTTATTCTGCGGGTGTAAAATTAGAGCCGAGCCTTCTTCACCACACGTGTTTGATTGTGTAGGTGCCTGATAGTTACAGTACTGCAGCCAAACCCCAACTGGATGCAACAGGACTATTTCTGTGAGCAGGTTTGGGCCTTTGATGTTAGTCAAACAAAACACTGTAAAAAAATATTCATAATACATTTTCCAGGGAAAATAAGAAAAAAAAAAAAGCCAATCAGATAATCTCTTTGAGGTGTTTCATATTAACCTTGAAAGGCAGGAAATTGGCATATTTTATATTGATGGGAGCAGCTCAGGAAATACAAAGTGAAGCCTATGAATATTGAAACATGTTAATGTTTCTTTTTCTAAAGGGTGATCTGCACCTGACAGATTGCTTTTACCCTCTCAACATTAACAGTACCACTGAAAAAAAAAAAAGATTAACAGGATAGTGTTTTTCCCCATCAGGTTATAGGAGACCTTCATCCAAGGCTGCTTTTTAAGTGCAAAAGGCAGACCCCTAAATTTCCACAGATTTTGGATCAGTGTTGTAATGCATTTCTGTAGAAGACAGAATGGCAGTGATGAAAAGCGAGGAATCAGCATTCCAGAAATGCGTTGCATAATTTAAGGGGACCATTTCACAGAAATTCTAAAAAAGGAAAAAATCAACAGCAGATACAGTCTTCCTTGAGCTCTTCTGTGTAATAAACTGTGCTAATTAACACCAGTGCAAGCAAGAGAAGAAGGTAGACTAATAAATTGATTTTTTTTTTTTTAATGAAGGAAAAGGCTGCTAATTAAAATAATAAAAAGTAGATCCAGGACTGTAACTTTAGTCACTTACCCAGATCATTTCACAAAGCTGTTGTATGAAATAAAGAATAAACACCACAAGACAAGACCTCCTCTATTTGGAATGCTCTTAGAGACATAATTCATAAAGATTAACCTTACTATCATAGGACATCAAGAAAATAGGAAGAGTGAGAAAATAATTTGACTATTAATTAAAAAAAGAAAATAAAAGAAGAAAATCCTGAAAGTTCAGGTTCCGATACAACTTCAGTTTTGCTCTCAGAAGCAAAGGAAACTCTATGTCTATAGACAGAAGGTGTGTTTTATCTCTCGTTACTGAATGTAATTATTCTGGGTATCTTGACTTGCAACAGATGAGGGTTTGACTCTCAGAAAAGTTAACAGTAGTTGTATTCCTAATGAAAATGTGATTTTTCTGAAGCATTTTTAAAGCTATCAAGAATATAACATAAAGGTCACATGCAAAGTTTTGGTTTAGCTTTTATGAACATAGTGAAAGAAACAAAAACAGAATAAGAAAAAAATATCTTCACGGCTTTTGTTAAATTACAGTGAACGGTTTTCATTCTCACTTTCATTTCTCTTCTATAGAGTTTCCACCTAAATGATCCTTTCCGCAGGAGACAAGTAAATCAACCAAGTAAAAATTGTTCTAGTTGTGTGTATTTAGTTTCACCGCCCAAGCCAAGGTACATGCAGAAAGTAACATGATAGCAAGAGAGATAAGACTGAAATTGAACATAAACCCACTAATTATTTTAAGAAAAGGAACACACCTGGAAAAAAGCACTTTTAAAAAAATCTAATAGTGACCCTTTAAAATCTTGATTAATAGTATGAATAGGTCAAATAAATAGATAAGTAAAGAAATATGTAAATATATGAAGCTCAGTGAGCACGTAGCACTTTTCTTTCAGTGATTTTTACATTGCAAAATCTCGAGTTGTACGGAAGTGGGTGACAACAACCCATCACCAGAAGATGAAATAATCCAGGCACTTACTTGGTGACTGGGGCTTGGGCCATTTACCTCTTCTGAACTGGTTGTCCCTCCATCACCCTTGACTGACTAAAATAACAAAGGATTATAGGACTTCTAACTGGGTTCCTGTTTGAGGCATTAATTCAATATGACAACACACATGAATCACAAAAACGCAAAGTTTGATTTAAGGATACTCTTTACAACACTAAAACAAAACCAGACATTTCAGAAACTCTACCAATGTTTTTGAAATATCCACATCTCCAAGGCAGATTTTTGCTAGTTCTTTTCTGTGTGAAGTGATTGTCTCTTGCAGGTCGATTAAGACCTAAGAAGTATGAATGTGGTCTCAGTGGGCCCGAGATCGTATCAGCCAGTAAAGAAGACAACACTATCACCTCGGCCACTGTAGTTTTCTAGGAAAGAGCTTTTGCTTGCTTTTCAGAGGCAAATGTGTCTTATAAGATCTAGCGTGACTTCCTTTCTATTTAACGATCTTACTAAGTGCATATCCCGTGAATAATTAAAACTCACTCAGCTTTATGGATATATTTTTATGTTTTATCATCAGCATCCATTTTTTGCAATTTTTGCTTTCCAGTTTATGCCTTCTCTCAATCTACATCTAAGTAATGGCCCTTCTTGGTGCCCACTCTTCCCAGCGCGGACAATCAGAGCAGACCCTGCGGCTGCAGCACTGCCAGGTCAGTCAGAACAAACCTTGACTCTGAAATACGTTTTTAAGGTACAATCCCCTGTTTCTACCTAGATTGAAAAATGAGAAAAACCTGTTTGACAAAAGCAGCTCAATTAGTAAATATTACAAGATTTGTGACGATTAGATTAAGGTTTAGGTACAATCAGTAATATAAAAGAAACAAAAGTACATTTTTTTAATTAAAAAGTGTGTTAGAGGGTTCAATGTGGTATTCTCCTGAGTACCATATAAGCCACAGAGCTTTAGCAGTAAAGCATAAAATAAACTCCAGAATTTCAAAGTGCCCAAACTTAAATGTCATTTTTCATCGCATAAGTTCAATGAAAACAATGAAAGGATGTGACTTCTGTTCTAAAAATAGATCAGGCGGATTTGTGGTTTTCTGCAGCTTGTAGGTTTGTTACTTGAAGCACAACAGTATCAGCTTGATCCTGTGTACGGTGTTATTGCAAGGACCTATTTCAGTGTCTGATTTCCCTATAAAACCACACAAAATCAATATGTAGCAGCAGCATGATAGAAAACTAAACCACTCCATGACAATACATTACTTGTCACAAATTGTGGGGGAAAAATTCTCTTTCTGGAACACGCCGCTGCTCAGTCTCTTGCATGTTTATGCTCGTGACTCTTTATCTGTGTAAGAGGTTGCAGAAACGGAGGGGAGGAAGCACAGTGTGGTCTGTCTTAACATTACAGGATAGAAACTCAGTCCAGAGTGTATGAAGATGTATTGTGATAAGATCTAGTTTGCGTTTCTATTTCAGTTAAGTCTTTAAATGCCTTCAGAAAAAAAATAAATTATGCTATAACAGCAACCACTTCATTACTTGTTTCCAAAAAAAAATACCCAACACAGAAAAAAACCCTGCCTTCGCCAGTAATCCTTTTTTTTTTTTTTTTTTTTTTNTTGAGGTCTTTGCCTAGACAAAGGTCCCTCTTGCCTTCAGTGAAACATATATGTAACGATCACAGGGAATTCTCTCTAGAGCACTGCGGTCCAACTTGCCTTTGGTCATTTAGGATTGCTGCCGCCGAAAGCTTCCTGCGGCAGTAAGAGTGGATCAGCACGTCTTTAAATGGAGGAGGGGGGGGACAAGCAGTAGACTTGTTACATTTTCACAAATCATAAAGGCAAGTTAAGGTGGGACAACATAAAATAGTTATTCTTGATTCCAAATGCTATTTATTATGTAAAAGTTTATTTACATGGGGAAGGAGGCCAGCACAGACACTGCAGACAATTTGGAAATAATCTTTTATGTTATTCCAGAAAAATATATTATCCTTGGGAGCATCTTCATTAATCCAGAAATAGGACTTTCTAGTTCAAGAGACAATACTCAACGCTATCTTAAACCAACTGTGCTGCCAGTCAACTTCCCAGCTGAGGACAAAGGCTACAGCCTCAGTTTACAGTTGGTAATTCTGCTTATTCTGATTAAAAAATGCCATTTTACACCCTTCTTATCTCTACAAAATATCTCAAAATGGACATTTTGAAAGGATTTGTCTTACCTAGCTTTGCACCTGTTTATATTCTATGGAGAAAAGCAGGAACTTTCCGAACTCCCATCACCGTATGTGTGCTAGATCCTAAGGGGCTCTCAGATCTGCTCACCTCTACTCAGTGCCTTTAAAGGGAACGTGGGGTGACTAGCTCAGGTGTAGCCATTTCTAGCAAGACATCTGCATTGGTCCTGATATAGCCCACCCTGTAAATAATAAGGTAGCTATCTGATTTTGGTTAATGAGGCATCAGTGACTTTCAACAGGCATCACAGGATTTCACCTTCATGTAGGTGTAGCCTAGTTAGACAAAAGAGCAGTGGTATTTCTTCATCTCTTACTGAATCACAGGGCTTTAAACTAATACTTTATATCTTTCTCTAATTTCCCAATAGCTTTTATAGCATTAGTTAACCATCTCACATTTTAACCACAGCGATGATTTTTGTGTCCTTCGCAGTTGCAAACAGTTCATCACAAATAGGAAGGGACATCTGTACTGAGCAAGTCAGCAGGCAGTCTTTGAGATACACACTGCCGTTTCCAGAGTAAATTACTCCTAGCTCTCGCAACAGCTATCCTTGTGTCAGCAGTGTTAACTATAGTGCTATGGGTCTAAATGCCCACTTGCCATCAGCCTGTGCTTGTGCTCTCTGAGCAGAGTACGTCAAAAGTGAGGCGCATGGACAGTTACTGACTTGCTTCTCTGAGGCTCAGGATAGACTGTAGTAGAACTAAGCTTATTTTCTGAGTCCCAGTCTTGACACCTATGAAGAAGATAAGCTACCTTTTCTTAGGCACCTGGGTGGTTAACCTGTGTAACATAACTGTGGGTGATGTCAGAATACCTTGGGATCATCGTCTGCAGGCGGATTGGAAACCCAGTAGACAATCATATTAATGTAAAATTAAAAGTCAATCTCTTTCAGCAGCCAGAGCAATAATCCATCTATTGACAGAACGGAGACTAAACAATAAAGTATGTCAGTAAACAGGAGCCTGGGTTTTACCGGGGAGGTCCTGCCACATTCCTTCCCACCGACAAGCAGGGTTTGTTTCAGAGACCGTAAGTACCGGTGCTTGTTAAGATCCTATCCTACAAGAATTCATGGCCCGCTCCATCTGCAGCAAGGCAGGAGGAGTGCTCCAAGAGGACCGGCTGGATGAGTCAGTGACCTGCATCACGTGGATGACACGGTTTGTTCAGGCTGTGATGCCACTTCAAGGCATTTCCCACACCTCCAGGAGCCTCCTGCTCCAGTGTCACCTGTGGGAGGTGGAACACCACAGGGGACATTTAGGCATTGGCTGGGGTTTGTCCAGATTTGCAAGTGAAAGTGATTGAACAGATGCCACCACGTGAAGACATCGTTTTATCCCCAGTGCTTCAGGTAAGAGGTGCTAAGGACTGAGTTCCTCATGCAGGTAGAAAGCACAAGGGGATGGTCTGATGGCAGGCCCTTTGCTGTGCTCCTCATGTGTACGTTCGTGCTGTGGCCAGAGCCGCAGTGTAAACTCTCATATGTCTGTATTAGTTTTAAATTAATTAGCATTACTATGAACAGCAGACTAATGACATTAGCATGAGGACTGGGGAGGCTGCAAATGGCAGACCCCCAAAATGTGCAAATTCCTCTGCTCTGAGCTCCACGGTGCCAGAATTACGCTGCTACCAGGATGTGAGCTAGCTATTGCAAAGCTGGCTGGGGAGTTCCTCCACTTTATGACTGTTATGCTAGGGTAGCCAGACCTCAAGAGAAAACTACAGTGGAAATAAACCTTTTCTAAGTGGAAATTATACCTTCCAGTGCCCAGGCTGCCAGTGTAGCTATTCTGAGCAGAGAGGGCCCTGCTAGACATCTCCACAGTATTCATCTCAGCTCTTGGCCCCACAGCCCTGGAGCCTTCCCCCCTTTTCCTTGTGGGAAAATCAAGCCTGTGTTGGAGTCAAACATTTCATGCACCCTCAGCACTCACCACTAGTTCAAAAGCTTTACAGAAGCAAGGCGTTTAGCAGTGGCTTAAAATCCTTCTGTCTGCTTTAGGAATCAGAAATACTGACTGACCAGTTGGCACGAAGCTGCAGGGCAGATACATGGCTCCGATTTTGTGCAACAGCATGGCAGTGATCCAGTAATCCAAAAGTTATTCAGAGGAAACTGCCTGGGACATACTTCAAGGACAATAAATGTATTAAAATAATCCAGGATCTGTTTGGAAATTGATAGCCAAAAGTAGAGCAGATGAATACGAAAGGTTTCAAAAAGCTGCAAAATGAGTTACACAGTTAATACAATCCTGTTTCCTATGTGGGTAGATGTTTGCCCACACACTAGGTCCATCTTTCTAGGCCAAAATCTGGATCAAAGCCCTGCTCTGATTAGAGCAGTGATACAGTTACTGCTTTTAACACAGCTCTGTTTTCTTCTAAGATGGGTGTGGAACAGCTTTATTTTTTAGTCAGTGCTATTTTTTTGGTAGTGTGACACAGTTTGGAGTCATGGTTGCTGCAGAGGTCAGTGTTTGGTATGCATTGCTCCTGAGTCAGCTTCTGCATGCCTCTATGCAGGATGATCACAAGTCCCCTCAGATTTAGGAATAAGGTTGAGATTTTTCCAAACTAATTTTGTAAAATCTTATGTGGAATTAAAGGCATGTTGGGTGCACGATTCTTGGCTAATATTAAGAATTTTAGCTTGGATCCTCAAATACACCCGAGTGCCGATGTCGTAAAGTAACTCTGAAGAACAAAAAGTAAATGCACCCGTCATGGGTTGGGCTGTGGCTAACAACCAAAAATAAGAAACACCAATCTTTTGGAAATAAAAAATAAATCAGTATCTGGGTTGTTGTGTGTACTTTCTACGGTCTGACTCATTTAACTGTTAACAATGTGACTGTTCACAGCTGTATGTACCAGCAAGTACCTGCGTGCAGACAGTTCGGACAACCTGGGCTATTTGTTACACCGTGTTAAAAGAAACTACGTATTTTGCATTTTAATGTATAAGCTAAACTGACACCCACACCATGTAGCTGCCTGAAAATAAACCAACATTGATTAAAAATAGAAATCTTCCATACACATTTGTAAACCTTGCCCAAATAGATCAATCGCTATATAAATCCTCAAGGCCTGCTACAATTTTAATCAGAGAAGGGTTATTTCTAGAGTTGGATTATGTTCTTTCTTGGCCACTTTTCTAGACTCTTGAGGAATGCTGTCTGGCTCTTGTTTGTACACAAATCCATCAGGATAGCTCTTCATACCTATAACCACAAGACGATACCAGCCATGTTATCACCTCAGTGGTTTCCTTCTTCCCTCCACTCTTCTGGGAAGGAGGGTTAAACTCGACTTTGTGCCTTTCTTTTTTCCAGCTACCGTATAGCATCTTTGAAGCAGCAGTTGTATCCTTTTACCTGCCAGTTTAGCTAACCTATACAAGCTGCCAAAAAAAAGTTTCACTACTAAAAATACAACTCCCTGAAGCAAGCGCAGGGCTTAACAACGGTGTGGCGCAGGGACATTTGATACTGCTGTGGCTAACGGTAGCCGGTTTGCTCTCGGAGCACCTGCCCAGGTCTCACATCACCCGGTGGAAGCGCTTTGTGAAGCTGACGGCTTCCTCGGTGGCAATCGGGAATGCTGGCTCCAGCCCCCCGAACTGCCCTCTGCCACCTCGGCGGGGGAAAAAGGGCCCAGGTGGATCCCACGGAGCCCACGGAGCCGGGGGCGGTGGGGGCGGGCAGCCCCAGGGCTGTTCCCGGCGGAGCCACGAGAGGGAGATGCAGGACGCGAAACGCGCGGGGGGACGCGCGGGGACCGGCGGCGTCGGCGGGGGGACAGGGGGCGGCAGGGACAAGGGACAAGGTCACACACACGCACACACCCCTGTGGAAAGGGGCATGGCTTCACTCCTGCACTCTTACAGACATTTATTTTCAAAAGATTTTTCAAGGATTACCACCCCCCGGCCGTGCAATGAACACATCACTCTAAATTCTTGAAATTGAGCGTCTCGCTTACCAGTTTAAAAAACTTTCTCAGGTTTGCTTTGGGGGTTTTACTTTCTTCTTTTCTAGGTTTCACTTCTGCAGCTTCTGGGCTCTTACTCTCGTCTTTGTCAGGAGCCACAGCTTCTAAAGACGCGTCTGCTTTTTCATTGCTTACGATCTCTGCTTCTTCCGACGCGTTCTGGGCAAACCATTAAGAAAGGGGAAAAAACATTTAGACTTAGTCACTAAAGTTTGAGGGTTTTTTTAAAGAGGTTACAATCAAAGCGCTTCAGCAGTACAGTAAGTTGGTACATCACAAACAAACGTGGCATGAAAGCACTCTCAGCATCACAGTATCTGGACAGGTTTCTTCAGGAATTTGATTCATCCCGATTCAAGAAAGTATATAAACTGGTGGGATTTTAAGTACTTGTTTAAACTGAAGAAACAGCCTTTCCTGAATTTCAGTACCAGTTCCCAAACAATAATTTGTCTTTGATTATGAGAAAAAAAAACTTAAAGAAAATTACTTACACTTACAGTAGTATGTGCTATGAATAGGTGACACTCAGGTAAAATCAAAGATCACACCCAGCAGTTTGCACACCAAAGAAAGAATAGGATTAAGTAATTAAAACACACCATGGACTTCATTAGTTGTTAAAACTCTGTTTAGCACCCTTCTTAGTGAAATATGGAAGTGCAACCTCCCAGCCACAGCGTTCTCAGGCTGGCCACACTCGCAGTGCCCGCTCCTCTTCCCAGGCCAAAGATAGGAATGACTTCTCGAGGTTCGAGGTAGCTAAGGAGCCCGTCTATTACTTCACCTAATCTCGTGGGTCTCAGTCACCCTCTTTGACAGTGTTGACCCTCATTTGAGTTCAAGAAAGGCTGATGGGTACTCAGCAATGTTGCCTTTCTAGAAGGATTTTGGGTCCCACTAAGCTTTTGTGAATTGCTGGAAAGTTCCCTCTATTACACTAGTACTTCAAGCAGAGGCACGTGGTTTGCGAACTCCTCTAAAATATAGATCCCCATAAGATTTATTGATTAATCTTCCGCACGTCCACAGCCCTCTCAAGGCTATCCTGGGAATGCTCAATGTGTTAATGTGAACAACAAAAGCTGCAGAGCAGTGTAGATGAACAGGAGGCCCATTTCTGCTGGAGGAGGTGGAGGCACAGCTGGGCAGGAGGCTGAACTCGCCTTTCCTGAGCTGACTCTTCTGCCCTGGTAAATAACATTCTTCTGTGCCCTCAAGAACTACTAATTAATTCCCATCGCACCGTAACTGTATAAAGAAATATCTTTCCTTCTGCCATAAAGAGAAGCTATTATGCTAATAACCAGATGATTTGACCCGAAGCAAGCCCTTTATCATTTTGCAGCCTATTGCGGAAAGGTGCAGAACATTATAAAAGCAGGGTAAGTTACACCCTCAGCCTCCAACACTGAATCAAACGGCAGCAGTTACCCTACGTATTGGCATTTCAACACGTGCTGCTGCTTAAAAATACAGCACAGTCATAGCTGAAATGTATACTATGGTTACTATAGGAAAGAACGGCTGTAAATAAATCTCAACTATTTATGTTTCACAATTTTTACATGTACTTACAGGAACTTACATTTAATGCATACTCATAGTTATTTTGACCCAATTAATTTTAGCCGCATGGAAATGTGAAGAATTTGCAAGATAAGACCCAAGATTCAGCCCAGGTCTGTATCCTGACCCAGGGTGGTAAACACGGATGCCTCCTCCAGCAGCCGCTTGCAGTACTACTGCCCTCATATACTTTTCCAATTGTCTTCAAATCAGTGATTCCCGTGTAGTATCTTTAATTTAATAGCCCTTGATGGATTTTTTCCTACAGAAATTCCTGACATCCAGCAGCATCCTGTGGCAAAGAATCCCACAGCTGAAGTGCACTTTTTTTTTTTAAAGTAATTTATTTTCGTTTGTCACTAAGTAATTTCATTTGATACTCTTTACTGCTTTTATTTTGAACAACAACTTATCTTTCCTGTTCACCTCTTGTGTTACAGTAGTCATTCTGTATGCTGCTGTCATCTTCCTTTCTGCCAACTCCTTTCTGAGCCAAAAAAAAAATTATCCTAATTGATGTAGTTTTTCACACAGAAGCCATTCAATATACTTATGCGTTTTTCTCTCTGTATTATACCTTTTAGTTCTATCAAATTCTTTTTGAGTTGGGGGGACCCCACATGCAAGATGGGGACTCACCATGGACTTCTGCAGCAGCATGAGAGAGATTCTGCTTTGTTCTTTACTCCTCTTGGGGAAGAAATGAACATTTTGGTGATGGTGGGAGAAGAATGATGAGGGAATAAATATTCCTTGTCCCTGGCTGCCTGAGATGACTGCAGCACAGCCCACTTCCCCATGGAATTGTAGGTTTAATTTATATTTATGAACATTTTTGAGATAATCAATCTGTAATAATTTTCATCTATATTTCTGCCTATTCACACATACATACAATCAATTCACCATCTATTTGCTTGAAGGAAATGATTCATTGCATGAGTTGAAACAGTGGCTCAATAAAGCAGCAACCTAGCTGCCGGGAGCTCATCATTCAAAGATTACAGTTTGGGAAGATATTACCGCTACGCTGTTACAGCTGCAACCCAAATGAGTTTTGTCTCTCAAGCTATGTCTGTGCAAGGGCCTTAGCGTCACTACTGATAGCAAATGCATCCTGGGGCGAAGTGCTAAACTCTGAAAAGCAGAGTCAATTTAAATAGACCATTTAAATAAAGAAAAGAGCTAAGTGATAGTCAACTATTCAGAGAGATTGATTTGTTTAAAGTAATCAGTGACTTCTTGTATATTTCGTGATGGATTCCATAGGAGGCTTTAGGAAAGTTTAAATGCTGTTTTAGTATAGCTAATTTTTACTTTGACTTTTTTTTTTAATTAAACTTAGCTATCCAATGTACCAATGCAGTTACTTAAATTTGGTACTCTATTAGGCATATCAAAGTTGTTGCCGACGTTACAGTTATCTTGTTTGAGATCTTAGGCTTGCTATTAAAAATTTTATGATTATTTTCTTGTAATTATCTCCAGGAGTCATTCTTGTATACCCGTCTTCCTCTGTAAGACTGAATTAACTGATGCTGAAGATTTTCTTTCACGATTTTGTGATCCCAAAGTTATCTCTGGAGGCCAACTCCAACCTCTTGCTCAAAGCAGGAGTTGCATCAAGTTGCTGAGGAACTTGTCAACTTGAGCTTTCAGTATCTTCAAGGCTGGAGATTCCACAACTTCTGTGCAATCACATTGGAGTATGCAGGTATGTTGGGACACAAGGAAACTCTAGAGACATCACAAAATCATCTCAAATAAGACTGACCGAGGTGGCAGTTTCTTGGAGACTGATGCCACATGACCACGGTATACTGTGTACTTCAGGGGTGCAGAGAATGCCTGTGCGTGGTCTTTCAGTAGAGGGGAAAACCCCCGCCGGCTAAGAAGGTTTTCTGACATACTTTTAAGAACAGAGTTTTTAAATTTTGTTCCTGTTTCCCCTAAGAAACTAGAAGAAAATTTTCCATTTGTGCATTCAAGAGAATCGCCAAGGTGTTTCTGGCAGGAATTGAAAGTATAATAGGAAGAACCTGACAACGATAAAGTCAATAAACTTTGAATGATGTTACAATAACCTAAACTGTTCTCTAGAGAAATGGGTTCAGTTTCTTTACTTCACCTGGAGAAAAACAAAAATTATACCAAGTTTTGTGACTAGTTTTAGGAGGAAACTGCAGTTTGTATATAATAATAATTTGCAAACAGCCCAGCTCTATCAGCTTTATGACTTTTTCATGCATGTGTTCTCATAAATGTAAATTGTCAATTTATACACCTATAAATTGCATCAAGTGAGATTGCTGGATTTGTGGGTCCAAATTCTGCCTCCAGTTTCCTTAGACACAAATTGTTTTAAATTCAACCTAAGTCAGCAGCTACTGCTGTTATGCGCTGTGGAGACAGATGTGCTATTGGGTTATGTTCTTTTTCTTTTATTTAAAGGCACTCTGCCAAGCTCAGGAAACATTTCAAGATACATTTGTTTGAAGAAATAAGATGAGCGACATCCTTTGTTCTTCCTATTACAGAACTACCTTTGTTTTCTTTTTCAAAATAATATTTTAATTTATAAAACCCAACTAGTAAAGATAAGAGTATTTTACCAGGCTCTGTTTTTCTATGTTTGGAAAGAATCCTTCCATGTCTTAAATGATAGCATCCGTAATTTTCTTCTAGTACCGAGCTTACTTTGAACAGTTATGACAGAAAGTTTGTCTCTACCTTTTGAGTCCTCTTTCTGGTTCTTACAAACTCTGCTATTGTTTTGGTGAACTATTACTACACCATTTTCTTATCTAGGTTCCTGACCATACAGATCGTTGCCTTATGAGCGTGTAACTTATTTTGTGACCTGGATAACTTTGATGACAGTTTTCCTTTTGCTTGCTGCATCTTTCCTTAAAATTGAGGTAAACACTATACCCTGCTTTGATCTTGTGCCAGAGCCTGAACTGGCACTCTCCACTGCATTCCATTAGACTCAAGGAAGAGTTCGGCTGTTTTTCCTGGGTCATACCTTCTTTACGAAGCAGCTTTTCTTTTTTCTTAACAACATAGATGAGAGATGACCTTTTGCTCAAGAAATTTCCACTTAAAAGAGCAGTCGTGCTTGAGATCTGTTCCTGCTCGCAGACTGGCAGGCAGGAAGCACAGAGGCTTTGAGAGGCTTTAACCCACCTTCCTGCCCTCCTCTGCCAACGCAAAGACGACAGAGGTTGCTGCAGTTAAGGTAGCTCAGCTTCAGCCATCAGCCTGCTCTTGGAGCTCCACCCTGAAGCTCCCCACGACCTGCAGCTGCTGCCCAAAGGTGCCACTCGGCAGATCTTGAGCCACAACAGCTCAGACTATTAACTAATTAGCATCCACCACTGTCAGCTTATGGTGAAAACCACACTGATCTGTAACCAGCCCAGAAGCGTGGTCCTGACTCACGAGTTCTGCTGGATTTATTGGCTGGGTTGAGCTGGTTAAGGCCCCTCCCTGGGTCAGGATGGCAGCTGTGCCAGTGGTCAGGTTGTGAAACGGCCCCCAAAAGCCTGTTGCTTATTGTCCTCCTCACTCCCTCAACCAGGGGGAATTCTCTTTCAAGTTTCTTCATCCATTTACCCAGCAAAAAATGGCCAGAAACTCCTTCCCTCCTGCCTGATAGGTGCTATATTCCAGGATGGGAGCAGCTTGCCTGCTCCCATCCTGGAATATATGGGAACTTGATAAGTCCTGGGTGATTTTAACATTTATCTCGCACGCTCCACCCAAATATTTGTCTTTGCTTTCCTCTGGGAGAGTAGGGTTGCAGGCTCAGCAATAAAAGGTGTTATTCTGCTTCACTTAATAGCTAACCAGTTTCCTGCTTGCATTATCAGCACATAAATACCCCTCAGTAAGAAGGGCACGATTTTTCTGCGTTTGTATGGCAACAGAATTACAACAGCTTAAAATTCTAGTTTTTAAAAAATATATCCACTTTTAAAGATAATTCACAAAGCAGTCTAAATAGTACTCCCTCAATCACTTTCCTCCATCATTTACTGGCACACTTTGATCAGATATAAATGAAGCATCATGTTTCTCTGCCCTCATCAGATATCTACAAGGTCTTGAAAACCAGGTTTCCAACACAAATATGTGAAATTGCTAACTGTAATTTTCTATTAATATTCCTTAGTATTTGAAAAAAAATGGTAATATGACAAACATTTGAGTAACAGTTATGAAAATTCTTATGCAGACTGATCAGGAAATGGGGCAAATACAGTCGAAGTGGTTTCCATCTGAGGAGTTGAATAAAGATCTTATTTCTTTTTCATTTACATATTTATTCAGCTGTAGTCAGAGCAGCGGCATTAACTGCAATGTGTTGACAGGCACTTCATTGGCTTTACTTTGAAGTGAAAGCTCATCAGAAGGTAGATATTTGAGAGACTGCCTGGAAAGAGAGAGGCTGGATCTGAATCCTGCATCTATTGAGTGTTGTGGTTGCTATTTGTTAGGTCAAAAGGAAAAATTACACAACTGAATTATACACCTATTTGGAACAGCTGCTAGCACTGATTCTCTATGCTAGCAAAAAGGCAATACGTTACGGGTGTCAGAAAGAGATAAAATCATTGCAGAAAAAAAAAAAGACAGAATCCTTGAACCAAGCTGAGTTTGAGGCTAACCTGTAGTATAAGGACATTTTTTTTTTTATTTTACCACCTCTATCTTTTTTTTTTTCTTTTTTCCCCAGCTTCAAGCTGACTGGGTCACCAAGGTCTTTCATCAAAGGAAATATAATATCATTATCTGTCAAGAAAATCCAGTAAAGCAACATTACCCTTTTATAGGTGAGGATTCAATGCTCAAGCAGGCAGACTTTTTTTTTTTTTTTTAAATCCTTAGGACCAAATTCTGTTTCTACTGCAGAAATCGTGCAAAAACATTTGGTCTTGGGACGATTCCAGACCCAAGAATTTCTAACTAAGCAGAAATGGCCTCATTTTCCAAAGTTAAAAGTCAGATTTCACATACTGTTGTAGTTCAGTGCATTTAGGTAAATGATTTAACTAACCCTTAATATTTTTGGTAGCAACCATAACCTGCTCGGAGTTGTAGAGAGTTCTCTATGCTTTCCATCCACTGATAGAAGCAGCTTTGTTTTAATGATGATGTAGGATAAATTGAACCCAACGTTATAAACAAACAGAAGTGAAAGACAGAACTTTGCTACAAGGTTTATACCCTTGAGATGGTTGAGATCCCAGAACTTCATGTGAAGACTGTTGCAAGGTTAAAAAGACAGAGGGTAGTTACCTAGACCTCCTTTAGCTTAGCTATAAAATGAGATATGGGGAGCTGGTGTTCACTGTGAGCAGAGCCTACATTATACAGAGCAGTAAAATATCTATAGCTACACTGGTTTGGGTTAATCTTTCAAAATAAGGCTTTGAAATCTTACCAAAACCTTACCAGATTCATATCTTTTCTGAAACCAGCCATCACCACCAGTCACTCCCTCCCCGGAGTGATTTTTCACTATTTATCTGCAAGAAAACTTTCGCTTCTTACACGCTTTTCCTTTCTTTCTCAAATACACAAAAGGCCTTGTTACTTCACTATGAAAATACTGACCTTCAGACCAGATTTATTACTCAGTTTTACACTGAAACTGCATACAACCATCTGCCAGAAGGCCTCTTCTTTTTTTCTTATTTCATCCTGATGTTCAGCATACATCCTGCTTCTCATCTCTGTTTTCAAATACGCCAGACTGCTCAGACGGAGGAGGAGGTTTCCTTAGCAATAACAACTATATAAAAACCTCCCTCTCCCTCTTCTTCACAACTTTCCTCTCATTCCAAGTACCTGATTCATCCAATTCCACAGGAAATTAAGTCCCAAGTAACAAACGTTTCAAGATTAGATTGTTTTCAAGCATGTTTACTCTGTAAATAGCTAAACACCAGCTTTTTTTTTAACAGGAGTAGCATACCCAAACTGGATCTCCAGTATCCCTGCTCAGTAGGGAAAATACAGCTAAAGAGGCTGCAGGGCTGGCCGCTCAGTCAGCATCTGTGTGCTTGGAAGCATTTCATTTCTGGGATTTGAACTTGAGCAGGAGCCCAGGAAAGCAGTTATTTGACACACAGTGATTCAGTAAAGTTTAATACAGCTCTTCTCTTAAATGAAATAAGAAAAGAAGAAGTCCTCAGCTTATAAAGCACTGAGGATCATGGAAACAGGAACCATGTTTTCAAAGTTGGTCCTAATTTTAGTTAAGGTCATTATTTAACCGGAGGAAAAGTATATCTTCCCAAGCAATGGACCTCAATCCCCAAACTTAACGATCAATCCACTCTGGTATGAAACTTTTTCTACTGAATAAGAATAATCCCATCAGATTCCAGGTTTTCAGACATTTAGAACTAAATCAAACAGTTCTCATAATAAAATGTGTTTTTATAGCTATAATTCTGTTAATGATACAATTTGGTAAAGAATACTACAGCTTCTGTAGGGTTTTTAACAAGTGTCCTGAATTCACAAAGCAATATTCCTTCTTCCATAGTACCATTCAAAGATAGTACAGCCAGGTTTAAAAGACTACAGTTTTATAAGACTCTTCTACAGGAGTCTAACCGCCGTTATTAGCCATGCGTATGTGCAGCTGCCCAAAGCTCACGTATGCATTTGTAACTGCATACATCACTCACGCCCCTCTTACACGCAGCACGTGGGACATGCTCAGCTTCGCGGACCTGACCGCTTTACTGAACTCCGTGCTTGGCAATAACTCTAGATGCCGCATGGAGATGGAGCTGTGGGATGGACCAGCTCCGAAATCCAGACGTACCTTTTTCCAAAAGAGCTTGCTCAGTGGCATAGGAGTGGATGCTGCTTTCTCCTTCGTCACCTCTTTGGGGGCTTCGGTGGCCGCTGCCTGCAGTGGGGCTGCGGGCTCGGGGGCTTTTATATTCTGCTTAGCTGTCTGCGGCTCTTGAGAGGAAGGGAGGTTTTTGTCTGATTTTACAGAGGTAACAGGCTGCTGTTCAGTGCTCTAGAAAGAAACGTGAACACACAGGTTGTTGGAAACGTGTGAAGGACAAGATACTTGCAGCACGTTCAGGCATCACCCGGTACGAGAGGTAAGCGTGCGGTGGATCACCATTGCACGGGACACACCGAGCAACAAGGTGCAGCTCACGAGCCGCATCGCCCTGTCCTCGCAAATGAAGTCATGTCTTGAACAGAGGAAGAAAATTACATAGCAACTCACCCCTCCTAACAGAGATGAGTAATTGATTAAGAAATTAAAACAGTGTCTTTGAGACTGAAAATGACAGTGAGAATAATTACCCTTTGACTGCATTATTCATACAGATAACTTGAATCGTCCTACTCACTTTGGTATTAGTTGTCTGTTGTGTCTCTTTTGCAGCCTGGAGGGAAACAAAACACAAAGACAAGTCTGTCTTTGGCAATGTCAGCGCTCACAGTTACACAGTTCAGGAATTGTCTGTGTCACAAATTATTTTATTTTTAGTGAATGTTTGTGAAAGTCCTGGCTCCTGCAACCATGGAAACTGCTCTCTGGCAGAGGCGCGGCTGCCCGAAGGGGCTGCCAGCTCGCATCCTTCTACCTGCAGCAGCCTCGTGTTGGATTGCTTTGTGCTCAGGCTACTGCGCCTGCAGTCCTCAACTTGTTCTTCAAAAATATGTGTATTTAATATATCAATTCCCAGCTTCTTCAGGTAAGACATTACACAGGGTTTTAAGATATTAGCATAATTTTTTTTTTCTGAGCTGGGTGTGCACATGCAACTCCCAGTGCACACGTACAAGCCAGAGCTGGGTCTTTCCCACTGGGGGAAGCGCATACCAGTCAGGGACGTGCTAACATCACCTCCAAGGCGGGAGACTTTGCTTTCTGGGATACAAAGCATCAGCAGAGGACTGCCTGGAAATGAAGGGCACAGAACAACAGTGGCCTTATAACTTGGAAGCAGGAGTGGCAGCTCTAGAAAAGGCAGCTGGAGGTTGGCTTAGTCCATGGACTCACTTTTGTGCATTAGGAGGGATTTACGCTTTTGTAAAAAATCCTTCACAGTGATGGGTCTCCCGGTTTCATCAAAATACATGAAGGCAAGAGGGAGCGAGCTTGTTAAACTCCTTTCTGGCCAGTGATATATATCAGTATCTATTGACCCTAACATCCAACATAGCTTATGTTGAAGATGAGTATCTGAGCTGCACGAAAAGAGGAGCAGCAAGCCACAAACTGAAATAACCAGGAGCCCAGCACCCCTGGGTGTAGGCAGCCTGCCACACGCTTTGCAGATTTCATGTATGAATAGGCGAGAGGCATTTTGCAGGAGCCAAGGACTTCTTTTTGTGGTTAGCTCCAACGAACAAGATCCAGAGCAAGTGGTAAAAAGTAGTGTAATGCCACAAGCTGGCTTCAGTACTAATGCTGAAAATAAGTGATTAACCTTTCCAAGTCAAAATTCCATGCATAAGTAGAGTTATACTGCAAAACTGGCATGCAATGCAAGGGACACACATGTGGATGGGAATAAAAGAACTGACAGGGACACAGGTGTCAAATGCCATCCAAACTCATATGTTATGGATTTCTATTAGGATGCACATTGTTGTTTGAAAACAACATGCAGAAGTTGCTTTAAAGTTAGTATTTATGTAAACACAGGAGACCGGAAAACAATGTTTGCTAACCTACTCGTAAATCATTTCTTAACAAAGGTATGAGAAGTGCATTTTGGAAGACTTGTAGAGACAGAACTTTCAGAGGAGAGTGTGAAGTGCTTAAAATCAAACATGACTACTATATTAAAATGATAATTTCAAATAAAGGAATTCATTACCTATTCATCTGGTTGACACATCATGCTAAGGTATATCAAATGAGAAGAGGGAAACAATACCACTATTTTTTAAACTACAGGTGATAACTTCAGGGCTTGCCTGTCACATCACTGCTCTGATTTGAATTTCCACTTTCAGTCAGCCTTACGAGCAAACTGTTGGCACCATTTTAATCCATCTCCTTTATTCTTAACATGTCATAAATGATATCCTACTTATTATTCTGTATTTTGTATGTGGAAAAAATCTGAAAATAAACTTAGAAATGAGAAAAAACTATTGAAAAAGTAATGGCATTTTACAAAACAGATTTTATTGGTGTAAAAATTTAGTGCTGTTGCATTCCTTTAAGATAACTACTTTCATTCCAGATCAAAAGTCTTTAAAATTCTGCCAAATAGCCTCATGAAAACCAATCAACTCTCCCAACAACTCATTGCAAGATTTTGAACTATTGGAGGAGAGACTTAGCACCTTAAAAAAATGTCAGCCAGCTCTGTTTTTTACCAGGAAGCCCTAATTTATTATGAACAAATAATTCCTATTTTAATTGTATTAAATATCAAAACTGTTAGCTATCAATGTAGCGTATATAAGATGAGATCTTAACATTAAGCTTTTGGTGAGAACTATAGACTTAAAACCATTTGGAAGATTATTATTCTTTCAGTAATACACAGATGGCATTTTTTATATCTCAAAAAATGAGACAGTGGAAAGAACATTTTTGTTTTGAAAATATCTTAAAGAACTCCCTTTGCCTTGTGCCCTTGATTATAAAGCCCCCTACTCACCAGAAATTCCATGTGGGTGTTTTGAGTGAGCATTAAATATTAATTACTTTCCTCCCCCAGTGGAAGGGTCTCTGCTTGTGCATTCTTCTGGCTAAAAAGCTACAATTCTCTGCTTCCCTGCCACAGAACATCATGGCAGATTATCTTCTTCAGAGAACACAGAAATGCCCAAATATGGAACTTGAGAATAAAGCTGATTAAAAGTTTATTTTTTTTAAGATAAAGGCTAATACCCTCTAAAAACAGCCATTTCTATATAAAAAGTGTGCATTTTGAACAACTTTAAAGTATCCTCGGAAACCCAAACTTTTCCCATCCAAACTAAATCTAGAATTCAATCAGCAATTACTTTTTTCTTTTTTTTCAGTGAAAAGCAACTATTTCTGAAGGAAATTCCATGTTCCAACCTTCTCTGTGCTGTATCAGATGCCTCCATTCACCAAATCACCAACCTTAACCACATGACAGCGCATGTTAAGGCAATGTGGATCATAAAGTTTTAACTGTAGTTGGAGTGATGAGTTCTTAAACCTGTCCTACAATTGCAGGCACTGTTCATGTCTGCATAATTCATTGTTTGTCAGTTTTGTTTTTAAGTGGCCAGGGAAGTTTAGCCAGCATTAGTAAGTGTAACTGGGAAGCAGGTAGCGGGGAAGTTTAGAGGAATTGTTTCAGAATCCTGAATTCACAGATGGTATAACGAGAAAAACATTGCAGATGAAGATTGTTTTCGTAATGTGTGGCACAGAAATGCTCACACCAGTAGTTTTCAGAACACTGCACAGCTGGCCAGATGCTGATTTCAGTTACCAATTGAATAACTTCTCTCTGTGACAGAAGCCATCTGTTACTGCTCAGGGTTCTGCTCTTGCTAGCGTTTCATACAGACCTTATGCCTGAAGAGTTTGCTAAATGTACTGTGTCCTAGCTTGGGACTCTCTGCCTTCTTTTTCTTGGCCCCTTTAGTTTGGGATTCTGCCGCTGTCTTCTTCGGAGCGGGCTGCCCACCATGGCCTTTTTCTGCTTTCGATCCCTTTTGTACAACAGCATTTGAAGTTGAGTATTTACTGCAAAGTTCTCATTTGGTTCATGAAAAACATTCAAACACTCATACATGTAGTATTAAAACCAAACATTTCCTTTTTGCCCTGGACACCAAATTATGTTTTCTTTTAATTACTCAGTTCTCCGCAGACTTTCTTTCACATGAGTAGTGAAATAAATATAAGAGCTAGGACAATGCAGTTAACTCAAAATTAAACCACAATTTGCCCCCCCCAATTCTTCATTAAATTGAAACCCAAATCCCACAAAGACAGACTTTTGTATTCAAATTCATGAATAAACAACTAAATTTGGTATTAGTAAGTTTAAAAAAGGCAGATCTATAAATCTCTGAAAATACCTTGATCCTTTTTATTGCAGTATTATAGGGACTTTAAAACATTTTCCATAATACGTTATTTAGGAAAATGGGAGTATGAATATTCACAATACACACTACGGACAATATTTCAAGTTTGCAATAAAGTTCATGAAATTGGTTAGAAATGAAAGTATCAGAAAAATAGTAATGATAAACTGATACTAAAATCGTTGAATCAGAAAGTGCTGCTTCCTTTTAATTCCATTCTAAGTATTTGCAGGAGGCACTTGTTTTGGGAATCATTCCCTACTGATGTTAGAGACCGGATCTCTAAAAAACTAGGCAGCACATTGAAAAAAAATCCACTACAAAGGCCTATAAGATGTAGAAACACTGTTAGATGTCTATATGGGAAAAAAGTAGTATTAAGTTATTTTTTAAAAGCAGTAGCAGACTCCCTGCAGCTCAATGCAGCCTAAACTACCCTGCATGGGGTAGAGGTGGGCCTATTCAAATACACGGCATTTCTACAAGTTTTGGAAAAACTTGACTAACATTTGCTGAAGTCTTCCATTTACTTTTTTCACAGCATTGGAAACAACTTATTTTTTTTTTAAGTCATAATTCAAGTACATCCTCAAAACATCACTCTTCAAGTCACCGTTGCTGTCCCCTCCCTCACCCCCCTCAGTCTTCAACACAACCATCTGGATTTATCAGTGGAAGAAAAAAAAGCTTAAGTTTTCATGTTATGAAAAATAGGGGTTTTTTTCCCCTTCCTTTCTCACCTTTTTCATCTTTTCAAAAATAAAAAAAAAAAAAGGAGAGGGACACAAAACCACAGGTTTCCAGGGTTGCTTAACAGATTTGAGATACAAACAAGTTAACACAAGAGTCTGTCCTATGGTAACTGCAGTGTACAAATGCCCATAATATATGACTAATGACAAATACTATGGGGTAGCATTCTTCGCTTTTCAGTGCTGCAGTGTCAGGTTTTAAAGCAGTGATATGCCTTTGATTACCTAGTACAAAGGAGGATGTGGTATTTCTTTTACTTAACTACTCGCTAGTATCCTGGACTTCATTCCAATCTCCCTTAGGCAATTTAATTCCCAATTTAATTAAGAATCAGACTAATATATAGTGAAGAAATAAAAATTTTTAAAGTTGTATTTCAATGAAAAATGACCCAAGTGTTCACCCTCTGGGTAATTAGCTTGTCCTTTTTACAAGCTTCAGTCTGATTTCTTTTACACTTGAACAAGGCAAAAATAAAAGCATCCATCTTAGTAAAAAGCTTCAAAGTGAGTTGACAAAAATTTCCAGGAACTGTGGAAACACAAAGAAACAATCAGCCTAGAGTATTTAAAGTGTGAAATATCCAGCATTGTGTTTGACCACAACTAATAGGCCGGGAGGAAAGGTCCAGAACACAGAACATAACATGTATGCATGCGTGAAGTCGAGACGTTGGTCGGAGGATTGTTTTGTTCAGTGCAATTACTGTTCCATTCAGTGCAATTACAGCCTTCCTACAGAGTGCTTTGTACTATGAAGAGGCTGTGGCCAGTCCAACCAAAATTGGCCATTTTTCCTTGTACTCTGTGCCATTCCCAGTATTCCCAAACATACTGCAATGCAGGAACAAGTCAGGATCTGCTACAGGAGGGTCAAATAGGTGGTTCGGGGCAGATGCAATCCGAACGCTGTGCTGGGTAGTATAAACTTGCAAAGGATCAATTAATCCAAGGAAGCATGACTCAACTCACGTTAAACTCTTGTGTTTACATGGATGGAGTGACAACCATTAAGGGTGTGCCCAGGCTGCTGAGGGCATACATGTCTTTAGCTGGCTGATTAAAGCCAGAGGCATTGCTGATGACAGCCTGGTGCTGCAAAACCACCAAGTTCAGCTTCGCTCTGCATTTCAGCAGGAGGGAATGCTTTTTTTGCTCTTCGCTATGCCAAGCTGAAGCGCGCTGTAGCTGTTTCTCAGATTTATGAGAAAGCTTGGCTGTCCTCTGAGCCATGGGAGAGCACAGCGGAGAGACATTGGGAACATCCCAGCCCTTGTGTGGTAAAACCCGGCTCCTCCCTGCAAAGGGGCTGCACGAGCAGCCAAAACGAGAGCGGGACCAGGAGTCAAAGGCACAGCGGTGCCTGGGCCAGCCAAACCATGCCAGAGCCCCCCGGCACTCAGGAGAGGCTCCGACTACACAGGGGAAAGCCTCACCTAGGAACACATCTTTACCATCAGTGCAGAAGTGATTTCTCAAGGGAAAAGTGACCATTATTTAATTATATATATCTCCTGTAAAATCTGCAGCTTTTCTACATAGCAGTTGTCAAGTTAACTTTTTAACACATTTTTCCTTTAATATAGTGAAAAACCCTTGTATCAGGAAAACAATCGTGAAGATAAAGGAATTCTTCATAAAAAAACCAACTCCCATTTAGCTTCTATATAATGAGTTTGCATATCCTGCTAGTCATCTGGATTTGTTTACCCTCCCAGGTGTGATAGCAAACCAAACCCAAACAGCATATTTGTTTCCAAATTACAGCGCACCTGCACCGAGTCACCTGCTATAGAACCACACGGGTGCCTTTGATAAAGTCAGGTATGCAAACAGGACAGAACAACTGGATTTTTCACAAGTTGTTGAAAGAGCTACAAGTCTCACTGAAGCAGTGCAATTCGATAGCTACCTTTTCTGGATATCTTAGAAGTCCTCGTTGACGATTTACAGAATTACTGAGCTATAATCAGGGAGAGATGTGTATCCCCCACGTTCTCATAACCTTTCTGGGAAGACTGACTTCGCCATTTTAGTACCAGGCTATATAAAAATTAAATTGGACAAGAGTGATAAAAAAAGGGGAGGAAAACAAAAACGTTGATGCCAGTTGTGATTTTTGGCTACCTAA
This sequence comes from Himantopus leucocephalus, assembly GCA_003993805.1. Taxonomy (NCBI): domain Eukaryota; kingdom Metazoa; phylum Chordata; class Aves; order Charadriiformes; family Recurvirostridae; genus Himantopus; species Himantopus leucocephalus. The sequence continues at coordinate 12,937,699 of RSEF01000020.1, read as the reverse complement.
CAGTTTATGGAAAGACCATTTCCTTTTTTTAGGGCTTTATTCTTTATGCATTGATTAATTTTTATCACAGGCATTGCGAGAAAAACTTAATTATTTTAGTCATAACTATGTGTAAGGACATTTAATCTGGAAGTTCCCAGTTACTCAGCCAGTGACATGCCTGTAGTCCACCGAAACACCAGAAGACAGAAAGCAGCCTAATACAAATCATCTTACTTCTGCTTCTGTTGAAACTATTTTAAATTTTGGCACTAACTTAACAGGAAAAAAGGAGAAAGGAAAAGTCTTTGAACACGTATGTTCTTCCATTTTAAAAGATATGTTTTCAACTTCAAGTTTTTACAGTTTAAAAAAAACACTGGAGAAAAATATAAAGTTTGGCAAATACATTGGATCAATCTGATGTTTTCAATATCTAATAAAAAATAAAAGTATAATAATGAAGCTTCTCTGAATTTGTGTATAAATGACTATTGCTGCTCATGGATGCTAAAAACAAGTTTCCTCTTGCCAGTGGAAGCCAAGAACAAATGGTTTGTTAAAAGGAAAGCAGAGGGCCATGTCTGCCCATTACATGGGGGAGCGTTTCTCAGACTGGTTCTGTACCTGTCCAGCCAATAAGGGTTTTTTTTTCTCCGGGTGGGAACATCACACACACTCGCAGTCAACCTGACATGCTGTATTAGAACAGCTTGAGTGTTCAATACACCCTGCTTAAAAAACCCGATCCTCCTCTCTGCATGTAAAAGGAAGACTCCTGAGCAGTGATGGAATGACAGCTCTCCCTGCAGGTGCCAGTCCTGCCCAGAGCAGGACAACAAAAAGCCTGACCAGGTCATCATCAGCCTTACAGAAAACACTACAGTTCAGACCTTGATTATAACGTATGATATGAAGGATTGCAGTGATATGCTCATCTTCCTTTCAAATTTATTCAGGGGAAAAATATTTTAAATTACTCCAAATTATATCATCAACTGAGGAAAAAGCAACAAAATGAAGAGGAAAGACCTGTGTCAAAAACATCTAGTGATTAGTGACAGAATGAGGAATCTGCCTACCTTGTCTTCAGAATCACTTTTGGCTTCAGCTTTGCTTGGGGAGACCTTAAATATATTTGAGGAGAAAAAAAAACACCAAACAACCAGTCATACCCAAGTCAGTCTTTCAAAAGATCTGAAAGCTCATCTGTTGGAAACTAGCAGTTTTTTTCTAGCACAAAGGTGAAAGAAGTGTGAAAGAAGTACAAATATTGCTTTTCCTCCCAATATGGGAAAGTTTATATCATAAGTGTTTCTTGATCACAACTTGAAATCAACAGCTAAAATGAAAAACATCTGGACAAAAGTTATACTATTCAAGCTTATACATCCAATTAATCCATAAAATGAACTTTTAGAGATATTTACAAAAAGTTTCAACATGCAGAAAATACCTGAGACAACTAAATATCTCCAGGTCTACAAGTATCTGTGCAGAAGAGAAAGTTTCTAGAGTAGGTCATCATCATTTGATCGTAACTGCACTGTTCCTACACATCTCTCTACCACTCTCAAGTCATCCTCCAAGGCACCTGTTTGGCTTCATTACTTCTCAGTGCCCTTGGCAGCAAACATGTTACACTTAGTTCAACATGTCCAACATGGGATTTTTATAAGCAATTAGCCTAGAGACAAAGAGGAAAGGCAAAAGCTTACCAATGTTTTAAGGAAACTCATGACGGAGTTGTCTACTGCAGCAACTGGTTGGGGGTTGTCTTGTTTTACCTCTGCCTTTTCAGGTTGCTCAGCAGTGAGACCGTTGACACCTGCTGAGTCCTGCAGTAGGTCTTTTCGGTTGCAGGCATCTATTTCCTGGAAAAAAAAAAGAAAAAAGAAAAAAAAAAGAGGGCAGAGTTTCCCCAGTCCTAGCTTGCTTAATTTCCAGTGGAATGCAAAAGTAACATTTGCGACTTGCATTATGTTGCTCGGAGAGTCACAACCCTAATTCCAACCATACTTTTCCAGCCTACATATTCAGAACAATCGAGCATTTATATATCTCTTTTCTAATATATTCAGCATTTGCCGTTGGTTGGAGGAACATTGTTCTCGGCTACCAAGTATAACAAACACAAGTAAAGTTGCACACGGCATCCCAAACAACACTGCTTTTCTCTTTTCTAGGCTGAACTTGTGAACAGGAACAAACGCTGAGATTTTGGCCTTTGGTGGCTCAGTGTCTGATTGTATCATACAAAGATTGCTTCCGATACTCTGTATTCTGCAATTCCAGAAATAATTTTTATCTAGCAAAGGCAAACATGGTACAGATGAGAAGAATGAAAAAAGCAACTACCCAAAGTAATTCTTCTGAGCCAGACGGATCTGCCTCCTCTCTTCCTGGAATTACAGTTCCCAGAGCCCAAAAATAGCTTTCCAGTGCTCAAGCACTCACAAGTATGTAATATACTCAGTTTCTGTTCAGACACCCAACAAAGGGTCTCTTTTTTTTGAAAAACTCCTCTCTTCAACCAGTTTTGGAGAGCATGGCACCCCTTTACCCTGAGTTTGCCTGCCATTCTGGACGCTTTTGCCTTGAGCCTGCCCAGGTAAAGCCAACACAAACGTTGTGCATGAGAGAGCAGCTTGAGACAAGTCCTCATGTCCCAGTCAGAATTTCTTTTTTAATATTTAAACAGCCCAACATCTTGCTAGTAATATCTGACTCCTTTACCAATAATCCTCCTCCCTTTTGTCTGTCTATATTGCAAGTGCAGGGCTGGATCTGTCAATAGTGGTGGCCTCAACTTTGGTAGGGGCTTTGAGCCAGCATTGAATGGACAATCATAGCAGTGCCATATTTCTTTAGCGGAAGTTATCATCCCCAACTATTTAGACAGCTGTACACGTCTGGTCACTTAAGAAACAGTGACTAGAGAAGCAGCACTTAAGATACTAGATGCCCAGATTACTCCAGAGGAAAAAAAATAGGACAAGAAATAAAAACTGATGAGTCCATCTAGGTGTCCCCAGTAAAATGCATCTTTGAATCACTGCCTCTCAAAGACTGCCTGAGGTTTAAGTGACGCCAAGAATATTTTCCTGATCTGCCAATTAGACATACTTGTTCAGAGCCATTTTTACTAGGAAAATTTTAAATTGTAATCTTGAGAGCCTTTCCCTGTACCAGTAGATTTGAAAACAATATTTGTATAGGATTTGCAGACAACATACATGTCTGTAGGTCAATAATGGAAAGAGTAAACTAAAGATGCACAAATGAGTGAACACTTTGAAGGGCTAATTTGACATCAAGAAAGATGAGTGTGGAGTGGTCAGTCTCCATGCAGCATTTAAGGAGTTAAAGTACACAAGGTTTTACTTGCAAGAACAGACTTCTGTCTACTTCTCCACCCACTGTTTTCCAAGTTTACCCAGGAAGAAACACAGCACAGTAGTTCAGAGTGCTTCAACAGGCTATTTAGAAGTCTTTTTTACAAGGGTCTAACACACCACTTTGTCCAGCTGCCAGTTACAGGCCAGAGTGGCTCCAAGAACAATATGTCCCATGCAGAACATGCGTGGCCACGCCAGCTCCAGCCGCCCTGCTTCCAGGGATGCCATCTAAAGAGCTCTGGCCACATGAAAAATGCTGGCTCTACTTCAGATATTAAAGGGGCAACAAAGGCACGGGGCAAGAGACCAAAGAAGCAGGAGGCAGAAGATATGTTGTGAAACAAAACTAGCTTCATTACTGAGGTACTTGATGCTATCAAACTCTCCACTACTTCATGTTATCAAACAAAAATAAGCAAACTTTGTTTTTACACATACAAGCCCAAACTCTGTTTAGGAGGAAGGGATCTTTTTGCTAAGCTCCGAGTGAACGCAGCTGTTACCAGCAGCAGACACCACCTGGGACAGCTGCAGAGGTGACAGGTACCACCACTGGCAGCACCAGCTCTTCCAGGGTATGTCCCTGCTAAAGCCACACTTTGCTCAGCAGATGTAAAAGCTACTGCAGACTGTGCAGAGCTTGAGGTGTGATGGCACCCAAAAATCCCTGAACTCTGACTTGCAGAGCACAACTGGGCCCTGTAACGACCCACTACTGCACGAGGAACCCTACTCTAGCATTCCCAAGCCAAGGCTGCCGTTAGCTACGGAGATACAACTCGGATCTGGACTTGGATAGATGCTGTGATCCATCTTGCGCTTTCAGGGGAATACTGCTGTAGGAAAGAGCACAGACTCAGACCATCAGCATATAAATCAGGGAGAGACATGTGGAGTCCTACAGTATCACATTTTCAGAGCCATAGTCAAATAACCACGAAAACTTCTGTAGCAGTTCACTGCAGAGTACACTGCGCAAAGCCCTGGAGGCAAATAATGAAAGAAAACCTCCAGAAATAACAGAAGAAACTCAGTGTTAGGAGTTAACAGATACTACGTAAATGTTCGATTCATTTCTTTGAGGAGCCAAATTTGGGGGTAATAAACACCTTAAATACTTATACTGTAGTTTCAGTTCAATCATTAGAAAAACATATCAAAAGAATGTATTCCTGCCAGCACTTTTGTTTGTATGAATCATGGCTCAGTGAAACATTTCAGGCATATAATTTATCTTTTCTTTGGCTTACATAGTAAATGCTTCATGAATTCATGAATTCTGTCCTTGTTTTAATTATGCTGTGTTCTGAATGTAGTTTTGTAGACCACAAAAATAAAGAGTGGTTCACCAAACACAGAATGTTTGTGCAGCTCTTAAGCTACAACTGTGGAGCCTCTCTCTTACTTACCAGCAACGCTGTTTGTTTTGTGCTGGCACTCAATTCAGGGAAACTTTGCTTTGCTTTTAGCTTTTACAGATACTACAAGTCATAATCCACCAAAAAAAAGAAAAAAAGAAGCTGTTGGCAGCAATTTCTGGATTTTTAGTACGATTATTTGGTAACAGTTTGTAGTTACTACAGTAACAGCAATTAAATTAGACTTGGTCATTCTCCCACCCTACATGAGAACTAGCAGCTTCAGAGGGAACAGAAAGAAGGCAACTGTGCTGCAAGGCAGAGCCACAGCCTTTGTTTTAGAAATGGAGTTAAAGCAAGTTTGGCAACATATCAGAAGTGTTTAGTTGATATATTTTTTCCAGGAAAGGTCCTTAACTCCTCTCTGCCCCCAACATACACTCCTTTTCATATTTGAAGAATGAAAGACAAAAATTACAGTCCAGAAATTCAAGGATAAGGTTAAATTTCACTCTCCCCTGTGATACGGTTCTGCCACTCGTTTACACTGAGCAACTCGAACCCCAATTTTGTGAGTCCTCAAAGATTTTCAGTGCTTTAAGCACACGTGTAAAAGATGTACAGGCACTTCTGTTAAATAGGAGACCAGTCCTCAAGCAGGCCCCCGGGCGCCAAAAAGCTGTTGTGTGGGCTAGGATCCTGCAAACACACCCCCCCCTCCCAAACATAACCTACAGCTGAGGAGTGCCCGGGATTTTTAAACTATTTCCATTAGTGAGGTTCAGGATGTGGACAGGTATAAGATGAAGACTGGAACAGAATTTAAAATTAATAAGAAAGCTAGGCATTATTGATATAAAAAGCTTGACTAGTTCTTCTAGTATCTGTTTGAACTGGCAGAATAAGATTTAGATTATCTTGTCCTGTCCCGATAGTTGCTCGTTACAAACACTTACTTGAGCTTTCCCAACATGACTATTTGCTACCAGCAGATGTTTAACTGACTTCTGGTTAAAGCTACTTCAAACTGTTATTTTATTAGAGAGTTTCACACCGGACTACTTCAACCGAATGAACCTTTCACGCTCTGTATTTTGCAACCACAGCAAAATACGAAATTATGAATTTTGCATTTGATGGTAAAAGTAACAATTCTTGTGAGCCACCGGCAAAACTTATTCTTTGTGCATATTAGTCAAAAATATCTGCAGGAATTTAAAGTGTTGAAAAGCTTCAGCCTTATAAGCTACAAACAGAAGTGCCAGTATGCACTGAACAGATTATTCATTCTGAATTATTCACCCTGTTCTGTTTATGTAGCAAATGACTTGGTATTCTGCTAGGTTGAGACTATGGATTCTTTAAATGCGCATATATAGCTGTCTGAAATACTAGCGATGGGTGCTGCCTTTGAAGGGCAATAGTCAAAAATGCAACTGTTTAGTCTTACAAATGAATCTTCAGGAAAATATTACAATTTATAAGCTTACACAGGAAATGTGATTTTCAAATTTGAGGACACTTAAGATTAAGAAGATAAAGTAGAACAACAGAAATTGAAGAGACTTTTGGAGACAACCTGCAGTGTTGTCAGCGCAAGCAGAGAACATCTTTTGAACTATGTTCAACACCATTCAAAGAACAGGATCATACAGCAGTCTAATTTATAAGCCTGAACTAGGCCATTAAGAGGAGTTACTATTAAAATGGCATTTACACATTGATTCTGATGAGGAGGCCATGCAGCTCATTTTTCCCTCCTGTTCCTGACGTTGGACAGGATTTGAGCTAGATCACCCAGTAGTGTATACTGGCACCTCTCCAGTGAAACTAATACGAGTTATGGCACTTATCCCCAGCCAGGGGATGGACTTTCAGTAGATAATTACCTGAAAATCAATCCTGTAATATACTTGTTGGTATCAAACATTGTAGGAAGCATAAAATCTAAACTCACATTTGTTTTCAGCTCCTTTCTTTGATTAGTGTGGTCTCTCAGATAAGTTACTTAATTTCTTATATCGCATTCTCATCCTGTAAAGTCAATTATAAGGGGCCACTTTTCCTTGACTAAAAAAAAATCAGAATAGCTAAGAGCATAAAAATTGCTACTGTGTAATATTCCTTATTCTGGTACGTAGGGTACGCAACAGGCAGCTATTGCTGATGAAGAGAGTCTATTTTAAGAGTGGCACAAAACACGCTATAGAACTTCTTTAAAACCATCCAGTATCAAACTCCGAGCTCCTAAAGCATAAGAAACAATTTTACTTTCAGGTATTTTTGCTTTCATTTGCAGCTGGCTGCTGTTCATCATCCTGGCAGTTGGAGCATGAACACAGCGAGCTTGCCCAAACCTTTCGGAGAAATACAAATGAATTTAAACTGGAGGGCAGATGCCAGCATTTAGTCATGAGCAGGCGTCAGCGCTATTACCACTCCTCCATAGTCCTTCTCCCACACCCCTGTGCAGCCACCCTGTGGGGGGTTACCTGCAAGCGTTTTACGAGCAACACCGATTCATTCACACAGCCGTCCTGACATCAAGTTGTCCTGCACTATTAATATTCCTAAGAGATTTCATTAAGAGTGAAATGGATATTCCTACTCAAGCACTTGCCTTCCCCTGCAGGACAGCGTTTGATGTGCTCTGTAATCCAGCAGCCTCTTTCGCTGTGATGCGCCCGTCAAGAAGGTCTGAAGTCTGCCTTTCCTCCTGGGTATCAATTTGCGTTTTACTCCTTTCCTTTCCCTTCTCCAGTTTGAAGATCCTGTCAAAGAAGGTTACTTGTTTTGGCTTTGAGGCAGCTGCATCCTCTCCCTCAGGTGTCACTGAGGCTGCGAGATCGATGTCGTGAAGTGATGGTGCCGGCGGGGCCCGTGTCAGGTTTTTATGCGCGTCTTCCTCCCGCACAGCTGCTGCGGGAACCTCCACGCTGTCACTTGGTGCTTTGTTCACTCCGGGCGCCTCCGAGCTGACATCAAGTTCTGCCGATCCAACTGATGAATCTGTAGCTGGATCTTCAGTACGCCCTGGTACAGACCATGAAAACGCGAAGACAGAGCGGGATTTAGCAGATGGCAGAGCTCTCCTGGCAGCGCTCCCGAGACTCTGCCCGCCCGCATCGGGAACGGGGCTCTGCTCCATTGTCTTCGGGGAAGAAACGGCCACATTATCCCGTGCAACACTTGCCTTTGCATCCACTAGGAACAGAAGCATAAAACAGTAATTATCCAGCACAGCAAAGAAGTTATACTGGTTGTACAATTAATCATGGTGACCTCGCTCTTTAATAAACTAATTCTGAAACGTGGAGCCTCAGGGAGGACCACACAGAGTGCAGCTTGTTTAGAGACCCCGTTGTCTTCCTGTGCTAAATACGAGCTGCCACTCATCTGTCAGACCTGCCTGTCTGATTTTCTTTCCTGTCATTCCTTATTGAAGTTGGTGCAAATTTTATGTTCTCCACAGCCCCCTCTCACCTGCCAAAGTCAGACAGGACACCAGCCCAGGTTTTTCACTGCTCAGCCCAGTGGGCATGCCAAGGATATTTTACTTTCCAATTAAAGTTAAAGAAGTGATATGCAAAAAAAAATATTAATCAATAAAACCTGAGAAAAAGTTATATATTAATACATTATGCTTTCCTCTGTCAGAGCTAAATGGGAAAAAGAATGGAAACTGCAAGGACTAATTTGGTTTCCTGACTTGCCAAACTCCCCACAGGGCTTTGCAGTCATAACTTATTTCATTCATTTTTCCAGCACTGTTCCTTGCCTTGCTGCCGACTCTCCATAGTGCAGTTTCTACTTGCATTCCTCCTCTATTGTCTGTAGGTTAGTTTAAGCCTGATTTGAATACTTATAAATCACAGCTGAGTCAGGCTTCTTATCCTTATATTTCTGACTCTTTTTAGCCAAACAATATGACTTTTAATCACATTTCCACCCCCCTCAAAATTCTCACAAATAATTCCCCTTCGTGTACACGCATGGCAATCGTACTTCAGATGTGAAGAAATATTTCATCTTAAAAGTATATTTTATGGTTTTATATTACAATGGCCCTTCGATAATACAGCTGAGGTGAAAATCCCTAATACTGTATATGCAGACAGGAGGAGAAGGCTCCTGCTTTACAGAAGACGAAACAAGAGACAAAAGCAAAAAAAAAAGATTTATCTGTTTTGTGGATGGGAGACTGAATCACAAATTATGTGGTGTGAAACCCCAGTAAACAAGAGGAGGCTTGTCGAGAGGTAAACCTTACAGCTTCTCTTCAGCTTGAGCTTCTCTTCCCTACTTTGGCTAGAATATATATCCGATTTCCCTGTCAATCATCACCACAGATTTCAAGGATGAATTTAGATCTACTTAATTATAACTGTGAAAAACTGACAGTCTCAAACTGACTTGCTAAATTAGAATTTTAAAATTGTCAGTTTCAGTGTAAAATTGAAATTTTTTTCAAATGATAATTGTAATAGTCTAGTCAATATTACGCCCTTCACATTTTACTTTAAACAGAAATAAAACCCCAGATAGCAACAAAACCTGACTAAAATGTCTGTCTTCCACAGTACAGATCTCCAGTGTTCAGTTTCATTTTTTAAATTCCTTTTTAAGATAAGGAAAGCCGAACATTTTTAGATCACAGCTTTCAAAACTACCTCTTCGCTTTGCACAGCAAAATTACCCCAGCTTCCCACTATTTACCCCAATTACCCCAATCCTTCCCACTCCTGCAAGGATTTTGCATACCAACACACAAGCACCAGCAGGCAGTGTATAACATGGGTCTGTGTCCATTTCATACCGTCCTCCCGTGGCAGTGCCCAGGGGAGGACATCCTGGTCACATCCAGCCCTGACATCCCCTCCTCCGCAGCCTGAGTGACCCAGAGTCCCCACCGGACTCTTGTTTCACAGTTCAGGGTTGGTCCTGACTATCAGGAGGTGGGAGCTTCCACAAACCCGAGAGACGAGAAGTGCCGGAGCGTGCCGGCGTGAGTCTCAAGTGACTTTACTGCAATACTCGCCAGCAGTGGAGGCGGCAGCTGACAAAGTTCGGGCTGTGGTGGCAGGATTCACAACTGCAGCCAGCATTTTACCAGCAGCTGGGGAACTGGCTCCTAGCTTCTCTACTTCTAACGTTTTTAATCTGACATTTGCTTTCTTATTGCGTTTTGGGCGTATGCAAGCACACAGAGGGACCAGAGTGCCTCAGTATAACCTGTTCTGTCCAGGCAAAGAGATTTTCACTTCTTTGTGTGCACTCTATTAGAGAAAATGTCTTTCCCTGGTTTCTCCATTACTATTCATGTAAGAAAATAACTCACCTTGGCAAGAATCCTTTGCCAGTAATATTCTTCTGCAATATTTCACGAGCACCTATTTCAACACACCGACATGCAAAGAAAAGGTACAAATAACTACCTACTCAACCACCTATTCGGCTATTCAGTCAGGGCCGCTAAGTATCAGTTATAGTTTCCTAAGCCTCCTGTAGTACTATATGAAAAAGAACTGAAGCACTTACTTCTAATTATAGTTGGAAACTTGGGAAGGAAGTAAAAAGCAAAAGCTTCCCCAGCTAAAGAATGCAGAAACAATATCCATTGGAAAATAATTGTAATAGATGCTGAACTTCTGCTTTATGTAACAGATAAAAAAATGAAACACGGGAAAACTGTCTTCAGTACAAAAATAGGAATAGAAGCTCATCATTAAGAAAGCCAACCAAACAAGAAGTAGCTCATGAACCTATCAAGCTCCTTTTATCTCTAATTATCATGGAAAGAATGAAAGACCTGGAAAATATCACCAGCATGAGCTCTGCAGCATGTCTTTTGTGTCAAAACAGTTCAAACTGTTTCAGGGAAAGTCCGCTCAGACAGAGGGCGAAGCAGATCCCACCACCAGAGAGGAGACACTGCTGTTGGGCTGGACATGAGTTTGACTCATGCCATATCCACAGCAAACTGAAGGAGAAAGGCTTTGAAATTACAATATTTGGATAAAAAGTGAGTTATATTTTTGTTTTTAAAGAGACATAGAAGTGCCTTTCTTTCCAAAATTATTCCACAATCCAGAAGCAGAATTAGGAATAGACACAAAACCTCCCAAGTTCTAGGCCAGGCCTGCAAGTAGATCAAAGCTGCTCACTCTGAATAAGATTAATAACTGCTCTGAAACAAAGATCAATATACAATTTACAGCACTGCTGTGAGACTGCATTTCATACTACTACTACACAGGCTTTTTCCTTTCAAGTATTTAACAAAAGGCAGTCACACGACAGAAGATTTGTCCTTCCTTACCCGTCACTTCATCAGGATATGTTGAAAGAGCAGTACTATAGCTGCACAAAGTCCCTCTTCTGTAAGAATACACCCAAAATAAGGATTTTTTTCAGAAATTTGCTATACTAGACTGCCATTTTTTCCCTTGACTTATAAGAAAAACTGTACAGAGAAGAGTAATGGTTAGTGCAATGTTACGTCAATACCATTTCCCTGCTCAGAAGTAATTGCTGACAGACTTTCTCCCCCTTCCTTTCACATCCTTGACCTTTGCATTTTAGGCACTTCCATAGGCTGAGGATGAAGAGCAGCGCTATGTTTGCTGACACAGAATGGCACCAAGTCTGCAAAACTGGCACTGAATTTTAAAAAGCAAGTCCTTAGGTTTTAATAGACAGAGCCAGCAGATAAAAATATTACAATGGACAAAGCCTTAAGGCGAGCACAGGCTTTGAGCTGACCACGTGAGCTGCAAAACTGACCACATAGGAATGGAATTATTTCTGTTCATTATGGGACATAACGGATCCAGAACCCCACGGGCAGGCAGCAGAGCTCAGAAAGCATCGGTGTAGAGCGCCTGCAGCAAAGCACCTATTTCTTGTTTGTTTGGGACCAAGATGCAGCACTCAGAGGGAACAGCAGATGCCAGCAGGAATCCTGAGGATGCGGCTGACACGAAGGGAAGTTCAGAGCCGCCAGTCCGATATAAATGAAAAGGCTGCCTGAGCTTTTGTCAGCTGATTTGCTTTTGCTAATCAGTGGGAATTTAACCAGACTTCAGCCTGGCACACATAACAGACAGCAGCCAAACTCCCTCAACTGGGACCAAAAGCAATTCTGTCCGGCACTTCCAGATTGCCTTCCCCCTTCTATATAACCTGATTTTCTCTGAAGCTTAGTTTGCTCTTTTTATTCCTGGCAGCAGCCTAAGCCACGTACTAGGTAGGCATCTATGTTTGATGCTCAATTTGCCCAAGTCGCATCCTTCAGATGCTGCCTTAAGACACGCACCTTTTCTAGCCTTTGATTGCTAGTCTGGTTTCAGCAGTTGTATGCACCCTCATGGCTTATACTTACATGTAAGGAACATATAAAATAAGGTCCTGTGATGTCTTATATCAACTTCTCACCTCCTGCAATTTATCCTACTGACTCTTTCATAGTACCAGTAATTTTTAGCTGTTGAATGAGCAAAGTCTTCAGCAGAGACATCTCCTCCTGTAGGCCACTACCATTTGAACACACCATAAAACAAATGCTAGGAGAAAATGTTTTCTGATGTTTTTGCTTTTGACAATAGGAAAAAAAATCTTTTTTTTTTAAAACTGAACTGAGTAAGCCATTAGCTACAATTATGGTTTTAGTATCTTTGACTGTTTTGAATACAAGCCCGTTGCAAACAGATATTTTATTTAGCAATTACTTTGTTCCCTGGAGTTCAGATAATCGTGGAGGCAATAGATTTTAATGGCCATGAAGGAACCATTAAGGGCTACAAGGCAACATTTGGCACTCAGAAGTCCATCAGTGTAGGCCAGCACAATGGATTATAATAGCCCTGAAAGAATTACTGCAGCAAATACTAGGCTTAAGAGTCTAAATACCTAGCAACAAAGAGTGAATTTTCTAATTTATATTTCTGATATTTTTTCATATATATTGTGTAGGTTAATTTTTCCTTGTGTTATTTAGAACTGGGTTGGTATCATAATGCTACAGTAGATGTAGAATTTTCAGATCTTCAAGTACACCTTGTGTTTTTGTGGGACACTCCCAAAAACTGTTGTGACAAGACTAAATGACAGTTTTCAGAAGTGTTAGAGGATTCCAAAATAAGACATTTTCACCCTCTCTTAAAAAAGAAAAAATGTACTAATATTCCTTTACAATCTTGCTTGACTGTTCCATGCAAATGAAGCTGACAGTACATTTATGCTCTAAGGATAGTTTTGTTTCACTGAGTTAACTAGCATTGTTATTTACCTAACAGATTTACAGAAATTATGGAAACAGGGGAAGAGAAGCTAGCAGCAAGAATAGCAATGATCATTCTTTAAAAAGTAACTGAAAATGCATTGTGTTTCACACCGTACAGCCACACGGAGTTACTGCAATACTAACCAGTGTCTAACAGAAATGGGTGTAGCAGAATTTGCTGCATCAGATTTATCCTCTGCAACAAAGGAATTGAATCTTAACTGAATTTTTCTTCTTTGTGTAATCTTTCTTTTAATGAGCGAGCCACTGTTTTAATCTGCATGTAATTGCCACCCAAATACAAACAAAAAACTTTTCCCATTTTGCCCTCCTGATACGTTTCTGCTCTATGTAGTACAAGTCTCAGAGATACATGGTTTTTAGTTCTAGCCTTCTTCCCTTTACCTGTTGTCCACCAAGTACCTGTATTACTTAAAGTTCAAGAAGGCCAACACAAAGCCTTAGGAAAAGTCAGGATCGAAGTTGCTATCCTTTTGCTTGCAAAGCAACATGTCACAAACTAGCAGTAAGGGCACCACTGTCGCTTAAATGGCATTACAGGAGGAGAAGGTGGGTGCTAGCACTCTGTGCAACGTCTGCAGCCCTGATAATCAATAGGAGCAGGAAAGGCAAGTCATGGAAAGAATCCTTAAGCCCACACATCTGTCAGCCTGTTTGAGCAGAAGCAGCAAATGTAGGGAACCGGTCACCAATCTGCTCACCCAGATGTGAAGCAGATGGTGACAGGGCTCTTCCAAATAACATTACTTCCTCTGGCTGTATTAAGTTAACTCTCTGGATTCTTTTTTTCATTATATTAGCAGATATAGATTTCATGGACTCATTTATCAACTCTACCATTTAATGCACAGCACATGGTCAGATCACTGGCAATCACAGAAATGCAAACTAACAAGACAAAGACCACAAACATACATCTAACACTATTAATAAAAATCCCCTTGCTTCACTTGCCTTTTTTTGCAGCTCTTATCTTCTCCAAAGTGTTCACTTTATGACCATAAATGCAAGAAATGGTACTGTAATCTATTTATTTCATTTTAGAAATACTACCAACTACGTTTTCTATAGGAATAACTTCTATCTCCCAACAGCACTTGCACTTTTATTTTACCAAGACCTTGATTACATTACACAAACCAGTGAGATTTCTGTGGTATCCAAGTAGTTAATGATTATTACTGCTTTTTAAACATTAATAAATTTAAATACAAATAATATCAACACAGGACAGCCCAATTTTTCAACTTGTACTTAAATTGATTTAGTAATTACATTAATTAGGTAATCCATTTAAGCAACACAATGCCATATGCTTCATTTTGTATATAAAAACTAAAATGTACACTTATTTTCTAGGTCTTCAGACAGTGTAAATCATCTGGCTTTAATGTACTTCCCAGAACTCTGCTGGTTTACACCAGCAGAAACACACAGCTACAGGCTTTTATTTTCTAGTAGGCAATCGTTTAAACTGACTTATTATAGCTAGATGGCATTAGGAAATTAGCCATAGAACAGGGATTCTGAACTGTAATCAGTACCATCTGCACATTGCCGTACCAGTCTTTGATTATTTTTGTCTACGCTGAGATTTTTCAGCTGGATATAACAGGCCGAGAGGGTTCTTTTAATATTGAATAATAAAATAATATTTTCTTTCCTTACAGAGATTGGAGAAAATTGTTGGTTTTTTATTGTATTCTGAAAACAGAAAGGAATCCAATGCAAGGAACACACTGGTAAAATTAACGTGGCTGAATCTGCAGAGATGTGAACTGAAGCAACACTGCAGCAGATGAGAGCTGCCTGAATGCTGCTCCAAAGCCAACAAGAGGTGGAAGGAAGAATTAATGAGGTGCTGAAAAGTAAGGAGAGAGACACATGTCTGTGGATGAGAACAACTGCCCATGACTATGTGGAGATAACTTTCCAAAACTACTTGGGGCCAAATTTTTAATGCCCAGGCCGTGTCGTTCACACCAGAGTCTCAAGATGTCAGCTCTGGACATGGGGCTCGGCTGCGGACCAGCACCTTTCCATGGGGACCCCAGGGCCCAGCCTGCCACTGGTGACATCCCTCAAAAACCCTGTTGCTGTCCTGCCAGAAACACCACGCAAATAGGTCTGAAATGGGACGTGCTTACTGAGTAGTGATTTACCCATACCCCCACCAATTATTCTACACTAATGCCCACAGTTTATACGTAATAGGGGCATATCGATTTTATTTCATTAGTGTACAGAGAAAGAGAAAGAAGTTGTTGTCCACCCCCCCCATGCTCTTGTTGCCCTGGCAGTAGTTGAGTAATATTAATACATCCTATAACAGTAACAGGAGAGAGGTGGTCAGAGTTACACCACCAGCCTTGTGACAGTTTGAATAATTCTGGTAAATAGGACTGATCTCTTGGTAATAGTGTTGTCAGCCATGCTGCATTCCCAGCTGTTGCTTATCTAGCTCCATAAATTACTGTGCTATACCCTAAATTCTGTAGAATTCAAACACATGCAGTGGACACAGTTAAATTTTGTTTACTAAGATCTCACTGCACATTACATGTACTCTGCTCTCTTCAAGAAGAAAAAATATCCCCACACATATTTCATCATTAACAAATAATTGTTTGGCATTTCTGAAGTCAAGGCAATGCACCTACTGACAAACACAGGACCAAAAAAAAAACCAGAGAACAAGATGGAAATGTTTAGATGAACAAAAAGGTGCTCACATTTCTATTATATCATTTGTTGAAATTGCTACTGAAAGGATCAGAAATATGGTTTCACAAGAAAATGCAGAGGTATTTTCTAAGACTTCCCAACTTTTGGATGAAAGCACATAGCTAGGACCTGGATTTTATTTTATTTTTAACTTTATTTCATTTTTTGTAACCAGCTCACAAAGAATTTTATAAAAATTTTCTTTTATTAACATTAAACTGCTCAAAACACCCCCAGAAGACTGAGTGCATGCAGAAGGTTTCAAAAGAATGTATTTTATTGCGGTCTCTAAAAGAAATCCCTCCCAAACAGTTTCCTACTCCCTTCTTTTTCTCTTTGTCACCTTAATACAATATTACTCTGGGCTTTCCATAATTTACACTAATACATTTCTTTTGGGCTTGCACAAGTCCATCACCCTTTCCTGCACTCGATATTGTCACAGCCTGGGGCACTTGGCAAACCCCCCTCCGGGTCACACAGCTAAAATGCCAGGTGAGCAGGGTGAACTCCTATTGTGCCGCCCTCAGGTATCCCTCGAGACTCCTTTCCTCAAGCTCCTTGCAAAACTTTAACCAAGCGAGACTCACGGAGCTCATTGGTGAGCAGATCCGCATTACCTGGAGCAACATAATAACCATTTTTGTGGCCCATTACTGTCTTACCTGCTCTATCCATCCCACAATACTTCATTTCTGCAAAGCTTTGTACTGTTCTACCCTGCCTAACTTTAGGCATCATGATTAAACAATTTGGGGATAGACCCTGAAGTCTAGGGCACACTGTTGATTTTTTATAAACAGAAAATTATTGCAGCTTTCCATATAACAGCCCAGTTTCTGTGTAGTCCCAGAGTTGTGCCCACTGTGACCAGAGGACGGGTTTGGCAATGCAAAGCAGCCTGACCAATAGCACAAACATCCGCTTCACAAAAGTTACTCCTCCATAGTAGCTGGGGAATATTTTAAAGCTCAACAAATTTAATTTCGAGCCTGCATAAGTTTACTTTTTTCCAATGCATCCAGTCCCCTTGTTTGTTTGGTTGGGTTTTTTCAGTAGTCTCCTACATTCCCTCCAGACTATCAGTTTCCACACCAATGGGTGGTCCAATCTGGCATCCAACCACAACGACAACTCCCAGCCAGCAGCAGGGATGCCATGGCATTATTTAAAGACAACTCGCTCTCCCTTCCACCACACGAACTGCTCTCCTGTTCCAGTCTGCAGAACAGCATTTCGTTGTGTGCCCCGCAAACACAAAACCTCACTAAGGGGCCACTGATCCTTGCATTGGTGCTGTTGCCGCATTATGTCCCTTTCAGGAGCCCCAACTTGTGTTCCTTGCAGCAATGATTCCCCCAAGGCTTGTTAGAGGCACTGCCTCTGGCAGAGCCCAAGCGGAGGGAGTTTATCACAGGACGCCCTGAGGTCTGTGCAGCAACCTGAAAGGCACCAGCGCCAAACCGCTCCTGCCCTATGATACTTCACACCAACCAAAATCTTCAGTCTATAAAACTACTTTTTGTGGATCAGATACATAAACCAAGTTCTTAGAACAATTAAACAAACAGCTTCCAGAGGACTTGAGAAATATTTTCCTATTTTACTCTGTTATCCTTAAACTTTCAAGCTTCTGAAACAACACATATTGATTCACAAGTAAGAGCTGAAACACAGATTTATCTTTTACTCTGAGACCATGCACCAATATTTATTATTGCTCCAGTATAAACCTTCTCCTGCCCATCTGCAGACAAAAGAAGTGCAAATATGCCACCCTTTCCCAGTACATACCTTCACCATTCATCACAGGAGAATGAGCCTGAACCAATGCAACAGAACCATTTTTAATATTGTCAGGAGATTCAGATAGAGCCTGAAACAGCAAATAACACAGTTCTTAGGACCAGGTACATCATGGGGCTTGAAAATCGCAGTATGTCATATCCAGGGAAGATGTGAGCAGGCAGCTCTTGCTTACCTGGTAGCTCTTTACTGTGCACGTGTTGTCTTCTTCAGCTTCCTCTGGGACACTCAGTGTATTCCCCATAGTTCCTGCAAGGTGGAAGAAAAACCCACCCAAGTAACCTTTTCTTACTCATTAATATGAATTTACAGCCTAATTCAAATTAAGAGCCAGCCAATGGTGACAGACTTTGACAGGCTGTTTAAATCCCTAATGAGCCCCACCTGCTTTCCCAAAGGCACCTGCCCTGGTCATCAGGCTGCACCAGCCCGTCTCACCCAAACCCAACTATGCGCAGGGGCTCACAGCTGCTCGCCAAAAAGGGTACAAACTAACAAACTTTTCTTGTTTGGTGAGGAAAACTGGGTGCAATCACACCTGCATCATTCATTAGGACTCACTAGATGTCCTAACATGGAGCCAGCAGCAGAATAAAGTGAAAAAGACAAAAAAAGACAAAAATGTATGAATAAATCACAGCAGCTTGGTGGGGTTTTATAGTTTTGTTTGGTTTTCATTAAAAAAAAAAAAAAAAAANGAAGAGAGAAAAGAGGCAGCACGTAAAGACGTCACGCCTGTAAACTCTGGAAGTGAGGCGCCGTATGTCCTGCAGTTGTGTGTATCACATCCTCTGGGGAAAATTCTCGCCTGTGGCTGGGGAAGTATTTGGCCTGCTCTAGACAGCTTCACCAGTCGACTGCAGCTCACAGAAGTAACTGAGCTGCGTTTCCTTGGCTAGTTCAAGCACTGCCAGGACTGTAGCTGCAGCAAGTCAGAGACAACACGAACCAGCCCCCGCAGCATTCATCTGGGGTCCTGGATGTGTTTTTCCAGCATGTTATGTTGCCACAGGTGCAGCACTACTGTTACCTAAACTAGTCAGTGTCAAATGGCTTTATGTTCATATCCACCAGAGTCACAGCTCTGACAGCAATCCAGACATAATCTTAGCTAGTTCATTACTATTAGTGCATTAGATAATTCAATGCTTAGTGAAACTGTTCTGATTTCTTTAGAGTTTGTTTCAGGAGCAATGTGTTTGCTTCAATTTTAGCCTCTTTCCTATATACAAGTACACATAAACCTGTTGGGGCTGTTGGGGTTTTTCTGGTTTTTTTTTTTCTTTTCTTGTCCCATTAATTTAAAATACATTTATGTACCCTCCAAACTTGCTGTGCCTCAGGACTCTAAATTATTTGGGGCCAAACACATTCCCTGCAACATGGTTGAAGGACAAACCAGACTGAAGTCAAGAGGAAGGTTCCTATTGACTTTGGCTCAGGTTCTATATGTATACATACTGCTAAAGCTACACAAATAAACAATAAGGAGAAACTATTCTGAGCCACACCTTGAACGAGGAAAGTCTCCAAAGAGAAGGCAGAGGGCTGGAGCCGGCTCCAGCCTCAGTGCTCATCCTGTTGGGTGTCCTGCCCAGCCACCATGGGTACCAGGTGCTCTGCTGTTTTGTTATTGCTCTGGTTTATGCCTGCGTGAATCAGGGAAGCTGCAGAGGTATGCATGAGAGCAACTTCTTTAGTTTTAATTAAACATCCCTTAGCTATTGGAGAAAAGATGGAAAAGGGTAGTTTTGCTAAACCATGTTCACTAGAATTTGATTGTGAGAACCGGGGGCAGCGCTCCTTTCAGCCCACAGCCCCAAGCGCCTGCTTCCAGCCAGTTTGCAGAGCTTAAGCTGGTTGTTTCCTAACTCCAATCTACAAACCTTCGCTTTACAGGGATGGTCCGGATCTGGCTTCTATTTTATGTTGCATCCCAGCTGCCGTGAAATCCAAGCTGGGCCTCTCTCCAGAGATGGTTATTGTTCTCTGCTAAGTGCCTAGTGCCGCGCTGGACACTGAACGGCCCCCACTGATGCTGAAACATGAACCGCAGCCGTGCACTGCTGAGAATCGCTGCATAAATAGTGGCTGCAGGACTGAGCCTTGATTTCAGAGTGCAGTTATTTTACAGGGATTTTATCTTCTCAGCTGGTATTTCCACTATAAATCAGAACTTCTGATTTATGGTGGAAAACAGCCAGCGTTTCCCCATGGATGTACAATGGCCTCTTGTCCTTGCTATGTAATTCTGTTTCCTAGCAACTTTAAGCATTATCCTATCAGAAGAGAAGAAAACAAGATTCAAATCCTGCTGCTTACTCTCGATGGCAAATTTAGTATCTGGTTGTATCTGGAGGATTTACTTTTGTTTTCCATTCACAAGGCCACCTGGTTTATACCAGAAGACAACTTAGGCAGAGGATGGAATATTTGCAGGTTACGCGCTTCCTTTTTCACATGTGCTGTAAAATCAGTACGTATCTGCGGGGAGCGAGAGAAGCAAATTCCTTTATTTTTTTTTATTCTGACAATGATTTGTAGCTTGATTCTCAATTACTCCAGTTTCCTGTTGGTGCAGCTCTACTCACGTCAGGTAAGTTATCTTTAACTGATGCAGAGCAGAGATCACAGGCTCTGATCTCTGGCATATTTCGCTTTAGGAGAGATTACCCATTCTCCACAATCAAGTTTATAATTCTCACTGAAATAAAACACACATAGTGGTCATGTGGAATTTTAAAAGATTTTCACTCACAAGAACCCTCTCTCTAATGAAAGCTGGACACGGCTTAGAGGCTATTTTTGCTAAAAATGGGACAAACCTGCTACAGAGCCCTCATGGGAATATGACCCCAAATCACCAAATGCAGTTCTCCACCATGTACATATATAATGTGTCTTCAGACTGTTTCCCTCCTTGCAACAGTAATTGATTATCGTATCGCACTGGTTTTTGCATTGCGTGCGCAGTATTACAGCTACACATTTGTCATGCTCTGGGGCAAAGTGGCTACTGAAGAAAGGTGACAAGTCTGTGGCCATTCCTCTGGGCGCAGAGCTCAGCCAGTGGCACAGCCTCACAGTCCTGGCCTAGATCCTTTCGTAAAATTGGGAAGGTATATATGATAGCTTCGGCCCTATTTTACAGAAAAAATGAAAGGTCACTGCCACCTATAGACAAAACTGAGTATCAGCAGAAGTGATAATATACACATACAAAATGGTATCGCATTTGCAGAGTTTCAAGTTTCCAAGCAAGTAATGTCACAGCTGTTCACTTCTGCCATCGCATCTAGAAATTGCTGCTGCAGAGATTATTGCATGTTATCGCACCCATCTGTGGCTCTAGATTTACATAAACGAGCTCTGCTCCAGCTCTGTCATTAACATGAAATGGTTACATTTCCCCCAGACTGCCCCGGACTCTAGTTTATACTAACAAATACATTTTTCTCTCATTTGAAATACCTTCTCTTGAAGCTAAAATTATTAAAAGTGGAGCCAAGAAGTTTTTAGGAAAAATAAGGGGCTCCCACAAGGCTCTCATGTGGTGTCTTTTTTCACCAATCCGTTTACAAAGACCACCATTTTGAATGTGGGCTGCCAAAAGCCAAGCACCAAGCCCCATTTTGGCACCCAGGTAAAATCCTCACACAAGCAAACGGATTTTGAAAAGATGCTGAGGACTCCCAGGGAGCCGTGACCTGCCTGAGAACCCCCAGGCTTGGGGAGCTCTCAGGATCTGCCCACGCGCTTGTTCCCCGTGGGCAGAATCAGACATCGTCAACCTCTGAGGACATCTGCCCAGCTGTGAACCACACGCTATCTCTTGGGATGCCGACTTCATCTCTCCATTGGGTGGTTTTGCTCTTAGTTATTAATCACGGTTATTTATTCGTGGTACAATCACCAGGCAGGGCCTATTTGTGCCCTTTGTTCTATGTCTGAAAAGCACAAAGTTGGTCTCTGTAGTAAGCTGTGAGCATGCAGCAAACCTCCACTCGCTCTGGGAGGTGTTGTTGGCAAGATGTCCATTTTATGAGAGAAGATTTGACAATGTTTACAGGGATGAGAGAACTTTTGGTAACTGAGAGGGGAAAAGAGATGATCCTGATGCAAGAACATTTTTCAAAATGAGAAGGAAACCCTTAGAAGTCAAGAGGAACCGGAGTAAGCTCATTCTCATCCCTCGGCTTCCTTTCTAGATACAGACATTTTGATTAAGTTTCAAGGATATTATCCTCGAGGGGGGCTCATTCAGACCAGCTGGAATGCAGCCCGACTGGTTTAAAAAGGAACATGAACTACCAGCCTCCAGATCAGACACAGCTCTGAAGCAGTTCCTTTCCCAAATTATGCTTCATTGCTTCTATTGTAATGCAGAAAATAATCCAAAAGAAAATTGTTTTTTTCAGATTTTTTTTTTAAACTTTATATGAACTGTAGTGTGCCCTGAGCATGAGCTCAAGGCTTGGTACAATTCTCCTTTTTCTCTCACTCTCAAAAATAAATGGTTTTGGTCCTGGCAGAGTGGTAAAATCTTTGAACACTGTGACAGAAAATTACAACAAAATCTGTGATCTACTGTGTACTCTGGCTAAAGCCAGGTAAGCCCGACCTTTCTAACGTATTAACCAACCTAGGATATTATAATCGCCTGTGTCACGGTGTTTATTAATAAAAAAAGCACACAATTAATTTATCTCTAAAACTTGCCATGTGTTGTACTTAAGTGTCAGAAAAAATAATCAACTTTACTTCGTTCGCTTTGCATCTCATTTCATTATTGATATGTCCACTCTGCAGGTGTCGGGGAAAGACTTAAATAAACTCGCGTATATTCCAGAGGCAGAGGAAGGATCCGGCACGTATTAATTCATGCAAAAAGCAGCCTGCATTGTGGCCGCAGGGCAAGGACGGGATCCTAAGCCCTTTAGTACATCCCGGCCCTTTAGCCTGCCTCTTGGAAAGCAGGTGGATGTGGCACACGTCGGTGTCCAGCTAGAAAGGCAGAGCTCCTGCTGTGATTCATGTGGAGCCAAGGAAGGACTCATAATAGGACAGGATTTTAGAAAGTCTCCTTACCTTCCTTCAGCGCAGCTCTCAAGTGCTCTCCTGCAGAAAAAGGTAACTCAGACACGTGTTGGGTGTGATGAAACCAGGGGACAAATGCATCTGAGCGCTGTCAGTGGCTGAGGAGGAGAAATGGACACACAACAGACAGTGGTGAAGGGACAGGAGGAGGAAGGATTGTGATGACTCACCCATGGCAAACAAGAAACACCCAAGAACAATTTGAACAGCAACCTGGCAGCTGGCCGTGCATCCAGGACATGCAGAATTGCAGTCCTTAAGGCTCTAGGGGCAGTTTTTAATACAATTCTTTCAGCCACTCTGCATTGTAGCCAAATGGGAAAAGCAAAATAGTTCAAACATTCACACCCTGGGCTTTCAGGGAGGGAACAGTTCAACAATGCCGCGAAGGTGAACAATCCCAACCCGGCTGGTAGAAACCGATCTTTTTATTCTTCTGTCCGTTTGCAGAAAAAGCCAGTGCACCGAAAGGGAAAATTTATATCAGGTACTTTAAAGCCCAAACAAAATAAGCCAAGCACTTGTAGGAGCTCCCGAGATCATTTAGCACGAGAGCACATGCAAGACCAAACTCAAGCGTGGGACAGAAGTGGCGGCAGAGGAAGAGCAAAAGCAAAACCCAAGGAAAGCCAAACCAAGGGCAGTGGCAGGAGTTACCTGGGGGAGGGCGGCCGGGGCACCCCGCGCCCCCGGGAGCCGGAGCTGGGCAGGGAGAGGTGCTGCTCACCAGCCCCGACGGCTCTGCCCCGGCGGCTCTGCCCCGGCCCCTGCCTCCCGTAATCAGCCCCGGGAGCGCTCACAAACACCGGGTGCAAACACAGAGGGGTGGAGTAGTCCACTTTCCTGGCCCTTCTCAAAATATTTTCTGTGCTTGAGTGTTCTGGCCGCCCAAACCTGTTCAAATACATGCTCAGCTTTATGGCAGCCCAACACGAATGCTCTGTTGTTGGAAATTGCGATGTTGTACTGAACACCTAAAAACCTCTTCCAAATACGGATTTTCCCCACAATGGCAGAAAAAACCAAGTACGTTTAATGACATAACTGTGTGCTGTAGTCGAAGTGGCTCTTAATATCCTTCCATAATGTGCTAACTGACTAACTGTTTATATTTTAAACCTATTGTCACAATTTACTGCTGCCTGACGTGAGTCACTAAGCCCACACTCAGACTGGGGGTGTCTGGAGCAGGGAAAGGCTTTTTGTTCTGAATTTTCACACCACCTCAGCCAATAAAACTTGGTTTCGGCAACTGGGGTTCCCGCAGACTGTCATAATACCAACAAAAAATTCCTTATTTTATAGTTTGAGAAAGCAATAGCAAAGAGTTGTCAAAGGCTCACAGAGGGCGGTACCATAAACCAGTTTGGGGACTGGGTGGAGCTGCTGCTGCAAGGCTCCGAGGGAGACCGCGCTCCTCCCCAGCACAGTGGGTGACAGCAGGAATGCTGTTAACACTGTCACCGTGTGAAGATACTGAAAGCACAATGTCAACTTCTCCTTAATTATTAATGAAATATCCCAAGGCCAGGGGTTCCCAGAAGTTCCCTTTAGGCTTCCTTTCATCCGAGCCTGGTGTACGTAGATCACTTGACTGTCAGCTTCAAGTGTTCAAATATATTAATCAGCTTGTTTCAAGCAGTGCCTTGTCTGCACAGTGTGTGTCTCAAGATTCAGATAAACTGGAATACCATTGCAATCCCCACGATCTTTTTCCCTATTGACTTGCTTACATCATCTGGATGACACTTTTATTTCTGTGTTGCTTTATGGGTTTGAATATAATTCTGTTATTAGCCATGAAAAAGAAACAGATTTGTAACAAGGGTGGTGTGCTGGCTATGAACGGTGCCACATGCTCCAGAGGACGATAAAGAAAGTATAAGCATGAAAACAGAGCTTCTGATTACATCCACCAGCTCCGCAGTGCATGGGAGGATGAGCAGACATTCCGATTCCTTCAGGTCTTCAAGCACTGGGTCAAGCATCTCTATCATTTTTCCCTTAATTTATCACCTTAGAGATTGCAAATCCTTGCCTGCAAGCTCGGATGATACCTGACAAGTTCAGTCTCACAATTCTGTCCAGAGACAGAATGTGATTTTGGGAACGGTCTCTGGATGGCACGTATGATGGTGGCAACAAAAATTATCTGTGGGCTAAGGCACAAAATGCCAATCTGTGCGTGGAACCAGTCACCCATTCAGTGACTCTGGACTAGTTCTCATTCACTTTTAAAAAAATATTTTGGTCTTTCTCCTTGGGTTTAAATATTATCATGAAATAATTTTGAAATGCAAGATGTAGATATTTAATTCCAGAAATACTTAATTTCTTTAAGAAAATGTCATTAAGATTCAGTATATGTTTGCACCATATTTTGCTTTGCATGGATCTATTTGCTCCTAAAAAGTGATCAAATACAGCCTTTAAAACTTAATGTGCATCATGAAAAAAATAATTTGGATTATCATATACTTCACCTTATGCCATGTGCCGTAAATATAAGAACAATAATACTCCTTTTCCTCAAAAAAAGCTATCTTTAGAATTGAGCCCAAATGGATGGTAGTATTGCTGAAAGATGTTTATACACTTTCCTTTATTTTCTATAGAACTGTGTTTGTCGTTATTCATCCAGGCATTTTTTCCCCTTCATGACTTGAATTGAGCAGGAATAATTTAGACACTTTTAAAAGAAAAGGTTACTGCTTAGTTTGGGGCATTTACCATAAGTGCCTAAGTGAGGGGAGAAATCTCCTTTGGATGCTACGTGGGCTGTGCTGTGAATCTGCATTAACCTGGACAAATCAGGAGGTTGTTGTGACACCCGTCTGAAGTGTTTTTCTCTCTCAAGTCTGATCCCTGAATTTTGGCAGAGGCGTTGGATACCTGCAAGCAGGCAATGTGAATGCTCTCAGTGTCCCCATGTGTCTTTCCACACCACCAAGGCTATTCATGTTGAGATCAAAGCCGTTTCTCCTTCCCCTCCTCCTCATGGCTCATCCTTCTCTGACCTGGTTTGGCAGCACTTACAACAACAGAAATAACTACAGCAAATATTAGAGGAAATATCTTTCTGCTGTGACTCCTCCAACATCAGTGCAATTATACTGAGAGCTAATTTGATGTGCAGTCACTGAGATGCTCTTTTGATTACACTGGTTTAGCCTTATTAAATTAGAGAGATCAGAGCGAGGGTTATACCGATTTAATTTTTCCCAGTTATGTGATCCTAATGGACAATTATCCATCCATTCTTTGAGGCATATTTCAGCTCTGGTTTTATTATTCTTTGACATCCCATATATTCGTCAAGGACAGACCAGAGGTGCACACGGTGAGTTTGGTTTGCCTCGTGCTCGGGAATTATTTAGCTGGGCGGCGGTGGGGGGAGCACGATGGGCACAGAGGAGAATCCTCTCCAAAGCAGAGAAAACTGTGTGCTTCCTTCATAATTTTTCAGTGATCAAAATGCTATTTTTTCTATGCAAAATCTATAATGAAACTGTCACCAAATAAATCTTTCTCCCCTGCAGGAAATACTCAGCTTGTGCATCTGACAGCTGCATAAAACTTCCTGTTAATCAATGGCACAGAGCTCCCAACAATTATATATGATTACCCAGTTTCTTTGATTACTGTCCAGAATGAGAGCCAACGGCATTCAAATATTGACAATTGAAGAGCGGATTAATATTGGTCTATATTTGCATCTCCTGTCGCTATATGTAGTCTTGAAAGGGGCTGATGTGTCAATTTAAGGTGAGGACTTCGTCTGGCTGTTACGGTCAGGGTTTATTTGGCAGAGCAGGAGGGATGGGCAGCAATACACCTTTAGCGACGCTAGAGAGAGCCCAGGGAAGGAGCCTGCAGGAGAACAGCTGAAGAAAAAATATTTAGGCATAATTCCAGTCGAATTCTGACAGTTTCAGACAAAATACAAATGAAACTTTGACTCAGTCTTTCCCCTTTCAGTCCCAAGAGGATGGATGAAGTCCGCCTCACGGACTTCCTTCTTCTTGCAGGTGAGGGAGGACCAGCCCAACATTTGCGTTGCTTAATTTACCCCGGATCCCAAGTGGGGAGAGCCACGTGAGACCCCAGAGCCGGGCCAGCCCCCGGCAGGACCCACCTGCCCTCAGCACCCAGGCGGGCTGGGACCGACTGCCCGAGGGGTGACACACCGGCCTCCGAGGTCCGCAGGGTTTGCCCTGCACTGCTGGCTGAGTAACAGTCATAAACAGGGATGAGTTGTGAAATAAAAGATACTTCGTTTACAGTGTCAAATTCCAGGTTCCCTGAGTTCAATTTCATTCTTGTCCAAGAAGACTGTGGAAAGAGTAAATTGGGTATGTTTCTGTCTTCTTTGGTTGGAGAAACAGGCTGAGGTACAAGGAATCCAGCAGGGCTGCAAGTCTGAAATAGGTGATTTGGTTCCAGCCAGCCCTGGAAGGAAGCGGACACCAAAGTAAATGGAGGTGGTGACGCAGAGTCGTTCCTCATGGAAACTCAATAAATCCACCGGGAGCTACATAACCATCTCCTTTTTCACCATTCTGTGGTTTCAGCTTAATCTGAACATCCAAACCACATTTAATACCAACTGAATATCCCAGTGGAAATTTTCCCCAATGAAAACCTTGGCCAAATGCATCATTTAATACCATGTCTCAGGGAAGGCTGTCCTGGCAGGGAGAGCTTTGCACGCTGGCACAGGCATTTCAGAAGAGAGGGAGAGACTCCATCCCATCCAACACTTCAGTGCAGATGGCAGATGGCAAAAAACACAGCAGCTCTTTGTTTTCAGATGTAACCTTGCATTTCTAGAAAACTTTGAGTGAGACCTCTGAGGTACAGATTTATCAGATCAATGTAAGGTACTCCAGTAACCCACTGTAAAGCAGGTTTCCAGAACCTCAGAGGCAGTGTAATGACTGAAAGTGTTACAGACCTGGGGCTTCAACAACTGGTGTACCCCAAAATAAGATGCTGGCGTTCCTGCACACTTGATCCCTGAAGTGAAATCCAGAGACAGACGTGGGCTCAAAAGATGGTGCAGAGGTAGTCAGACACATCACACCAGCAACGCAAGCGTTCCCACCTTTTGGAGAGCAGGTGCTGTTTTGAACTAGACAAAGGAAGGCACATCTGAACTCCCATGCCTCCAAAACTGAAATGCTTGACTCAGAGTTACAGGGAAAACTGTTTCTGCTTAAGTTCTGCTTAAGTTTTAAGCTTTATTGGATCTGGCTCACTTACAGTTAGCGATTCCTAGTGATTCCTGAAGAATTATGTTTTCAGCAAGTAGGTTTTCCCCACTGTCTCTTATGGAGTCCATATTAATTGTTGAATCTGTCTTGTATTTAGCCAATGCGGTTTGAACGGGTAATGAAAAGGAGAGAATAATTGCTTCAGTGCGGGGAGCTCCAGGGAAGCAGAATCATCAGTAATTACTACCATGCTCCCCGTACCGCTCAGCGGGGACCGCGAGCGCGGCTGCAGCCTGGGTTGCTGTGGTCTCGCTCTGAAATAACCCCCCAAACCCAGTGGAATCCCTCCTGACTCACGCTAATGGGAAAGCAGAATTTGGCTCACGCACTTCAGCTGAAACACCATGCTGAATGAGAAACATTCGCTCATGCTGCTTACCAGAAAGAGCCTGAACATGATTTTTCAAACTACATATTGCAACCTCTAGTTCCTCCAGACACTGACTGTGGTTCAGAGCGTTGATGTAGGAAGAGAACTGGTAATCTGTTATTGTCTCTCCTTCCCCCATCACAAAACAACCAGGTTGCTGCTGTCACTGTTTTTTTAAAGAGGGAGAATTACAAAATATATACCAGCTATTTCTTCATGTGGGAGCTTCTAGAACAGATAAAAGGTTACTGTCTCAGGATTGAAACAGAGAGTTATTGTATACATAGTGCCTTAGTGGGTGGGACAGGCATTTGAACCACAATTATTCTCCTGTATGAGCATTTTATGTTTCCATCAAATATGCACTGATGATAACAATACTATGTTAAATATTTCACTTCATTAATACAGCTTCTGCAGAGGCTGGGTCACGACTTTCGCCAGCTGTCACTGCTTTGAAGCCTGCTGGCTGTACTTTCCCCCGGTCAGTCTATCACCCTTCCCCTTCCCAAGCCTGAAATAAAAAATGTGAGGAGCTTGGTTTACGAAAAAGAAAAAGTAGGGAAAAAAAGGCTTTTTGTGGACCATGTGTTTCTTCTTCACTTTAGTGAGAAACTAGCCCGGTCGCCATCAGCACGACCCTGCAGCAGCATCAACACTAAGAGAAGTAATTCTCTTTAAGAGGGTGCCTGACCCATGTGGATCATGTCTCTGACGCTTTTCTGTCCTGAGGAGGAGCCAGGACTGTACCAGCAGACGATGGGATGGGCTGAGCTGGGGATAAGTGCTGGCTTTCAGGCAGAGGGAAAGTCCCCACAGTCAGGTTTTGGCTTGGCAAACGCCTGGTGCCGACGGCCACGGAGGTGAAGCGGTGTTGGCGGTCCTGCCATTCTGTCATGGTGTTGATCTTAAACCGTTATTTCACCACCAGATGCCCTCATGGCTTTAGGCTGAGGAAAATGTCCAAATTTTCTTTTCTTTTCTTTGGACTTCCCCCAAGAAAACAATATTGAGTGGCCTTTTTTTTTGTTTTGTTTTGTTTTGTTTTTTATTTTTATTTTTATGCTTCATGCTCCCAGGGCACAATCTGGGAAAACTCTGCCTGCAGCTTCAGTTGTGAATTCGTGCAGCTGCCGCGGTGTACAGAGTTAATGTTCCTCTTCAGCGCAGGAGAGGTCCCTTAGGTCACTGCAGGATTAGGACAGCTGGAGCCAATTTTTCTTCCTGGAAAAATATCATTTGCTAAACTTCTGTCAAGTGAAAACATAAGCATGGATGGCCCTAACTTCAGTACACTGAGGGGATAAAAGCGTTAAACTATGCAAGGAAACATTCATTTCAGTGAATGGCTGTGAAGTATAAGAATATTATATAATTTTATTGCTACCACTGGAGATGAGCTTCCACTGAAATATCAGCTATGACCCCTGCCAGCTCCTGCACTGCCACTTTCCCTTTCTGAAATCACCATCTCAGCGCTCGGTTGAACTCTGTGACCCCGCCATATTACTCAGCAACTTCTTGATCCTTACCAGCTAAAGCTTTGTTTCAGGATAACTCCCAGCTTCAGCAGAACTGCCGTGTCCTTCAGCACAGCCCCGGGGAAGTCAGTGACATTCCCCCAGCAGATTAGCTCAGCAGGTAGCGAACCCGACACAAGTCAGCTGGGAGAAACAAAGCAGGAATTTCAGGCAGCACCGGAGGACTTCCTGTAAATCCTCCCGGTTCATGAACCCAGTTGGTTCATGTACAAAAATACATGGCACGCATCTTGGGATTTCATAGTATTACAGATTCAGTAGCGCTTGTGTTTGAATGCATTTAGAAACATCTTGATAGGTTTGTTGGTTTTTTTAAAAATTAATTATCAACGTGAAAAAATTGTCAATATGTAAAAAAGAGGCAAAGAGGAGTTACCAAATATTGAGAATTCATACTGCAATTCAAGAGATCTACAGTCTAACTGTAACTCATTATCAGTAAAATCAGTAATACTCCAATCCAGTAATATTATACATTTTTGAAGGAGATAATATTACCAGATAGTAACTTCATAACTAAATTTAATATTTAAAACTGTAACTTCTCAAAAGTAAAAGTGAGAGCTATGCATAAGAAAGTAGCAGCTAAACAAATTCCTCTCATCTGCAGTTCTGACATTGCAGATCAGCTCTGACCTCCCAGCGTGATTCCTCCCACAAGTCATCAGTGCTGCATGAAAGCTCTCTGATATTAATTTTGTAGTGAGGAGCAATATTTCTGGGGCAGAAATGAAACTGAGTTGATTTTAATTTGTCAAATCTGAATTCAAAATTAGCAAAAAAATTTATTAGATTTCTAGGCCTGATGCAGCTTGGAACAATTACTTTTGGATTCAAAATCATATATCAGTTTTTGTGCTTCAAATGAAGAAGATTGACCTAGTTCACGTGGAGCTCTCCAGGAGTGACAGGTTCCTATCTGACACACTGTGCTGTTCGATGACCAGGGGATGTCCTGACCTGTCCTCCATGGCCAAGGCTTGGGATTTGTACTTTCCATACAACCTTCAACCTTGTCCTTCATTCTGCCCACTTGTACAATGGAATGACAACTTTACCTCCAACCACATGTTCAGCATCGGTTTGCAGGGGCTTGGGAAACACTAAGATATTGCTGCAAAGGGAATCCCAAGGGTCCACAGAGAAGCCAAACCTCCAGTCCTTACTCTTGGGCTTCGAAAAAAAGACATACAGACTCTTGAAGAAATGCAAAAACTTTTATTCTTTCCCCATTTCAAAGATGCATCCCCAAACACTGTTGACTGCTTGCTCTTCAATAGCTAGTTAAATTGTGTTCCTTCACAATTTAACCTGAAATGTCTAGGGTGCAGTTTTTAAAGCTGAGAACTTAATACCAAGTCTTTTCTTCCCTATCTCCTATCAACAACAACAACAGCAACAGCCCCACTGCAGTCCTCACAACGCCCAAAATTCAGTTCCCAGACAAGCTTTGGAGGGCAGAGGTGGTGTTCGGACTGCCAGTTAAAACCCCTCCCAGGCATTCCTCCAAGGCAAACACTGGGGATTCCTTCCTGCCCTCTCTGCTAGGCAGCAGAGGACTTGTTTGACTTCAGATGCCGCATTAATTTGTCAACATATTCCAGAGTATATTAGCAACTGAATTAGAGGTGCTGATATCACTGTGACGGAGGTTTTTCTAATGCAGGTGCTGTATTTAGAATATGGTGGTATTTAGAAAATACACCTTTTGCAGTCAGGCTCTTTGGAACTAGCTCATTATACAGATGTGTGACCAAAATAATGCTCCCTTTGATTTCATGGAATTGTAAAGTTATAAACGTTAAGATTCTCTCCCATTATAGCTCACTAGCCAATACTGTCTGCCACCCTAATGCTTTGGTATCGTATCGCAAATTCATTCATGTGTCTAAAAATCAACATTGAGGAAACACGACAAAACAATCCCGGTGATAAGTGAATGAGTAACGCTCCCAAAAGCAAGCGAATCATACATCAGATAAAGCCCAGAAGCAAATGTGGGTTGGGTGAAAGCACCTATCGGTCTTGTTAGTACAGAGTGATTGCAGTTTGCCTTTGGGACCGGTGCCAAAGGAAATGCCTTCCGGGTGGAAAAGCAGGTCTCCTGACTAGCTCCAGTCCTGGCTGGGGTTGAGACTACGCAGGGAATGCCTCCGCTAGTTTAATCCTCCGGTGGGAAGGTGAAATGTCAGCAGCACAGATCTAGGCACAGCTCGTGGAAAGAAATGCGAGTTAGCCCTCCTCCTCGGCAATAAACACTAACCGATACCTGAAAATGGCTGGAATGTCTTGGCCAGCAACACCACGTACAACAAATCAGCCTGTGTGAGCGCAGGATGGGACATCCTCCTACTTTCCCGTGAACCCCCATGTGTATCTGTCTGCACCTAGGTGCTGACACTGCGAATTAGGGTTATGTAAAGATAGAACTGCATGGAAGCAACTGTACTTAAAAAAAAAAAAACCCAACAGCATAAGGTGGGTTGTTGCCAGAGAACTTCAGCACAATAGGAACTATACGAAAATAGTTGTTTGTGAAGTGGTGTGCTCAAAACGCAGCGATCCCAAATTTACAAGGGTCTATTCCTCTCTCGTTTCTTGCCCCCGCAGTCGCACAGCTTCTACTGAGGCTGCTCTCAGATGGGGCTGTTTGCAGAGCGGGGAGTTGGTGTGCGCCGGCGTCCAGCCCTGCCTCTGGTTGCGACTAAACTGGGTGGCACGGTGCTGTGTCCCCGCGCAGACCGGAGGCCCTTTGGTGGCTCCCAGGTAGCCTCAATGCATGTGTTTCTTCCACACCAAGGGAACGGGGATTGTGTGCCTGCATGCGGCACTGGGGGCCGTCCTGCACAGCATGCTCTTGCAAGGGACCCAAAACACTTCCAAAAGATTCCTGGCATTTCCCCATTTTACAGTTAAAAATAGGCAGTCCAGCTCAACATACTTAATTAGGAGGATTTCCTTACATACTTTAAAAATATGAAATACTGAGTGCAAATATTTGACTCATCTACCATTTTTTTTCTCCCAACCTGCCCTTTGTAGGAGTAGCTTAAGGGCAAGAGTTGTGTAAGAGATTGTTTTGTTGACACCTTTCTCTTATTGCTTCTAATAAAGACTTAAGACTTCTTTCAATATTTCTTTTTCTGCCAAGCTGAAGTTCATTTCAAGTATTTTTGGACCTTTCTCTTCTTTGCCCGTTTGGACATGATGCACATAGGCTAAATGCATAAATGTCACCTTAATTCCAAAAAGATCATGGAGAGGTTAACTTCTTTTCATGAATGCAGCTTGATATATATTTAAAAGCCTTTTATGGACTTACGCTGTAAGTCAAATGATGAATTTGTTATTCTTTGCTACCTGTGCCTTTCTGCATTGATTGTATCCTGCTTTTCTTCTTCTGTATAAGTCTCTACTTTGAAGCATTTTTTTGTCATAGTTAGGCCTGGTTTGTTTTTTTTCTAGCGTGAACTATTCTTTATCCTCTAAGCTGCTTCTTCATAGGCTCTTTACAGCAGTGCGCTAAATGGTGGCTGCTCTGCACATCATTTTTTCCTGCTATTTCAATAAAATGAAAGTTTACCTTGAACAAGCTGAGTCATTGTCAGGTGAGTCAGGGCTAGCGAGAAATCACATGAATT
Source organism: Himantopus leucocephalus (assembly GCA_003993805.1). Lineage (NCBI taxonomy): Eukaryota > Metazoa > Chordata > Aves > Charadriiformes > Recurvirostridae > Himantopus > Himantopus leucocephalus. The sequence goes on along the minus strand of RSEF01000020.1, from coordinate 12,904,210 downwards.
AAACAAAACTACCACTAGAGCCAGGCTTTCTATAGCTCTATTGTGACAAACAGGAAAAAAGCTCTTTGTGCACCCAGGCTGTCTAATTTTTGCCTTCTGGGTATTTACAAGCTCAGGCATCCCTCTGAAAGAGAGCCAAGCTTATACCTAGGGTTTCTGCTGAGAAATAGACAAGAAGAAATTAATTCTTCACTAACTTAATACCTCTTCCACTACAGAGACTTAAGCATCTTCCTGTTAGCCAGCTTCTCCAGCTGATAGTAAGAATATTTACTTATGGGAATTGAAAACCTTTGACACCTCTTTTCACAATTATAAGAAGCCTGTTGCCTGCTTTGCACCTTTTATTCCTCTCTGCTCCATTCTTTTATTGCCTTTAGTCCCACGGTAAGATTGAACGGAATAAGAAACAACGTGGGCTGGTGTTTAAATAGCACAAAGTGCAGAGGAATGCAAGTCCAGAACAGTAGTTTGAAGGTACTGCAACATTAAAAATTGTAACTTCTCCTGGTAGCATTTTTTAAAAAAACACTGGACTTTTTTTTTTTTTTTTTTGCAAAGAATTAGAGCACCGATCAGGCTGTTGCTGCTACTGACATAATTTATTCATGTGCACGAGCTAATTTACCCTATAGATTTTATTTGGAAACTATCATCAAATTATTGAGTTACCCACACTACTTTTGTGGTGGTGCGGTTTGCTGTTTTTCTTTTTTTTTTTTTAAAATTATGAATTAGGGAGACGACGGCAACTATAACACACGAGACAAAGAAAAAAAAGAAAAAACCAAACAAAAAACCAAACCAAACCCGCACAACTTCCATACTGCAACAATTCTGAAATGCAAAACCGTGGATGAATTCACCCTGCTGGGAACATTTTCCCCATTCCGAGAGGATCAGCGGAGTGGCGGAGCCCCGGGATGCGGCGGGCCCGGCCCGACGGCAGATGGCAGCCGCGCACCGCGGCCGGGGGGAGCCCCGCACGCCGCTCGGCGCTTCACAGCGAAAGAGGCAGCAGAGAAACAGCCCCCGGGATTTGGAAGGCAACGTCCGCTAGAGAGGTTTTCGAGCCTGGCATCTGCTTTGAGCTGAACCTCGCTGCTGCGTAACCGCCCCGACCTCCTAAACGGGTAAAGCCAGGCCTGGGTGCTGGGGCTTTGGGGTGCAAATGCTCGTTTCTGAGGAGTTCAAGCTACTCGGCGCTATTGTGAACGGTCAGAGATGTTCCCGGTAAGACAGAATGCCTTCAGGTACCAAAGTTTTCCGTTTGAGGTATTAGACTGAAATTTGGGAACCCCTTTTTCTTTTTCTGCATAGTTGTGTCACGCATTCACCAGGTGATCTGGGAAACGTCTCTTCACTCTGAACAATGAGCACTGCAGCCCAGTGAGGGAAAACGTTACTCAGGGATGACTCAAAATGAAAATACTTCTCAAAAAAGTGAAAAAGAAATCCTCAAATGAGCTAGGTCATCTGGAAAATTTTATTTGATCAGAAACTATGCATTACATAACCCACTCTAATCCATTAAAAAAAAACAGATGTCAAGACTTTACAAAATGAAAACAAAGCTTGCAAATTTATTGGAATACTTTTCCCTGTTTTTTTCTTACCAAAATTGTTCATGGGATTTAAGTATTTTCATTCACATCTCAGAACAATTTCCCTCCCACTTTAGTTGCCAGTGTAAGAATTACCTGCTGAAAACAATTTGCCTTAGTCCTTATTAAACACAGGATGATTTGGGCTAGATTCTCACACTCAATACACTTTTGCCTGTGCAGCCTTACCTGAATCACTTTGTATTTGTCTATTTTCAATTGGCTGAGCCCAACAGAAGGTCATTCTCTATTACCACTGCTCTGATGACAGATACGTAACTCTCGTACTTGTGCGTACTTAGGGAAAGAACACCCTAAATCAATGGCAGCCTGTTGTCTGGCAATGCCGTTATTAAGGGCCGCTACTGCAAATTCTGCAAATGGATTTGGGAAAACGTGTGCCTCGCTAGTTACAAGTGAATGATGTAGGCAGCTGGAAGGAGTGCGGTCTCTGAACTGCGGATGAGGATTCTCAGAGGCCAAACTCTCACTTGAGTCGCACGCTTGCATTTCTCAGTTACGCCAAAAGCTGGTGAGAGCTGCAGGCGGATGACTGACTGGAAGGAGCTGTTCAGAGGAGTGTGTTCCACAACATAACAAAGAGAGATTTGTGAAGGGCAATGTTAAGGAAGCAATATCTGGGAAAGAAAGAATGGAAAACTGGCAATCAGCATTTCTCATTGATGTTGTCTGCTGCAACAGTGACTCACTGGGGAGTGCCTGGCACGCTGTGTCTAGCTTGCATTTCACTTTCCCCATCAATCTGATTAGTAAGGTCAGCTACACATGTCATGAGGTGAGCCGTCCCAGCTAGCATTTCTTATGGACTTGGGGATTTTTGGATTTAATCATTAGAGCATTATTTCAGATATACAGAGCTGTGTCACCATTTGGCTCCTTTGTATCCCTGATAAGCTGTAGTTTATCAGTTTGGTAAACGCTGTTCCTCTTGCCACACCTCTCTCCTTTACAACTTCTTCACACCTCGCAGTTTTAGCCTTTGCATCTCCTTTTCTCAAATGCTGGTGTGTTGGTGAACACAGTGACCGTTACAAATGGCAAAGGAGATTGGCTAACACTTGGAAAAAAAATATCCAGGATAACAATGGTTACTGCTGATGTGCTTTTGAAATAGTGTTAAATAAAACATTTTAGGATTTAAGACAATCTCTTCCTAGACATTAAGAGACTCCTCATAAGGAAAAACGTGTTTGGTACCTAGCTAAACCATTGGTCTCGTGCCTTGCTTTGAAGGTTTGGATCACTCCTGGAGACAGTGGGATCACTGACTGACCAAAGGTCTCACCTGGAATAGTAATTCCAATGGCTCCATGGTCCGACTGTTCAGTAATTTAGATGGCATCTAGGTAACTACAGTAAAGAAGAACATTCCTTATAACAAGCCATTTTATTTCATATTATTTCCATCAAATGAGAGCACTGTATTCACCAAAAGGTTCCATTGTTCCAGCAAGCTTCAGTTTTGTCCATTATTTGGTATTTTCTTCCAATCCAGGTGCAAGTTCCCAGAGGACATCACAGTGGTTACAACCTGAGTGTGTGGACTTCTGGCCTTCTCAACTCTTCCTGTAGGTATGACTTTGGAAGTTTGCCTTTCCAAACCTGTTTGGTCTGGTCTGTAGCTGTCCACTGTGTTTATCTTTGCGTAATTGTTTTGCAGTCAGTTTATGAATTCTGGATTAGAAAGAATTCAATGCCTCAAGTGAAGTCCTGTTAAAACCAACAAACTTTTTCCAAGCCAGTACAATTTGCATAATTTTCCCAGCAGAAACCACCTTTCTGCCATATGCTGTCCTTGACACCAAGCTAAAGGCCATCTGAAATGTCAAACCTAGGATTACTGGAAACAGATTTGGACTGTCTGGGAATTTGGCAGAGATCACCTTGCCATGGGATTTCGACTCACTTGGCAACTGGTAAAGGGTAGTCTGAAACTGAGTTTGCCTAATCTGTCCTCAATCCCGAGTGTCAGCAAGGGGCTGAGGTTCAGGACATACTTTACACAACTGTTTCTGACATCTGTGTCCTGCAACTTCCATTGCCAGAAAACAAGCCATCCCCTGCCTTGCCTTTTCCTCATTGACAGCAAGCGTCGCAAGGCAATCAACCTCATCGTTCAGTTTCTGAACGACTCTGTGACTCGAAATGGGGTACCCTCATGCAGTCTCGTACCTTGTAACCCCTCACGGGAACTTCCAGCTACTTCCTCCCTCCTGCAAAGGCATTTTCTATCTGTTCCCTTTTGCCTTCAACCAAGGACAAACTTGTCTGATTAACTGCACATGTATGCGCATGTTTGCACAACTCAAACTGGAAGTGACATTTCTACTATTTAATCGCCAACCCCTGAAGAAGAATGATCTTTTTAAGCGCTCTGGTTTTATTTCATGTTGCTACAATTCACACGGTTTCCTTTGTGTTATTAAAATAGACAGACTGTGGTGACTGTGGTGACTGAATGGAGAGTTTGGCCGCAAAAGAGCTGTTCTTGTCGTGACATACTCATGGCCAGGTCTGTTTTTAGCATCTGCAGTAAAACCATAAGTCACAGCTGTGAAAGTAGTATGTAGATATCATCAAAGGACATGCACATAAATCCTTAACAAAAATTAGGTACTCCCCACAGCATGTTATCATTTTAATTGCCTCTTAAATAAAGAAATATAACCAAAACCCAGGAGAAGCTAAGATTTTTCTTTGACACTTGGCTAATTAAGAGGAACTTAAATATTTCTTTAACTGACTATCAAGTTTCTCTCTTTAGCATAGGCTGGACAGGACATGAATGCGCCGGCTGTTATGATCAACTCTTTGGACAGGCAAACTATTTCCTATTCTAGCTTTATTCTTTTGTTCTCATTTTGAACAAAAAGTCCAATTTAGGCATTAGAAACTTTCTGAAGATGCATCTACCTCCCCTCCTTGTCCAGCCACAGCCCCACTATGTGTAAGCCATGACATGACTCAGGTTGTCTCTCAAGCCACAGGACTGGCTATGTTTGGTCTCAACTAGTCTCATTCTAAAGTTAGCTTTTTCAGATCAAGTTTTTGTGTTGTTAAATTTGTTCCCTGGGGTCATAGAGTCCATGCTGACATTTTCAGGTGGGGTTAATGGTTTAATGTGACTCATATGTCAGTGCTAACTCACTCAGGTCTCACAACAAATCCAACCGATGACTCAGGAAGCCTTTTTATCATTGTATTTAGATGATGTGTGCTTACAGTGCCCAAGATTTCCAAAAGAAAGAGAAGTAATATATATTTGGCAGGGGTTTTTTTGTCCCTACTATCTCTTTTCAACTTTGTGAAGTGATTAGATAGCCCTTATCAGAAATAGACCACGTCTCCCAGAAAACACCAGGTTATGGCCTCCCTGCTGCTGATAGTGAGTTGGGTTTAAAGAGGACATAGTGGTTAATGTTTTTGCAGTTGCATGTGACTTCAGCCAGAAGGGACACACAAGTAAGAAGAGAAAGGGATCTGTGTATCATGTGGCACCGTCAGGGCTGCTGAGTGCAAAAGACAGAATCATTTCAGGCCTCATCTAATCATGTTCACACCCAATAGAAAGGAACCCACCAATTTGAGTAAGCTTTGGAAACCACCTTTGATGTGCATGAAGATTAATAACAAGAACATTATAGAAATACTGTTGCATTTTGCAGGTGATGGTGTGCACAACCTTGGCACTCAGACTTGTGCTCAAAGAGAAGAACAGTCCCCAGTTTAGATGTACGAGTGCATGCCAGGTCCATGCCAGGATGAGACTTTTGCACAACTCTTTTCACCCTGCCCCTGATTTCCCTGGGGTATGGTACAAAAAGGAGCCATAGGATGTTCTGGGTAAATGTAGTCGCCAGTCATGCCCTGCAGTTTAGCTGTAGCCAACAAGAACTCCTATTTCCACCGGAGAAACTTTTATTCAGTAGAATACCTTCAAGTATATTTCCTTCTTCATTTGTGAAAATGAGCTAGAATAGCTTTTTCTGGACATAACCAAAGGGTTACTGAATGGCACAACTAGATACTGAAAGCTGCAGTAGCACTTTTTTTTTTAACAACAGCTACAAAGTAAGAACTTGGTTATGAAACATTGAATTGAATTAATTTCTGAAATGGTCCTGAGCAGGGATTACAGTGGATATGATTACCACATGTCACCGTCCCTGTTGATTTGCCAAAGGCAGAGGTAGTATAAACAGCAGCTGAGTTTTTGGTCAAAAGTAAAGAATGAGCTTGAGATGTTGAGTCATAATAGATACCACATAGGAAAATTATGGGCACAGAGCTGAGACCTGGGAGTGGCTCATAAAATGGGACTTATTTAGCAAGTATTAGTAATAGCTTAAATATTGTATTATATAAATGTAAGTCTCTGTTATGCTGGTGAGAGATAGGGACTGCTTTTTTCCTAGAAAAAAATTGGATGGGAATCCTAAGAGCATCTTTATTGTATTTGTGGATCCTGCAATTTCATATTAAAACACTTAGCAAGAGTGATCTTGGTATTTACCTAACTCCGGATTTTTAAGAGTTATAAATAACTTGTAGGAAGTACCACACGGACCACTAAATTGTATAATATTTAAACGAGGTCAGTGTGCAATGAACTCTTCAGGTAACGGAGTCCAGTAGACAATTATTGCCTGACACTTCAGTTTTCTATTTGGATAATTTGACCTTTTAATTGAGCACTTAACCTGAAGGTTTACACAGGTTGGGGCCACTTTCAGGGAAAAAACCCTCTATTACATACATATTCTTCTCCAAATTTCCAATTAAAAGGAAAAAAAATTGAAAAATGTAAGAGTTTCTGTTTAGCTGGTGACTGGTGTTAAAGCCCACAGGAAAAATACAGGGTTTTTTTTTTTACCTCAAGCAGTATAGCCCCTATTTTCCTACGGGGCAGAGTGGGTCACGTACTCATGTCAGTGTTGGGATAGGCTGCACTCTTTGGCCTTTCCCTTATCGCATAAGGGATTCGTGCTGTATATTTGTTCTGCACGCACATAGTAGACCCAGTGCGAGCTAGGTTTGCTGTGCATACATAACATGACTATATTTCATGTTTTCCCAAAACTCGATGCTTTCCTGGAAGCACTGGATTTGCCGTGTATGTGCAGCTAATTTGCTCAGCAAATTCTTAAGGACATGCTGGGAAAAGGCTTGAGGAGGGAGCAGCTGGGACTGGGCTGTTGCTGCTGCCCATGCAATCGAGCCCTGCCTGCAACCTGCTCTCTGTTCATTCCCAAATTGCCCCCAAGAAAAGGCGTTTCCAAGACTGGGTTGAGTACTCTTTTGATTGTCTCGATGGTCTAGATACTGCCCGCAAGTTGTAGGCTGAGTTGCATACCTGAAGACTGAGACTGGTTATAAAAGAGAATTCTGCTGAAAACATTGTTTGTATAGAAAAGCCACATCTTGATAAAAAAAAATAATAAATTCTTGGTGTACTTTCTGCAGCAGCTAATTAATTTTACAGCTCTTATGGGCCGCCCAGCTGGTAAAATGGGCTGTGACACTACCAAGGAACTAGCACAGGGTTTCTGAGGCCTCAAATTCCAATGTTTTTTTTCTGCCCTTAATAGTGTAGAATAAAAGATAAAGGATGAGAAGCAAACTGTTTTCCTTTAGATCAACGATTGCTGAAAGCAAGGGCAGTGCTCTTACTCATAAGCAAGCCTGATAATCCCAGCAAGCTCACTCATCCATTCTCTGAGACAAATATATTCCATTTCAGATCATGCAGGTCATTGCTGGTAAGAAGGAGGGACAAACTTTTGCAATAAGTTCCTATGAGCTGATCATGGTTTTATACTAGCTTTTTTCTAACAGGTTGCCCAAGAAAATGAAAGAAAACCCCAACTAGACTTTTGCATACCACTGTCTACTCAATGCTTTTGTTGGCTGCAACAACCTGGACTTGGAAGACTTTGTGCAACACATGGATAGAACAGGCGGTGGGGAGAAAAACTGAAAATGCAAAATCAAACTCAGGGTTTAGGATGGGGGATTTAGGATGCTTCTGCTTTGGGTGAGAGACAGAGAGAGTGAAAGAGAAAGAGGTTTGACACAGAACCAGTTATAGCAGAAAATTCTCAGTGAAATTTTAAGGAATTCAGGAAGGAATGGTTGTGGGAGATAATTTTTATAATAGTTCTCAAAACATTGGCATGGTAAAAGAAAAACAGTGGCTATAAAGACTTTCTTGTCTTTGTTGCCAGTTATATTGTGAATATTTTCAGTATCCTCTGTGCAATAAGAAAGTGCCTTGACTCAAGTCTCACTGGACAAGATGTCCACAACTGTCTTTGTTGGCAGTTCTAGCCAAAAAAAACAAGCAATTAACATGCAAAATTAATGATAATTCATTCTCTTCTAGAGACAATTCTCTTCTAGAACAAGGCTCTTGAGGTAAAGGCTAATGTACCTTTAATGATGTCTATCTAGAAAATGGAAATGGTCATTTCCAGCACAGCCAGCCATATCCCATTTACCATCAAAAACAGGAAAGTAATGTTGTGCGTTAGGATATTGTATGTTGTCATAAGATGGACATATACAATTAATGGAGACATAAGCTTTACATCAAAGTAAACGTAAAGAATCTTGCTGAGCAAATACAGTAACTTGAACCTCCTCCTGCTGGGGCTAGTGACAATGACCACACGCATTTCCCTGTGCTTGATCAGTTTTCTTTAATAATAAACCATCAACTAAACCATAAGCGGAAAACAGAGAAAATGGCTGAAAAACACTTTTCAAAGAACAGCACGTAGCTACATTCCTTTTTTCACACACCACTAATAAATAACTTGCACTGACTTTCCCACCGAGAGTTGGGGTCCTCCGGGCTGGCTCAGAACAGGCACGGGCTGTTCATCAGTCCCCTGGGGACTCCTGCTTAATTGATCGGAGCCAGAGGAGTTCATGTGGGCTAGCGAAGGAAAGTCGTAATCTGCACGTATTTATTATACTGTCAGCCAACTCACTCTGGCCCCAGCCTAGCTCCGAGACACAGCCACCCCAAATCTTCCGCTCCCACTATTCTGGCTGTAAGCCTTTTCACCTTTACCCAAGGAATGGTATCTGTGTGCTCTGAACTGATAAGAACTGGTGGAAATCTTGCTCGAATAGTGCCCGTGAGAAGGAATGTTTAACTTGCAAGAGCAGGGAAGAGCAACCAGTTATTCTGTATGTTTTTATTATTTGTCTCTTAATCCTGTTCAGTTTGAAAAATGTAAAAACAATGGACACCTTATTTCTTATGTGAACATAAATATGGATTAATCCCTGTAACCTTACAGGAAAACTGGGGGTGTAGAGAGATCTAAAGGAGGGGAAATCCGCATGGGCCTAGAAAAATGTTAATGTTTTTTACAAATAAACATTGTGTGTAGTCGGATGATCAAAGTTGCTGGATTAGTTCAAATGTTATTCTTGGAACAGAGTAGCAAACACTCCATTTCTGTTTCGCACTTAACCTTTCAAGTAAAAATACCATTAGAGATGAGAGTGTCATACATTGCTCTGAAATAAACGCAGCTCTCCTGGCCTGGTTTTCCTGCTGTTTTTTCCTCCGTTCTTCCGAGGTCAGATGGCTACAACGTGCCAATTACCCCCACGCTGACACTGACTCTCACTTGCTGCACCATAACCCATGGTGGCATTTTTGGTTTATGCACATGACCCACATTCTCTTTGTGCAACAAGGCATCTTAAAATGATCTGGATCTTTTATTTCCTCTTAAATCATGACTCTTCCCTGCTTTTCAGACTCAAACCAGCTCCTAACGCGCTGAAAGGAGGTTGTAGTGAGGTAGGGGTCAGTCTTTTTTCCCAAGTAACAGGCAATAGGACAAGAGAAAACAGCCTCAAGTTGCACCAGGGGATGTTTAGATTAGATATTAGGAAAAATTTCTTCACCAAAAGGGTTGGCAAGCATTGGAACAGGCTGCCCAGGGAAGTGGTTGAGCCACCATCCCTGGGGGTATTTAAAGGACATGTAGACGTGGGCTGAGTGACAGTTTAGCAGTAACTTGGCAGTGCTAGGTTAATGGTTGGACTTCATGATCTTAAAGGTCTTTTCCAACCTAAATGATTCTAAGATTCTATGATTCTAATATTAGGGAGTCTGGGAGAAACGTGCAGCTGAGACTTGTGAGCCTGCATCTGCCACTTGTCCCTGCATCCCGGTCCCTGGGACACATCCTCCCGACAGCCATGTGCTGCTCCTCTGCTACATCAACAAACACATTGAGTCAGGAAGCTTGTGGCAATTTGGCCACAGTTCTGAATATTCAGGCTGTGGCTGCTCGGTCACCAGCCAGGGGGACGTTTGCCACCGCGGGAGCAGCCAGCCCGGGCTGCGCTCCCGCATGCGGCGCCGGGCTGAGTCACCGCGGTGCCGCCGGCAGCACCACGGGCACCTGCTCCTTCTTGCTCAGGCGTCCTGGCAGAGCCCTCTATTGTTTGTTAAGTGGGTATCATAAGTCATAAAGTTCACAGAAGCGGATTGCAAAGAAGTGGGAATGTATTATCACGCACTGTGAGACTGGTTACTTATTAAACACTTTTTTCTATTAATAGTAAAACACCATCAAAAGGTTAGGAATGCAAGTTCAGCCGGTGCGTTTTTCAACTGAAGGATGCCAAAAATAGACACACAAAAGTCCAATCCTGATAAAACTTTAATTTTTTTAGGAAAAAACACATACTATACTAACTCTGTGATCCCTGGAGGCACTGATCCCTGATAATCACTTGCTAGTTCCTCAGAAGCTATAGAATAAACATTGTGTTTAAAAAAAACAGGTAAGCATCACCTACTGTATTTGTAATCTCTCTTTTGGTATTATTTCTAAATTAATATATAGCAAAGGTTTTTTTTACTTTTCATCTTAGGAGTTGAAATGAAGTTCAAGGGTGTTCTAATGTATTTTATTAACTATAGTCAAAATGAATACAAAGCAACAGTTAAGTCAATTCTAAATAAAAAAAAAAGTATTAGATTTCAGTTTGAATGTTATGAAGCTGCCAATATTAATCCTGTGACTGCAGTAATCCCTAGTTTGGCCTGTGCCGATGTAGCTCAGAACCTACCCATTCTAGAAGATACTCCACTCAAACCTACATTTCTTGGACACTTCCCAACTTACAAGAAAGTTGAGAAATAGTTTCAGCATTCAAGACAGGATTGAACGCTGCAGTATATAAAGACTAACCAAAAAGTTATTCTCCACATCTGAAGAACTGTTCACCGTCAGCACAGGTGAAACATCATCAGATAAATGAAAGAGAAATTGCCATAAAACTGTGAAGTCAATTAGCAAAGCACAACTAAGTAGCAAATTGTTGACATGAGGGAAAGTCTTCCTTCAGCTGGAGCTCAAAGCAGCTGCAGAAGACGTTTTAGAGATGGCATTGCCAGACATATCTTCCTTCAGGTCTTCCTTCACAGCTGACTCTGAGGTTGACTCATTCTGTATAAGAATTTTGAAATAAGCCTCTTAGGAGAAAAGAATTCAGGAGGTGACACAGGTGTCACAGGTTATTTCAGAAAAACATTTAGCACAAGTCAAACCGGTTTAGTGAGAAAGACCTAGCAGAAGTGGGCATTTTTGCTGGAAAGGACACATACACTGCCCCAACTCATTCCACCTAGCCTTACCACAGGGCAATTACAAAGGAGCTGCCACATGTATCACTAGCAACATCACAATAAGCTCAAAATTAATAATACATTGAAAACAGAGTAAAGTCTTATGACTTCTCCATGCAGCTGAGATGCACAGGTCATTGTCTGGCTTTCCAGTCGGCAGCCCTTATCTCCTGTAAATAAGAATCTGGATAGTTAGACTTTCACCCAATAATTAATGCCACTACAGCACCTTCTGTGTTTATTCAGTCGTAGGCCATCCAAAGGTATTTCATCTCAATGGCAATACTTACACGTGGAGTCAGGCCTCTCTTCTCTTAAAATTCAGCCAACCACGGGATGCAAATCTAATGAGAAACAGGCTACATTAGTAACAGTTCCCTTACAACTGATTCATTATTATCTGAGTTTTCAGGGATTAACAGTGAAGTAGTGAAATCTCCTGTTGCTGGGATGTGCTGAATAGCACAAATATTTGGCGTAAGAGCTGTCCCTCCAGACACACTCCTGACTAATTTTTCTCCATGCCCTTCCACAGGAGCAAACAGTGACAAACCCAAAAAGCAGAAAGGGCCTAGAAGAAAGAAGTCATGCTGGCTGTACCCTGCCTCCCCTCAGCAGTTGCAAGACATGGCAGAGATTATGAATCATCACTTTGTCTAGACACATTCTGTAAATTTTTCCTCTCCTTGAAAAAGATCAAAAGAGATGCTATGTGGCACATTCCCANTTTTTTTTTTTTGCATCTCAGCTACTGGATGTCATTCATCAATGGCAACAGGTTCATATTCTTTTGCAGTCATTCTCTACGCAGGCTTGCTGGGGCAATAACTGCGCTAAAACAAGCCTTCTGGCCATAATGTGATAGTCCGGTCATGGACATGGGCAGAATGTGTTATCTTCAGTGCCCTGTCTGGTTTTGCTCAGCTTCTCTCAAGGAAGATACGGTGCAGGCTGAGAAAACAGCCCAGGGAATGCTAGAAAGTGGGTAGTTAGGCAAAACACGCATGTGGGGATTATCCAGGAGCGAAGGAGAAAGGCGTCTGACAGGCTGAGATAAGCACTGAGGGTGAGAATTGATGGATCCTCGATTTCTGTCCAATTGCACGAGATAAATCTGGAAAGGTGCAGCAGGAAATGGGAGTACTCTGAGAGGAATCAAAGGAGACGGAGTCTGCCTGCTTCTGAGCAAGTACAGAACTAACTTTGAGTCAAATGCTGTTACTCAGGCTTTTAAAATATCTGCCTGTTTTAAGGCACTAATAACATAATATTTATGATTTCTATGCAAGCAAAGAATATTACAAAGTTTTACACAGACTGTCAGAAATGGTTCAGAGGACAGGTTTCCCCCATGGATGGCACTGCCTAATTAAAGTATGGTCCTCCGTGCTGGGTATCTGATAAGCAAACCTCGAGCTCTGGATTAGCAACTGAAAATAAACTAGCTGATCCTGTATGCGCATGCTAAGACAAGAGCATGTAGGAAAGGGAGCAATGGTTGCATATTTCTGAAGACCTAAGCGTTATCCACACACCAAAAAAAGGTGCAACCTTTGACAGAAGTCCAGTGTAAAGTTTTCTGATGAATACCCTCACTCAGGTCAATGAATGGTTTTTTCCTGCTAACTCAAACAAGTGTTCGTGCGAAGCCTTGCGTGCGTCTGACAAGCATGGTTAATAAACCTTTCTGCATCTGATCACGGACTGTGTCTCACTGGGGTCTTCTCAGCTGCGTGAACAGAGAAAGGTTTCACGGGGCAGGTTGTCTATGCAGTCAATCAGAATTTTGGTTGCAGAAGGAACTAAGTATACCAAGAACATATCTGTGGAGGTGTATAACGTACCTGGTCTTTTCACACACAAAATACCAATAGTTTATTCAGCATCTGCAAAATTTTAGATGGCTAGCATTCATGCTGCGGTCATTAATCAAGGAGTAAAGGAGTGTTTGCCATACAGCTCGCAGAGATTTAAAAGTCTTTGGGGGAAAGGGTGTTTTAAAAGGAGGCTCAAGAGTTTCTTGGACACTTTCTGCTCAGAGCAACTTTGTCTGAGGTTTTTACACAATTTAACATTGCTGAATTGTGCCTGATGATGCTGTGCCTGAAGATGTTTGAAGATGGAGCTATTTTCTCAAAATCAAAACATGCCATGAGATTAAGGCAGCTTTCACGAAATGCTTTTTCAAAATGAAAATGAGTTGTTGTTGACATAATAATGTTGAAAGCTGCCAGTTAGGAGCTTGACTGAAAGAAAAACCTTTGTCCTGGCATAATTTCTTCTAACAGCCCTGTTATTTCTTAAAATCGATTCTAGATTTTCTAAAAGATTCCTTTTCTCAAAGCATAGTATTTACATTCACCCTGAAGTGTTTTCTCTCTCCCGAACTTGATTTTGCAAAAAAAAATTTTAATTTCATTTTATTTCATTTTGATTCATTTCTTTTCATTTTATTTCATTTTCCAAACACAAAAGAATTTGAAATTTCAGGATTGCTTGAAAAAAATAGCAAACCTAGTTCCCACTCTCTTTCAGTGGCAATGAAAGGCGCCAGCCCCATGCAAGGTGTTGAAGACAAGGAGCTGTCAGCTTCAACACACATCGCAAAGAAGTACAACATCCCCCCAGAAAGACGAAAAACAAGTGAAGGAGTTTGAGCGTGGCCAGCGTTAGGCATGTGGCTTCTCAGGGCTGCACAGCCACTTTGTTGTAAAATTTTGAGCATCCCCTGAGACTGTTGGGGAAGGGGTGAGCAGATAGCAGATGTTCATGCTTTGAATAGTGCATTTTGTTATGACCATTCCAGCACGTTTCTCAGCAGTTTAACCATCCCTGTGTGTTTGTACCGTGCAGGTCCTGCACTGTGTCCCTTCCTGGGACACCCTGTGCCCGGCTGTGCCGCTGCTGGGCGATGGGGAGCCACGGGAGCGCAGAGCCCGGCCCCGGCTGCCCCGCTCGCTGGCTGTGCCCCGACACGAGGGCTCAGGCTGCCGGCTCAGGCAGCCAAACACAATATCCATTTCCTTTCATAATCCCCATCATTCTTGTACCTGATGTCTCCCTGTTGAGACAGGCGTGTTAGTGATTGCTGTGCGATCTGTCTGAACACCCTCGACTTTAACTTCCCTTATGAGCATGTTATTTCCATTACACAGAATTCACACCTTTGTTTATTTGCCCAGGAGCTCTGATTTTCCCCAGAACTGCCAGCTGCTTCTCCTACCGTTTTTTCCCTGGATCCCATTGACTTCTATATATAGCACAATACTCTTCATGTCCTCAAAAATCTGTTGCCTTTTCCAGTGAAGCCCACTGGGTGCCAATCACAACACAAGAGGGGCTCAGAGGAAACAGTGGCTTCCCCAGGGACTCCTCAATATGCAGAAAAATGTGTGCTCTGTTTTTCTGAGGGCACCTGCCAGAACCCTGTTGTTGGACCAAAGCACAGAGCAAATATTTGGCATCAGCCATATCCCTCCCTGAACATCTCCATCTGCAGGTAGTATAATATGCTATTTTTAAATATTTATTCCATTCGTTTGTATCTACTCATAAATAAAACTGCCCCCCCACCATGCCAAGTGAATGGTGAATATCTGCATGCCGTTGGCTCACAACTCTTTGATTCCTCAAGCAATGAGCCGATCTAGTTTCTCTTTCAATTCTGCCTCTGGGCAAGAAAAACTTTGCAAGAGTTATGAATCAACTCTATTTGAAGCTACCCTGCATCCTGGAAAATGTTCTCAAGCATGTCTTCCCATGCATTAGTTGCCAGACTTCCCTCTGAGTGTGCCCCTTTGCCAGAAATTTGTTTTGTCACCGTTCAGCAACAAGGACATCCTTTGCAATTTGTCCTTCTTTTCTGATTTCTTCAAAACAGAAGGAAAGTTCCTGAGAGGTCCTTGCGCATCCAAAGTGAAACTTTGGTATTTAGGGAAAAAAAAAAAATCCTCCTGGATTTAGATGCCTTCATTTCACCTAAATATTTGAGAGCCTGAAGATCTGCGTCTCAAACTAAATGATTCAGCACCCATAATTCTCTTAGGAGTGATCTTGGGAATCACTCCCTAGGTCGATCCGTGCAGCTACAGGTACGGTTACACGGTGCCTTTGACGAACATAAAGCCACGTGGCAGCTCAGAGGGTCTTGCCCTGTCCAGCTCCATGGTGTCATCCCCCAGATACATGTTCACGCCACTTTCCTACTGTTGACTCCAGCAATTTTGTAGCCAAGAGGTGAGTCAGAGCAACTCTCTGATCCTACTAAAACCAACCCTGCAAAAATGGTTTTTGTCTGGATCAAAGTCTCACGGTTGAGAGAGATCAGGATACATGGTCATGAGAGGGGTGGAGGGCAACAGCCCATAATTAGTCTGTGAACCCACAAAGTTCCCTTGGGGTGCAATCTGCACAGGGCTTTTATTGCAGGTTAGCTAACCACACCTAAAAAAATTTGCACAACTACCCTATCTAGTCTTCTGAATTAGTGTGAATGGCTTCTATGGACAAACCCTTTCCATTTGCAGAAGAGGCTGCAGAGTTTAACTCTCAGTGACAGGTAGTGAATGTCATTGAAGCCCGAGATGTCTAAGTCAATGATGAAAGCATTATTTAAAAACAGGCCTCAAAAAAAAAAAAAAAAAAAANAAAAAAAAGAAAAAAGAAAACTCTTACAATTACGGGCCTGCATTCGTCTTGAAACTCTACTGCACTTTCCCTGAAAAGTCTTTTTCAATCTGCATGTAAACAGGTATTTAATAGACAGGTATGTTGAGCAGAAGCCTCCACAATGATGCAGAACTGCTCCTGGTTTTCATAAAGCTGACAAGGCAATATTTCACTTCACTGCAACTGTTTCCCTCAGTCTGCACTTTTTGTCAGTCCTTTCAAAAGAAAGCACTTAGACGTGAACTTGGAAATACTACATTTTCTTAGGGAAAGCAAATGTGTGATATCTTACGGATCCAAATTCCCACCATGTATCTTGAGTAACACATCTATCCATTTCCCTTTTTTCTGGGAGTTGGTGAGAAAAAATAATATAGTTATTCTTAATCGAATTAACATTTCTTTCTTTTATGCAAGCTTTGGAATGGGTAAGTCATGTTTATTGAACATTTGTATGGAGTACTGTTTTGAATTGAGCTGATTGCCATTAACAGCAAAGTGTACTTGGACCCTTGCACTAAATAAATCATTCATGGCCAGAAATGATCTTTTTCTTTGTAAAAAGTCCAATGTTTATTCTAAGGCTTAACTTCAGGGAGGTATACTTCTGACATGTACCAAAATGTGACTTTTTTATAGCTTTCTTGGTGACAACCCAGCATTATTTTGCATTATCTAACAAATTTCTATTCCTCCAATGATTTGTCTATGTTCTTCAGAGGTAAATAACGGACACTGTTGTACACCTCCCTTGCTAAAACCAAACACTGCTGAATTCCTTTACTTATCACCTCACAAGTAATCTCTTCCTCATTTACTGATGAATAATTTGTATTAAAATGTAAAAGTGAAATTTTTCAGCAGAAACTCCATTTCATAAAGAATATTATTTGGTCACTAGCCTTGCTTAGAAAATATCCTGAGTTTTTGCTAAGTATTTTTAGGGATGTTATCCATGCTTCATTATAGGCTTTTGAATATTTTATACACACACGCACAAATGTTTCATTCACTGTGATTTTTGAAAAATGTCATCAGTGAAACACTGTTATGAGAAAAATACATGTCTGTTTCATCCTCTAAAAATATTTAAACAGAGCATTGGTTTCAATTTAATTTTAAAGCAGAAAAACATCTATTTTTTTCAAAGCTAGAAATTACAGTTAGCACCCAGAATTAGTATGCTATTTAATATAGTAAAGGTATATTGCTGTGGATCAGATATCATTAGCAATGCAAGTATGTGAAAGTTTGGTTTGGTTTTTTTTTTTAAAGGTTATTTTGTCTTCTGTGAAGTTATTTAAAGATTTCACAATTCTGCAAGCTGCGCAACCTGCTTCCATCAGGTAGAAAATCAAAGAATGCCACCTTTCTGTGGCATTCCAACCTCTTGTAAGTTTATTAAAAGGGAGAAGCTACAGTGGAAGCTCCCAATAAGAATTTAATATGTCCAGGGTGTCCAATTATTTGAGAAATTTGTATCAGTGTGTTTAGTGACTGCATACAAGGCATCTCCTGTTTTGTTATTTGGGTTTTTTGTTTGGTTGGTTAGTTGGTGGTTTGGTTTGGTTTGTTTTTTGTGGAGTGTGCTCTGAAGTGGTTTACTTGCATTGAAATGAGATACTGAATGTGTGTGTCACAAGGAGCAATGTATATTTAAAGCTTTTCTTTTCTATTGCTCTGACTTTCAAACATAGCCAGAAGGAAGACAGGATCGTTCTGGAGTGCCAAAATTTGGCATCTCCTCAACCCAGCAAAAGATGTGTGTGAACCCAACTATCTTCAGGTCTTCCTGCCCAGAATCTTGCTCCCAAAGTCTTCCTTGTTCTACTTATGCTCTGCAGGCCCCATTTAAAATGACTAAAATTTGGATCCTAGCTGGGGCCTTCTCCTGTGCTTTATGGTAGGACAGCCAGTGAAATCCTATCAACCTGCAACCTCAACATAATGAGTGTGTTGACGAAGTGCAGTTGGGTATCTGCAGCCCGTGGTTGAATGTTCCCGCAAAGCCACCAAAGCAGCTCCCAGTTTTAGGACCGAGGGTGGCCTTTGCCCATGGATTGAGCTGGCTCTTGGCTGACCCCTGATCAGATATGTGGGTACCTTTGCCCTGAACCAAGTGGGACTGAGCTTGATTCAGGCATTGACCTCATCTGCAAAACTATTTCTGATTTCCATTGGTATAACTGAGATAACAACAAGGGTTTTTTTGTGGGAACTTGAAAGTCTAGATAAGTGCAACCCATACTGCCTGAGGAATGAGTTTTTCAAAGCCTTCCTTCCACCGTTTCCACTAAATTTAGAGAACATTTTTACTTTCTTTGCCTTGAGCCAACTCCATGCTGCTGGAAGTCCATCTGGCAGTGAGGGTACCCTTTAGTTCAAGGTAAGCAAGACCTGCACCATTCCCCCGCTTCTCTCCTATCTCCTGTTTTTATGTGGAACACAGTTCAATAGCAGGATGAATCAGATGTGACTTGTTTGATTTACTATCAAGTTTCTGGGCACCCAGGTTGATAGCAGAGGGTAAAGTATAAACACGCATACCAATTTGGGAAGACCAGGAGTAACTCTCGTACTCAGAGTTCCCCTTTATTGCCCTGTTGTGCTGCCTGCCAGCTGCTGCCTCCCCTGCCTTCCCTTCTCTTCTGACACGAGGTGCCTGGAGTTCATTCAACACACTTAACAATTAGAGGCAAAGAGTTCAAACTTGTCGAGAGGAACATGCCCAAGAAAGCCAAGTATAATTTGCCCTGATTATAAAATGCATTCCATTCCACACTTGTTTTGACATTGTCCCTTGGAGAAAAATATTTTGTCTCATAAAGAAGTCTCGTTGCTGCTTTCCGTGTCAGGAGGAGGATTGCTCCATAAGTGTTCAGTTCCATCCAAACCCCACAATGTAAAGCTTTCTAAAACTCCTTCTGGATCCAAATACCATAGCTCAAGTTTAACTTTTTATGTTGTTCCAAAGCCACAGGCTACCGATCATACAGCTGAGACAAAAACTGTGGACAGGAGATCAAAGTCAATGTAGTCCTTCCTCTGCTAGCAAAGAATATAGGAATATGGAAGACAGAATCCAGATAGGTATTCTGTGAGGTGTTAATGCACTTTTGGATAAACAAACAAGAAAGTGAACAGTAATATTCACACGGAGAGTTGGGCTGTCTTGAAAAACGTACACTGTAACGATGAACCAGGTCCCAAGCGCCATCTCCATCCGTACCAGTCACACTTCCCTGCCCAAAGAATCGTACGGATCCTCTAGTCGCTGATACCAGTTTTGTGTTAGTTTACATTTCTCAGAGTGAACAAATGTATTCCTGGTTCATACCTTGGTGTGTGGAAGGGATTTAAGGCAGCGGCAGCGCAGCCCTGCGCTACAGTACAGGAGAGCGGAGCGCCAGCAGTATGGCCAGAAAGGCCAGGACGTGTGCTGCTTCTGTGACAAAACGATTTAGCATCTCTGTGTTTTTTACTCTTTGGAAAGCTGATACTCAGAAATACCCAAGAATAAATGTAAGTGAATAACCATAATGCTCAGTTTCGTAATGTAATATTCATACTTTTTCCCAAGCCATGCCTGGAAGGACACATCAAAAAAATTTGAATGCAGCCACCCACACTACGGTATATCAATCCACAAGTTATCAGGACAACACACGCATCCAGGGTAAGAGATTAATGAAACTGCTTGTAGTTTCAACCTCAATAGGCCCTTTGTTTCAATTACCTGAAGTAAAAAGGCAGCTTTTTCTTCTAAAGCTACAACCCTTACATGACTTTTGGATATGTGTGACACAAAAGACATGCCGGGAATTGTTAAACTTTCTCCTTTTACAAAAAGTGACGATGCATTAAAAACCCCACACATGATGTTTCACATATTTAAAATTAAGCCCGTGCTGGGTCGTTCTCCTAAAATTTACTCTGAAATGAACTTTAGCTATGAACATTTTGCAGAATTAATTTTTCAGAGCTTGGATTATTTCGCCCCATCAGTTAAAGTCAGCACTGATGCAGACATGGATTCTACCTCTAATTGTTGAAAACAAAGATCCTTCCCAGTGCGGAAGAAGACAAACTAGAACACATTATCTGTCATCTAATCAGGGCAGTGAAAGGTGTATGCAGAGAGTGAGTCAGAGCACAGGATCTAACAGCCAGCTTATAATGAACAGAACACGTATGAAAAATGCCAGATTGTCAGTCCTGAAAACTGGCATTCTTTATTCATAAAAAAAGCACAGATTAGTTGGCTCCAACATTTTCTATATCATTCCCACTAACATGCCTAAAGCCTGAACAGAATTAACTTCCTTTTGGATATGTAAACCTCCTTCACTTCCTTGTTGAGAAAGTTACTGTGGAGGCCAATTAATTCCATTCATTTTACGATTCAGCTATCTTCCTCTGAGGAGTAACTGTAGGAAATGGTAACAGGGAAGTAGTGTTGTCATTATCTTTTTAATAAGTAATTCTGAATGAGCAAATCATTTCAAAGAAGCAAAGAACTGAACTGAATCTATCCAGCTGACCAGAGGCAAAAGGTTTCAGAGACATTTATTAATCTCAGAAGCATCATGTTGTTTCTCATACTTCTGAAATACGAGAAAAAGAAAACCATCTGGGTTTCTTAATGTGCAAGTCTGGCTTGGTCATTCATTATCTTTGTAGTTTGATAATTACCGGTTTCCTAGGTAAATTGCTTTGGACATGTACTTTGAGGTAGCAGATTAATGAAGTTCTTTGAAAACTTCAGGAACTTGAAAAATCTACAAAGCTTCCGGAACAAAATTTTCCAGGTCAGTGGTTATTGTACTTTAAGAAATCCAGAAGACAGCACACATTTGCACCCAGGCTTGTATAGACTTGGTCAAAACCTTACTCAGAGCAACACTTGTCTAGATCTTGAGTCCACTAAATTTAAACAGTGAAAATAATAAGCAGTCCAGTAAGCATGAACCTGTGATTTACTATACAGAAGCAATAAAGGATTTCGAAATAGCTGATAACTAGGCTGTCAAGGTCAGTTCAACCAGATAACACCTCTTCCCTTTGGTTGTCTTTAAAAGTTAAATCATCAGAACCTTTGTGAGCAATGTGATATGCCTGGAACTGAACAATAGTCCTGACTTTCTGTTAACACTTGTTCCATATTGACACAACTCCATGGGCTGTAATGGAATAATATTAGTTTATAATACTATAAGAAGAGATTTAGTGTATATTATTGTTTTTGCAGCTTGGGCAGATTTCCCGCCCCCCAGTCTTGCACCTAAGCAGGAGCTGCCAGAGCCCCCCGGGGACCGGGCGAGCACCTGCGCTCTCCCAGCGCACCTTCCCGGGCTCTGGGACCCACCGCTCCATCAGAGTGGTTTCAGCAGCACAAGCTACTGTCACTCTGAAGTACACATTGCAATATGGTTTTCAGAAAAGCGACATTCTCACACAGTGCTGTACGGTTTTTCTTACACTGTCATTGACTCAGCCGGCGGCAGCCTTGACTTGGCAAAGACAGCGTGGTTTTGATAACTGTCAGATTTGCTCTTTGCGTAACCATCAGGCTGTCAGTCACAGTGCTGGGTGGATGGCTTTTTTTAATATACATCATTTCTTTTGATCCTGCAAAGGTTCAAACTATTTTCATCCTTCCTCAAATCTTTATATTGATTTTATCTTGTCATAACGGCAGAGAAATGTAACAATCCCATCCCTGGAGACCTCAGTACTGTGCATGTGGGGGAGAAACGTGTTCAGACTGTGCTATGGATGCAGAAAGCCTCCTATCACCAGCATTCACTGAGGTCTGATGGGATTATACAGAGGGACAGGGGCTGTGGGCACGGATTTAACACATTCCTGAATCCCAGGGCTAGCCTGGATTGAGGGAATAGCAAGATTAATGGCACAAAAGGAGTTTGGCATCAAAGCTCTACGCTGCAGGGCTTAAGTCCCCTGTCCTTGCTAAGCCAGGGTCCACTCGCCGGGGCTGGCCGGGTGCCGGGCAGTGCCCACCGTACCCTCTGGCCAGGAGCTGGGCTTCGCAAACAGCTCCCCAGCTAGGGCGTCAGTACAGCACGCAATCAAGCAGCTTGGGGGGATGGTAAAGCAGAAGGTTTTCACTGTTGAATTAAAGTAACTTGATTTTGTAGAATTTCAAGTTCAAGCCCATTGAGGATATTAAGCAGAGGGATGAAAGTTCCAGAGCAACTTTTTTGCAAGAAGTTACCATGAAAGACAGGACTTTTGTAATGCTAGAAAGACTTTGTAATAAACTACAGAAGACTATAGAAAAAAAAATAGAAATATTTATTTTATGACAAAATTGACTATTACCAAATTGACTAGAAACATTCAGACAACACACAAATTGTTTTACACATTGTAATATGGCTACATTTACATGTTTGAATATAACAGCACAGGAAAACAAACAAAAAAACCCGCAGGAGACAAACCAAGGAATGCTAAAAACTTGTATCATGTCAGAATGTAAAAAAAATAAGATAACCATTCATGGTTATATATATAAACCTGTACTCGAAACTGCATCATGGGAAATAAAACACTAGTGACCATAATAGCTTAACATACAGTATTACATGCAGGGCAGTGACAGCTTTAACCTTTAGATACAGGTATTGAAATCTCCACAAGAAATAGACCTCTCTGAAATGTTTGGGATCCTTATATCCTGTGGTTCTTTGAAACACACATTTTACACTACTCACATGATGAAGTAACTATCCTGTTAGGATAATCATCATTTAATAGTGGCAGAACCCATAGGATTCCAGTGATTCCGTTCATGGATAAGGCCTTTCATGCAATAAAAGACCATTAATGTTTTACAATAAAGGTGTGATAAAATGGCTTTTCTGGGAGTTGAAGGCGTGAAACTCTATGGGTATGAGCAGAGTATGTGGCAGGCACAGTATTGCAGCTGTTCAAACCAAAGTACTGTGCAAGCACAAGGAATAAATCCTGTTATATACCTTTGTCCTTACTTCCCTTTTATTAAGGAAATGAGTAACGTTAGGGAAATTATACTTCTTTAACTACCCTAATTTTTAAGCCCTGTCATTAGCCTTATTACAGGCTGCCATCTTACTTCTCAGTTTTACTCGTGGCATCGCTAATTTGATAAGGACTAAGCAAGTTTCTTTTCCCTTATGCCGACTTCCCAAAGCTCTTCAACTCTGAGCTAACAGGGCCAGTTCAGCCGTGACTGTTGTTCCCTCAGGCGTCCTATATGGTACCCACAAACTGGAAACCAGCTCTTTCCAAGCTAGCCCCCTGAACAGCTTGAGGCTATAATGATTTCACCGTGCACTAACAAGAACTATACATACCACTCCGCAGCTCATTATCAAGCTCTATCCCGCACAGTCCCTCAGCTGCACTAAATCAGTATATTGCCATAGGTATATGAACGTGCATGGTATTTTTCTTTCCTTTTAACATTGCTAAGTACAGCTGAAGCAACTAACCACATTTTTCCAATAAAACAGTATGGGAGCTTTTCTCGGTACTATTTCTGGCTCAGCAATTGTTCAAGGGACATGTGTTGCAGTTTCTCCATGGGTTACCCCAGGCTTTGACTTCCCCAGTCGATGGATATTTTTTCAGAGAAGGCACCAGCAGGATTGTCATTTCATTTATTTTCTGCAAGCTGTATTAAAGAGAAAAAGAATCTATACAGTGATCAATTATTTAAAAGCAAATAGCACTGAACCAACTTCAGCGAAAGGAGTTAAAACCCTTATTCAGATTACACTGGGTGATTTTTTTCCTGTGGTGTTGGCCAGCAAAAAAATATCTCCCACAGTATTTAAATGTCACTTGATTTCCAATTTAAGGACTTAATTCTAGATCACAGACTCAGTTTTCCAATTTAGATTTTCATACAGATAAGCTTTTTTTTGTTAGCTTATTTGTATAAGCTTGTGAGCTGCAAAAATCTTACATTCAATTTTTTTAAACCAAAAACGTATAAGAAGTTGCAACATTGCAAATAGATATTTCTCTTTTTTGTCATTCTGCCTAAAATCAAGTTTTCTTGTCTAAACCCTGTAGTCCACTGGTGTATTTTTCCTTCACTAGGGCATTTTCTTTTTAATATGTACACTGATGCTTAAAATCAAATGCTATTTTTCAGGAAATATCTTCTAGAAATGCAGTGGAGAAGTTTTATTATAACAAAATAATGGCTATTATTTTCTCCAATAGTATATACATTTTGATTTCCCCATTTCTGATCTGCATCACGCACAGAAGACGTGCTCTCTTGGGGTTTAAAACGAGAGACCTAACTTCAGAGCCATAAGCCGTACAAAGTTTGTCTTCTTAGTACATAGAATATTTTCTGTTAAAAGTAACAAAGCGTGATGGCATTTAATAAATCTCACATTGTGAGAATAAAGCTTAGAAAAACATCTGTTCTTCTACATTCACCATTGTACGAAAATTTGGAATGAGGTTCAAAGCAAAGTCTCATGGACTCAGAAGACCCTTATGCACGTACCTTGTCGTCTGAGAAATGCAATGGGAAGCTCCCGGCTGGGAATCAGTATTCCCGAATGGAGCGTTTCTACTGGTTTGTTGTCAGTTGCTACAATTCGGTATTTGCGAATGAGCTGAAACAGAAACATTTCAGTTAGCGTGCTTTGGCTTCTAGATCTCCTGATTCGGGTAACTGCTGAACAGCCAGGCACTCTGTACAGAATGCCGCTTTAGAGTATTTACCCAGCAAAGGGCCAAGTGAAGCTGTAGCTCCGCTACGCGGCGCCCGATGCACATCCTCTTCCCAATGCCAAATGGAACGTGAGAAAAAGGATTTATTAAGTTCTTCTGAAACCAGCGCTCTGGTTTAAACTGAGTCCAGCCACTAAAGTACTCTTCATTGCAACCCAGGGCATGGCTATTTATCATTAGTACGGTCTATAAAAAAAGCAATAAAGAGAATCTCATTACAAATTGGCCTAGAGCTACCAAGTGAATCAGCTTGTTGGTGGAAAAAAATAATGGAACAGTAAAGGCAAGGCAGTTTCCTTGGAAGACGCCACATAATCCTCTGAAGAATAATTCAAATGCAGAAAACATCATAGTTTCCTCAGAAAATCATGGGAAAGTTTGGAAAAATTTTTTGAAATAGCACACCAAAATATTTTTGCCTAAATCCAACAGCAGTGCAGGCAGGTATGGTTTTCAGTTTATGGGAATTCTTGGTGTGAATTCCTCATTCCATATCCTGGGACTTGTCCTTTGGCAATGTCATTTTGAGACTGAAATATGACCAACTTCAGTGGTTTATGGGACAGGTAACCAATGACAAAATATCGCAGTAAGCTAAATTAATTGACTTACCCCTTTGGGCAGTACGTAATCTCCCAGAACCATTTCTGTGTCGATGGTGCGAGTGGTAAATGGCACCGATGGTGTTAATCTACAGTGAAAGAAACAAAACAGGTTAAATTTCCAGCATTTTTTTCTTCCTGTATCTGTCATAGTTTGCCTTAAATGACAAGGTGAACAAAATTCTATATACTAGAAAATTCTTTCTCCCTAGTACACACTTTTGTGTGTACTAAAAACACAAGTTTTTGTGTGTACTAAAAACACAAGTTTTGTAATAATTTTGCTTTTTGCAAATTATTCGAGAATTTTACCTCATGGATTCTTTCAGGCATGCTTTTAGGTAAGGCATATTCTTCAAGTTCTCAGCGCTTGGACTCTCATTAGCTGCCAAAACACTTTGTATTTCCTGGAAAAGCTTCTGCTGAACGTGTGGATTGCGTGAAATGTTATACAAAGCCCACAGTAAACTATTGGCCGTCTGAAACCAACCAAAAAGAAATGTAAGACCTCCATTTGTGGTGACAGGAACAAGAAGTTGCCAAAAGTTCAAAGCATCATCTACAGTGGGTCACTGCCTTATGGTATTTGGTAGGCCTAAGGGGTTATAAACCATCCCAGTTGTTCGCTAGGAGTAACGAACAGAAGAAAGAATCTAGTGATTTCAGGTAAAAATTCGCTTGCACTTAGGCCACCGAAGCAACTACAGGATTAGGTCACTCCCTGATGTTGTGATGGTTAGGTTATGGAAGAAAGCAGGGAGTTGGAAGGATGCTAATTTTAACAGGCTCTCGGAAAGTCAGGTTTACCGTTTCAACTCCGGCAATCTGGAGCTCTGCGATGGCAGCGTACAACTCCTTCTTGGAAAGTTGTCCTCCAGAATAGATGTCACACAGGAAATCCTCCTGAGGGTTTGCAGAGTGTTTTTCCAGTCGACAGTCAATTGAGTGCTTGGCTGAGGAGGGAGGAGCAGGAGGTAATTAATGGAAAATCACTAAAAATACTATAAAAATACAAATACGTCTTACATGCAGGATTTTGACAGAAGATACCAAGCTGTGCTCTTTTTTTCAAGCAGTGAGCATATACTGCATAAATAATGGTATTTTTACTTTTTAGACAAAAAACTCCGTCACAAAAATCACTTGTGAACAGAAGGAGCTCCTGCAAACTATTAGGAATTCTGCTTTCTTAAATTAGGAAAGGAAATCAATGATGCGTTGAGTGAAATATTCAGCAAAGAGAAACACAAGTGTGTAAAATTTACTAGCTTGGATTTTCAAAGGGGATCAAGGTGTTAAAAAATCAAAGAGACTTAGCACTCAGACTCCCCGAGGGAAAATTTAAGCCTTTGATTTAGTAGGGGAAGACAAAAATAGATGCCAAATTTCAACATGATTTTTTTTTTAAAATATAAAGGACTAGATTTTGCCCACTCTTTCTCATGACTATGCCAATTGTTCATAATAAGGAGCTTTTCATGTCACGTGAAAGTGTCAGACTGTTTTTTCTGAACAAAACTGGTTTAAAGTGTCTTTCCAAAAACCCATAAACTAAGAAGCAATAAAATAAGTGCACGTGTGGCTGGCATGACCTGAAGTCCTGAAGTATCAAGAACTCAAATACCTAAGAGAAATATATCACTCTGCATTACAATCATCCAAGTGCCAAAACCTTTCTTAATCTTTACCTGTAACTGTCACTGTCTAGCAAAATATTGAAAAAGACAAACTTAACTTCACATCTGGAGTTAAAGTAATTTTTGTAACCTTGAAGGCCAATTAATCTTAAATAGACAGAAAATGTTGTCAAAAAGCCAAACTGTACTTTATGATTTAAACTGCTTCTGTTTTTAAGACTTACAACTACATTCCAGTTTGTTCAAAAAACCTGTTCTCTCTTTTTTTTTAGCAAACAGGCTTTTGTTGCATGTAAAATTCTTGTTTCTCCAGAAAAAACCTCCCTTTGAAGGAGGTCCCTTTTGTCACTCATATACCTTGCCTTTAGAGACATTATACACTTTCTGGCTGTTTACTTTTTTGACAGATTAAAGTGGACTCATGATGTTTCTGGCTCCCAAATTTCTGGGGCTTCCCTGGGGATTGGGCATTGCCCCACAACCAGACCCAAGTGTTCGTCATAAGAAAACAATGCTGCCATGCCTGGAATAGGTTTGTGTTTAGCTGCAGCAAAGGCGTCTCAATCTGTGCTAAAGGCAGCAATTAACAGCAGCGTAGGGCGGTAGCAAGTATGAAGAAAGTTAATTCCACCAAGGAGGAAACAGAGATGAAGGGAAAGGAGAGAAATCATGTTTAAAACAATAACCTGTTTTAAATATATCATCCCATGCTTTAGTATGAGCTTGCCAGACTTTTGTGTTCAGACCCTTGTGAAGTTCCACGGGGGTCACCATCATCATTCCAAAAGTAGCCATCATCTGTGGTGGAGAAAGAGTTTTTGAAGTTTTTCTTTAATCTATGTACTTGCAATCTCTGAACAAAATTAGACCGTAAAGTAGGAGGCAATTTTCAGAAAGTCAAGATTCTGGCAGATTTTCCCTCCTGGATAGAAAGGATGCATCTCAACCTCCATAAACTGCATCCAGCTAAAAATTAGGAATAGTCAGTGGACGGTAGGAGGCTTCCCCAGTGTGTGATTCATCCTATCTATTTTAGGCACCTGCTTTAGAATGGGACAAGCCACCCTTTGGCAGTGACTGTCTCTCCCTTGACAACAAACTAGGCTAGGCTAGATGCCTATCTTTTAGATGGCTAAAATTAGGCAGATACATATCACCGGCATCCAAGTTGCAGCAAAATACACAGCAGGTGTGCTCGCAGGAATGACTAACCTCCAAATCCAGCGTATTTGCATAATCCCACACAACTCCAACAGTCCCACCCAAGAAACAGCAGAGTTTCACAACAGGTGTCTCAGAAGCAGAAGAAAGTTAACCAACCAACCTGACAACTATATTTTCAGGATTACCCCGCTGTCCATACAGGATTTTCCCCCTACAGATTTAGGCATTTCATAATGGGACAGTCAGAGGGTCAGTACTAGTGTTGCCTTAGATGTGCAAGGCTGCTAATACCCATGCAGCACAGAAGCTTGAGTTTCTTTTTTGAGGTGACCCATTTAAACTGGTACCTTCTCATTAGTACTAGGGGTAGAAAATCACTACAGCCCCAGTAAAGACTCTTCCATACCGTTTTTACAGCCTTGATGAAGTTCAAACTTTCTTCTTCTACATCCTGCTGCAGGAGTCCAAACCTCTTTCCATACAGCACCAGGCAGATACCTGTTGTTAAGCAATATTATCATTAATACAAACACAAGGGTTCATGGTGCCCACCATTTATCGTCAAGGAATGGCTTGGATTACCCTTCTGAAAAATGGTCTCTGTTCTATGATACACACCTGTGAGAACAGCCCTTCAAAACACCTCCTGCACGTTTGCCTCAGACCCGAGTAGCTGTACATCAACCTAAGCTGCCCTGACAGTAGCACTTGCTTCACAAACAAGAATCACCACTGATCCCCTCACATGAGCAGCAGATCATTCTGCCAAGCAGGGCTGGCATATTTGGCAAGTAAGGTATTCAGCAAAGCTACTGAAGAGAACTGAGTCGCAGGAAAACAGGTCCTGAAGAGGCCATCTAGTCCAGCATCTCCTAGCCCTTTCCACAGCCAGAAAACACTTGCAAACACTGGCAGCATCCCACACTCCGCAAGTTTCCACCTCTTTCCTTTTTTTTTTTTTTTTTATTAAAGCTGTCATTTCCTATTTCTCCCTTTCCAAAAGCAGCCACCACCACTGACAGTGGAAAAAAACCCACTTTCAGGAACTCAGTACACAGGTTGCTGAGATGAGCCAGCCGAGAGCAGACAAGTCTGGCAGAGCTCATTCAGTTAAGCTCTACACTCAGCCATCCCTCCTTGCTGGGAACCAGTGATGCAGTTTCTTCTGCCCTAAGTCATTCCTGGCAGATGGTTCCTTACTGTACTTGAAAGGTTTCAAAGGATGGAAGCTCCTGTCTTGGTAACTTATTCCAGTGCTTCTCAATCCCAATGTAAACATTTTAAATGGGATTTTCCATCCTTTGTCTACAATGAATACTTTTTCACTGTCATTGTATCATTTAATTGATCTTATGCTGGTGATAATTAACGAATATCAGATGGACAAGAATGGTCTTGTGCTATCTGATCCCACTCTAGATAAATGCACTGTGATTCACCCAAGTTTCAGATTTATAAGTCACTATTTTTGAATTTTTTTACAAGCCACATAGGTAACCAGACAGAAGAGTTTGTATAGCTGCTGGTGAATTTTGCAGGGGACTACTGATAGTCCCCTGGCTTTTCTGCAACCCACTTTCCATGGTATTGTAGCTGGTAGTTTGGAAATAATCAGCCTACGCTACCACCACTGATCATACGTTAACTGAAATGCCATGGCAGGTACAAAATGCATACCATTCTCAGGCAAAACCCAACTTACTTTCAAATGACCATTTGTTGAATTCTGAATAGACATCTTCCATTTGTCCATTGTGGTTACAAACATCATCTATTCTGTGCATGAAGTCCTCCAGGACCTAAGTGGCAGAGACAAGAGAGACAAAAGAAGGGAATAAAATGACATCAATTAATAAAAATCCTGTGTAATTTAACATTTCAACTGTCCTTTAAATAGGTAACAACCTCACCGAAGAGAGGAATACTTATGTTTCCTGCTCTTTCAACAAGACTCAATTTCCCCCATGTTAACATATGGATTTTACATGACTTTCCTGCTATTACTGCTTGTACTTCGACAAACTGAGCTTTCCTCCACAGGGATGAAATGCTTCAGTTTGACGCTGGGATAACGCTGGAGTTTCACAATAAAGAGGATTAAGCTGTTTGACACAGATGCTCCTCACACTTAATGAGGAACACAGAAGTTAAGGAGGGAGGTGTTCTCTGACAGGAGGAACATAGGAATGAAGCAGTAAAGGCATAAAAACACCGAATGCAAGAAAAGTAAGCAAAACCTGTGTTTGCAGGAGCCTGTACCTTTGTGGAATCACCTTATTGTTCTGTGGGGACAGACAATCTCAACTACAGGTTTCTGTGTGGTCAGACCCTGATAATCAGTTTGTACTTATTATTATTCCCTGAATGATTTTCGAGTATTAACTCATGTTTTTTTCCACTGTAGAGCAGGTCAACAGCTATCCAGGTAAAGCGGATCACTTGATCTGCCATTATTTCCCAGGTTTCCAGGGGAGCGGGGAGAGGGAAAGAGTTTCTCAAAGCGCAGTACCTCATTGATCGTGGTATCCAGTTTCGCAACTTCCCTGGGTTTCATTAATTTCTTTTGAAAGGCACTTCTTACCCTCTGCCAGTCCTTTCCTTCCCTAGATTGAATTAAAACCAGCCAGGTTGAAAAGAGAAAGGCTTAAAGAAGAAAGAAAGAAGAAAAAAAACCCACCCCAAAGCCGCGGCATGTGCAAGAAGAGCAGCATCTCCCGGGCCCCTCGGAAACCGCCCTTGCCCGCACCGGCTCCCACCGCCCCCCCCCGACCGGTCCTCCCT
This sequence comes from Himantopus leucocephalus, assembly GCA_003993805.1. Lineage (NCBI taxonomy): Eukaryota > Metazoa > Chordata > Aves > Charadriiformes > Recurvirostridae > Himantopus > Himantopus leucocephalus. Next base: position 12,873,312 of record RSEF01000020.1, on the reverse strand, counting down.
GCACCCCCCCAGAGCCCCCCGGGTGCTGCGGGTGACACTTACAGGATCAGCAGCCCGTAGCCCTCGTCGCGATAGTCCCGATAGGCTTTCCAGGGCTTGATCTCCAGTCGCTGGGGACAGGCGCTCTCCCGGCGGTACAGGGCTTCCAGGAGGCAGGGGGCTGCGATGTGCACCGAGTCGAAAGCCCCCAGCTTCATGCGGAAAATCTTGCCAAACCTCCTGTGGTACTCAGCCTGGGGGGGCAGAAGAGACACCCCCCGCATCCCCCGGTGAGTGCCGGGCGCTGCCCTGCCCGCCCCCCCCCCGCAGCATCCCCATCCCTCACCAGCGTCTCATGCTGCCGCTTGAGCCCCCCCTTCCAGAGGACGTCGGGCAGGCTGCCCATCAGCGGCCAGCTGGGGGGGCCGGGCAGGGCGGCCAGGGGGTGCCCGCGGCCCCGCGGAGCGGGGGTGGCCGCCGGCCGCGGGGCGCTGAGGGAGGAGGCGAACGACCGCTGCGCGGGGGCTGCGCGCCCGGCGGGGCTCATGGCGGGGCGGCCGCAGGTGAGGGCGGGGTGCCGGAGGAAGATGCTGCAGCCTCCCATGGCGGCGGTGACAGACACCCATCCGCATATATGTATATATATAGCAGCCGGGAGGCTCGCTGGACTTTCATCGGGGGCCAATGGGAGCCCGGGGTGGGGTGAGGTGGGGCCGCCCGGCCCGGCCCGGCCCGGGGAGGCTGCGGGGCAAGCGGTTCATGAAAGGGTTCAGGCGAGGCGGGAGGGCACCGCGCCAGCGCCGGCCGCGCCGCCGCCCGCGGGGCTCCCCGGGGGCTACCGGCGGCTCCGCTCCCCGCCGCCCGCGGGGCTCCCCGGGGGCTCCCGCGGCTCCGGTCCCCGCTGGCCAGCGGGAGGCAGGCGGCGGCCAGCGCGGCAGGTACCGGCACCCGCTCCCCGGCGAAGCTGCCCGGCGTTCGTGCGATGTGAACAGTCTCATAAAGCAATTTCTCTCTCTCTCTTTTATTTATTTACTTATTAATTTGGCTTTTTAGGGGCGCGAGGCGGCCCGGGCGCATCCGCGTGAAGCGTTGCGGGGGGCTGTGGTGTCCATACCACGATGCACAGGTGGCTGGACAGACAGTTCAGTCTTCCTTCAGTATTTGCACTTTGAAACGATGGACTAAAAAAAACCGCAGGGAGCCGAGGAATAACAAGTTTTGGTGGGTGGACTGCTCTTCCCCTATCTGGCTGACTAACCACCTATTTATGAAAAGGGCATGTGAACGCATCATCTGAGAAGGCAAAATTCCCTTCCCTGTTAGTGTTGGCAGCCATTAGATTCTGACAAAAAAAAATAAAAATCAGTTATTGCCATGACTCTTTTAATCGGAAACTGCCCGGTAACCCTCAGAGAGAGCCAAAGGTTTTCCTGCTAAGCGAAGGCAGGAGAGGTGCTAGCGCAGATAAAGCAGCTCAGGTCACCTGGGTACTTCGCTTTCTGTCCTCCCCTTGCAAGAGGAGTCAGAGAGGCTGTGGATCACGCTGCAAGACAAAAGGCAACCTGTAAACCAGAGGATTTCCAGGAAAGACAGGTATGCTATGATGAGGACTTGATTTTCTCCCACTCCGCACTACCTTTTTGCATCTTTCCCAGGCTGTGTTTTGTGACTCAGCTCTTAATCCCCTTTATTTAAGTGTCTGACGGTAAGATGCAGAGTGTGCAGATAGATGGGCGTGTTAGACAAAGGATGAGCAGAGGAATAATCAGGAGATGGGTTTGACACAGAACCTGAGACCCATAAAGGCACATGTCTCAAACTCACTCACAATAAAAAGACCAAGGTAGCCGTGATCAATACAGAGAAAATTGTACAAAAGCATGACATCTCACTGCAGACTTCTCTGATTTTTGTACATCCTTCCCAATCTTGCCCCTCTATTTCAGTGATTTTCTTCTATGGGATCACACTACATTGGCCACAAGATCAGAGCACTTTCCAGATGGGCTTTAAAACTAAAGCTGGTTCAAAGGTTTGCAATTTTTTTTTAGGGAAACACCACAAGTTGATATTCTTGTGATTGGTTTTCTTTGAACTAGTTCTACTGAAAACACATCTTGCTGTCCATGTAGCCTGAGTGCAGTTCAGGCTTCGTTCAATGACAAGTTCTTCTGAGAAACCAGCCAAGAAGAGACAATTTGTGTGCTCTCCGGACACCTGTCTATTTAAGGAATGAAAATGAACTCATTTGAAGGGTCACAGCTTCGTGCCTGTGAAACGATCTCTTTAGAAGAGTCTGGAATAGGCAAGTCAAGACTAAACCGGGCACAGGTCAATTTTTCCATGTTCGTCGCTGCTATGGGGAAGAAACCACCCTGTTAATACGAAATCTTCTCTATTAAGCTGTTTTTAAATTACAGAATGGAAAAGGTTTTATTTAACTCCTGTGGTCGTGATGTAAGTCCCTGGCAGGGAAGCTGGTATATTTGTAGCTCAGCAAGGCCTGGAGCTGAGAGAGCTAATGATTGCCTCAATTTCTGGTAAAGTGCAGTTCTAAGGGCATTTTCAGCCTTCTCTTCTTCCTCCCCTCCCTTTTAAGAGATCTCAAAAACAAGCCTTTAATTTTCAGCAAGATCTTTTCTTGTGACCTTTAGAACATATCAAGGGTTATCTTAAGAGTAAAGCAACACTAGTTACAGGGCTCTTGAACTGAATTTTGCGGGCATATCCTCACAGGAGTCTCACTCCACTGAGGCACCTGTAACAGTGAGGATGTCACCATTGTCCCACAGATGTCTATCCACAAGACTCCCCAGTATTTTTTAGTAATTGTAACAGCTAATGACAGCTGTGAGTGAAAAGCCCTCTTCACTTCTGTACTATGGCAAGGAGTATTTTTAGGTCAAAGACCAGGAAATATCTGGAGTTCAGAACTAAATAGCTTATGATACATATTCTGTGCTTCTCTTTTGCTACAGAAAAAAAAGTGTTTTGATTTCCGCAGTCTCAGGTGTCAGGAGATAATGTTCCTTGAAAAATGAGCTGCCAGCGTGATGCTTCTGTAGAAGATCTGACAGGGACTGTTGCAGGGGTACAGAAAGGCTCTATCACAGCGTATCTTTTTCATCATGAAAATATTTAATCAGTACCTGAAGTCCAAGTTTTAGAGCTGCTTCCTAAGCAGAAGTAATTGCCAGTCCTACCTCTTGGGAAACAATCGTGACATATTCTTTAAATAAAACTTGGAAACCCCATCAAGCTAAGAACTCCTCACCAGGATTTAAGAGCCTGAGGTGTGCTTGGAAATCTCAGTGAAACACAACAGCTGAACTTCCAGTATATTGTAAAACATATCAAAAGCACTGAGCTCACACAAAGTGAACTGGCTGCTCTTCTTATACTGCATTTCAAGTACACTAAATATTACCAAAAGAACTCCTCAGCGGGAAAGAGCTTTAGATTGGTAGTGGATTTTCCTCCTTAATATCTGTAATTCCAGGAGGTTTGTTTCGCGACATCATTCCTGTCTCCTGACCTCTACTCTTTCTCCTTGTTGGAGACAGCTTTTTGCTATATTGGCCCTAAAAATGCTTTTGAAGTCTCCCATGTTTTCTAAAATGCTACAATGTAGAAGTGCTATTGCAGAATGGGTAGACTACACAGTGAGTATCTCTCTCAGGGGAAGGTATTTCACAATGCTGGGGAAGACAAGCGGAATGCAACTTGTAAACTCCAGTGTCAAAACACAAAGTTGTTATTCCAGGTTTTTGCTCATGTTTGTTTATGCACTTTTAATTCTATATCTCTTTCCAGCTGAGGATCTTAGAGTTTTGTAAATATTGATGAATTAAGCCTCATCTTAGGAAATGGGAAAGTACAGTAATTCCCATTCTACAGAAGAGAAACCGAAATGTATTTGAAAATTGAAATCTCAAAGTTGATAGACAGACACTCCCTGTAAAATGAAAGCAAAAGAAATCTCCATTATATTTTTTACTCAAACACTAGTTTTTTAACATTAAACTCTTCCAATCTCACTGCATACTAGATGATTACACTCCTACAAGACAACAGTAGGACTGTGGGGAAAAAGGTCTGCTGAGCAAGCTGAGAACAAGGTAATCCTTAGAGAGGGATCCAGAAAAACAGAAAGGTAGATGAACAGCTCAAACTCCACCAGCCAAGGAATCTTCTAGCTGGCCATGACCTGTTTGAGATATCTACCTCTGCAATAAACATTGCGACATTCAACTATTGAAGGAGTCTCTAATTAAGTAAGTACACGGTGCAAGAAAATTGAGAGATTTCTTGACTTAAATTAAGCATAGTTAAGGTTTACTTTTTTTTAAAAAAAATCAAACCATCTTTTCTGTGAATAAATATTTGTTTTCTCCTTTACATGAAAAAAGTAATGCTCCATGCAGACTTCATTCTCAAGAGAGGTTAAGCACACAGGGGGATAAGTCAGGGAGAAAGTGGTGAGCACAGACCAAGAAATTGAGGTCCATGGCACGATGTTCTGACAGACAGCCTGGAAATACTCAGGACTTGACTGGCTCTTCCCTTTTCTTCTGATAACTGGTACCACTCTCCAGGCTTTTTCAGTTTCTTGTCTCTTTTAGCAATCTTGACCTCCTTGAGCAGGGAAGGGAGTTGTTGTAGCAAAGGATTTGTGTATTAGGATACTGATTAGGATACTGTAATTAGGAACTGAGAATGAGTTACTGTCCCAGGTTGAATTTTTCTCTTTGGACAGAACTGGCAGAAGTCTAGAAGCTTTCTTCACCTTCCACACAGCATTGCAGAGAGGCACATTAGTTTTAAAAGCAGGAGCATTTAGGAATCTGTCAGCACATTTCATTTTTCAAAGCATATGGTTCACGTTCAGGAGGTAGGAATTTCTCTAGTGGATATTGTGCCACAGAAGGTCATACCGGAACTCCTGGTTTCTCTTTACTAGTCTTCAACACTTCCAGGGGGAAACTGAGGGAATTCAGAGTGATCTGAATCCCTCAGGATGGCTCAAAAGAACCTCCTGGAACCATGATTTTGTGGCTGAGCAATAACTGCGGGTGGATACCTTCATACTAAGCTAGTATAGGACAAACCCTGATGCTTCTCTCAGCCTTGTTTCTCCCAGATGCCCATAAACTCTCTTTTTCCTGTAGACACCCATCCTATCCTTCTCTATTCTGCAGTTATTGACAGGCTTAATGTACAATCTAACTATATTTTACATTTGTCCAAATCAGTAGGGATGTAATTTGGTTATTTGCTGCAAAAGAATTACGTACGTTTATGACACTGTAAAAATATAAGTGTCAGTTTACTGCTGATGTTATCAGCCTAACATGATGTTATGCAAAGAAAATCTTTGAGGTTACAAACAGCTATAATGTAAACAGCATTTTCCTCACCACTTGAACAGGGTGACTTGAACAGGGTGACTTACCCTCTTTTATGCTGCCTAATGATCCATGACATGTAAGCACTGTGCCTTTAGACCCAGTCTATATTGAATCCTTTTAGTTTAGCAGTATCAGCAAAAGCCCATAATTATACAGATTCAATAAATTGCCATTAAATTCCTTTTTTTTTGCGTGGTGGGTGTTAGTGACTTTAGATGATGTATCTAAGAATCAGGCTGGCTTGCATCCACTTCAGGTTAGACCTGCAGACATTCCTGTGTAACTACGCAATATCTAGATATCTATCTTTATTAACTGATCCTAAAGGTACAAAGGGCAGGAGGGTCCTGGGAGGTATTCGGAGGAACTGTGAATGATTCTGCATAAAGTCTAAAGAAGCATTCGGGCGGTCAAGTTTTGCCCAAGATTCGGGCCAAAGGAGTCAGTTATAACTAAGTTTGCCATGTTCCCTGAAGACATGGAGTGTTAGATCTCTGTACAGTCCAACATGTAGATCCTCAGGCATCCCAAATCCAAAAGGCACCTAAATTGTGTAGGTATTTACGTATTTATGTTTCCAGCTGTAAAAACCCCTAACAGCTTGTGTCTCTGCCCAGATGAGTGTGTGCAGCGTTCTGAGACAGTAATTCTTGGTGATTTTTCCCCATTGGGAAATTAATTTTGATTTTAGCTCTGCTTCCAGAAACAGTGTACTTCAGAACAATCCTGTATATTTGTACTTAATTTTTGTGCGCAATTATACATTTAACCTTCTGCTAAGACATTATACATGCGCAGTGGCCTTTTCCACGTGCAGTTAATGCGCAAAGTAGTGCTTGTGTTATGGTACTGAAAAATTATGCAAATATTTTCAGTTCTAGTGGTATTAATAACTCTACAATGCAAGTAAGTGACCAAGAACTGTTTGCCAAAAGCAAGGAAAGCTTTCAGAAGCAGGAAATGTTGAGTATCCCTTTAATTCAAACAACACAAACCTAAAATAAAGATCTACGTTTATGAACCTGAAGCTTTTAGTTGTTGTGTGATTGTCTTAATTGCCCAGAAGAATAGCTGTTATATGACTTCTTGAGAGAATTTGCTAAAGCTGGTTATACAAACACTTGAATCAGACTCAAACTCATGCAATTTACTGGACTTGTTGATTAAGCCTGTAACGTTTGCACAGATTACTTTACTTTCGGTCTGATGGATGCGTTTCTGCTGAGGTGAAACTGACCTCACACCAAGTCTTTTGAAAGCAAACAGATGCTTGTTACTTACTAAAATTTTGCAGGCTCTATTTCTATGAGATGGTACAAGCCAGTTTGTCAAAGAAAAGACAAAACCAATATTGTTCTTTCACATTTTTCTTACATTTATCTTATAATAATAAATATTAATCTTATTGTTCCTGTGCTGACATGTTGTTATAAAATCTTGTAAAGCATAATTGTGTGAATATAGTCTTTCATGTTATTTTTGTACTGTACTGTATTATATTGCTAGAACCAGAGTTTCACGGATATTAATATTTGGTCTCTGATGCTTTCATGAGGTTAGCATCTTGAACTCTTGCCAATATAGGAGAAAGATGGTTTAGGAGGTTGAGTGAGTGATGAAGTAAGCGGTGTCTCCCCCCTGGGCCAATATAGAACTCAAAACCCCAACGCGCTGTCAGTAGCTTCTATGCCATTTGCAGCTAATGCCTCCTGGATGAGATACACCACCACAGCTGTGACCACTGCAAGTGTTCAGAGCGAGGAGTGCTAGTTATTAGCATTATCATCATCTTGCCCAGGATTACAGTTGGGTAATAGTATCTGGTCTCACAATTTCCCAGAAATAGCAAATAAATAGGAGATTTTAAATGTTTTTTTTACCAACTATTATGGAGCACTGCTGTGTTTCAGCCCAGGGAGGGTGTGTGTGAAACAATCCTTGCCTGTAGCCTTCATTTTCTGATGAAAGGTCTGATAGATATGTAAAAGATACTATTAATCCAGCAGTACTTCTGTAAAACCACAAAGAGATGAGTTTGAACTTTAACGAGTGATTTGCTGTGAACTGAGTGCATTTTGCTTATATTGTCTTCATTAGAGCCATAAGAAATACGAAAACTCTATCTCCCTTTCCCATTAGTCAGCCAAAAGGCACTTGGGCTACGCTTCGCTGAACTCAATACCCTCTGGGCCACATCCTGGTTACTCCTATTCATTGCTTTTGGAAGGATTAGAGCAGACTGCATCAGTAGTTCATCAGATAAAGCCTTTGCCTGAAATCCTGCTGTTTATTTCAGTTCAAATGCCTGGCCACAGACCTCTCTAGGGAAGAGTTTAGTTTCCTCAGATGTATGACTACTGAATGCAACTATTGCCCTTGGGAAAACATTTAATATATTTATTGCTCTATTTGGTAAAGTATCAAATGAGCATATCTGATACCTCCATGAAGAAACCTCTTCTCCCGAACTCCCCTGTCATTCTGCCAACACTCCCCCCCCCAAGACAAAAAAAAAAAAAGACACAAACTTGTGCAGATTAAAAAATGCTGAGTAACACTGCAGACAGGGCACGTTACTGACAGACCTGCAGTGAGTTTAGAACCAGCCTTCAGATTCAGTGGAAAATAAATTTGTAAAGCTTTAAGATGAAAGAATCCAGCAGGGTGATGGCTAAGGAGGGAACAGGACTCTACTCCTCCTTATGTGTATTTTTCAAGAAATAGATACCAACTTTGAAATTGGGACCGGCAGCACCGCTCTTAGAAAGGAAATTATTTCTACCTGTACAGGTGTAACTGAAGACCTAATTTCAGGTAGTTTATGAGCAGTTCTTTCTGAAGATGAACCACAGAAGTAAAAAAAGGGCAAGATTGATGTTGCAGTTGTAGGCCCTGTAGAGAGACTTCCAGCATGGGCCACAAAAAGTTCTCAATAAACTGAGAGGTGTTCCACCACTGGAAACATTTCTGGGACAGGATGGATTGTGGAGTACCAGAAATACATGACTAACATTTTGGACTTTGGTATATTCCCTGTTAATATTAAGATGCCAAGTAGTGGTGAGGAAGGGCAGGGTTGCAGAGGTAAGAGTACCTTTTATTTTAAATAAAACCAGCATGAGGCAACAACTGTTCTGCTGGGACAGAATTATGGGATTATAAAGCACTATGTTTACAGAATATCCTCTCCACAAAGATGGCGTAAGGTCTTCTACTGTGCTTAACCATAAAGGGATTTCCCAGCAAACGGGAATCTCCAGCTTCCATCTCAGGCACAAACAACTAGCAGAAAACTCCCCTTGGCTTCACGGGTCCAGCTGACGCTGCAGAACTATCTGCAAAGAACTACAGCGAGGGAAAAGGACAGTCTTTTTTCAGTGATGCCCAGTGATAGAACAAGAGGTAACGGGCACAAACTTGAACACAGGAAGTTCCATCTTAACATGAGGAGGAACTTCTTTCCTGTGAGGGTGGCAGAGCACTGGCACAGGCTGCCCAGAGAGGTGGTGGAGTCTCCCACTCTGGAGACATTCAAAACCCGCCTGGGTGCCGTCCTCTGTAACCTGTTGTAGGTGACCCTGCTCTGGCAGGGGGGTTGGACTAGATGATCTCCAGAGGTCCCTTCCAACCCTGACCATTCTGTGATTCTGTGATTCTATAAAAGAGAAGTTTCTTTCACAGAGGTTGAAGCCTATTGGGGTGACTTGCAGAAAGGAGCTAATGCAATTTAATAGCGCTAATGCTGGGTATTTATGAACATAGAGGAGGGCTTGAATGATGAGATGGTGATGTTGCTTTTCTTTCTTTGAAGGACCAACGTTAGAAGTCGGAGAACATCAGCCTTCCTTTCCTCAGAACACAAAAGAATGAAAAACTAAGGCAGATTTGTCCTATAAATGCTTAAGACTTGTACCACTAAGAGCTGACATGTCTTTTTGGAAAATAACACCCTCAGAAGGTTTCTTTTTCTTCAACCTCTTTTCCCCTGCAATACTGGTACAAGAAGGGCAGACATAGGCATTTTGACATAAGGAACTTTATACCACAATAAATCATGTTGTCTAATATTGGAAATGCCATGCTACTGTGCCTACATGATATGGAAACTGTACCCCTTTAGTATACTGGCCCAATTAAAATAGTACAACTTTGTATGGCTGTTGCTAATGGCGATCCACTTCATAAAGGCTAAATCTAGATAAACCAACCACTTCATTGTTTTCTCCATTTCTAATGCAACTTGTATTAACAAACATTGTTGATGTATGGGTGTTTCAAGATGCTCAAAGACTGAGAAAGAGCTCTGTGTAACTTCAGGGAAAAGGGTAAAGAGTTTGGTAATTCAAAACAACTCACTTAGGCAGCAAAGAGCATGGGAAGACTCCTTCCCACTGAGCTGTATTGCAAAAGGCTACAGCAAGTAACATTAAATGAAAATGTGGAAAAGAACCACAAAGGAGACGTAAGATGAAGGGCGTGGGGGTTATACACACCATGGAAGGGATCCCACCAAAGTGCAAGGTGAAGCTAACCACGCTCGCAACAACAACGGGGACCAGTACAAGAAAGAGCAAGTCCTTTTATGCAACTGAAAGAGAAATGAGGTCACTGAGTTCAATGAGTTTATCTTACTCCACCACTAGATGTTTGCACTCGTGCACTGTTTTCACTTTTATTTACATAAGAAAGGTCTACAGTAAGTTGGCAACATGCTCACACCACAATTCTTGCCTGAGCATGTGGGAGAAAAAGATTTATTTTCAAAGCCTTCAAGTCATCAAATTCTTACGAAATCCACTCCTTTTCTGTTGAAGGAAATTACATTGGCTCGGACCTAACATGTATTATTCAGTTAATCCACCCGCGGAAATAACCATGGTTTAGACTATATCCTTTCACAGTAGGATCTTTAAGAAAAGAGAAGATAGCTGACTTGGGGAAGAGTAGGAGAATGGCCAGAGAGATGAGAGTTTGTTCTCTGAGAAAAAAAAGAAAGACTTAGGATTAGGATTATATTTTTACAGATGTTAATAAAAACAGTTCTCCAGGGAGTTGTGATTATTTTCTCCCTCAGTGGGAAACAAGTCAAAATTATGCACCAAAATAAAATGTAACTCTCAGCCTGAGGGCTACTCAAAATATTTTATTTTCTGTTCTGTTTTTTTCTACTAGTTTGTAAAAGGAGTTTTGAAATAAGCAGTCATTCTGAACTGAAAAAAACAGAAGTTTTTCATTCAGTAAATATCCATTATAGGATATTCTGATAGTTTTGAAAGTTTTTTCCCTCAACTAATTTTCAAGCTAGAACCCTGCTGCAATCTTTCCCACAAGTAGTTGTGACTTTCTTACATTTATTCAACAAAAAGCAGTTACTGTATGACAGCTCCCAAGCCAGCTCTACTATGAAATGAACACCATTGGTGTAAGCCCCATCTCTCTCTAAGTAATAAAGCAGGAGCCCAAACTTTTCATTCTTGCAGGCAGTAGAGCTGCTAGACCGTTTGCATCTGTGATGAACAAAGTCAAGGCTGAGAGAGAACAGTGTTAGTATATGTGCTAAGACTTGAATGGAGCACACTGTATTTCAGCTCTTCCTAATAAGCCCTAATTGCAGGAAATTAACAGGAAACTTTTAAAATATATACCCATTCTTCTGTTGGGTGTTGTCTTCTATTGTTCTCCACAGATCCACTTTGGAATGGACTTTTATGAGCTATTGTGGAGCAAGGATTCTCCTGTAGCTGCAGGACTGGATTCTCACTCAGCAGCAAGGGGTTCTAACAAGCAAACACTGGCACTCTGTTCCACAGATTGTTCCTCTATTTGTCATTAAAATGGTCATTGGATAACATACAGAGTTACTTATGGTTTGGGTGTTAGGAGCAGGGTGGGAGATGTGACTTTGGATGCCATCATACAGCAGGGAAGTGTACATCAGCCTCCCGTATCATGAATAAGTGTCTGAAGAACAAGACCGTTGCATGCAACGAGGGTATTAGGCTTTTAAAAGTACAGCTTGAGAAAGAAAGGTTATCAATTTTGCATTCAGGAAATGGTTTTGATCTTTGGACTCCAAACTGGTGGAGGCGATTCTCAGCAGCTCTGAGAAAAGGTTCAGCAGTTTTGGCTGCCTGGGACTGAACGTGCTTGACCCTAGACAGCTCCTCAGTCACAGCGCTGTCTGCTTTTCTTTCTGGAGATCCAAACTCTCCCCAGACACTGCTCAGGGAGCTGCAGACTCCAACCCAGCTTTCCAAACTCCTATCCAAAGCCAGACACTTTAAAAGCACACCATCCCGGGCCTTGGTCTCTCCGTACCCAGGTACTTTCTTTGGGTCTAACTCTAACCACTTTCAACTGCAGCTCACAGGAAGGCATAGCAGAAACATGAATCACAGCAAAACACCTGAAGATATTTTCAAACACCTTTCTGAATCTCACACTGCAGGCTTGTTGCCATCCCCACCTGACACTGGCACAACAGCGTATCGCTCGGAAATCTTTGCAGCTGAGGTGTATTTAAATTTTTGAAAGCTCGCAGGTACCGGAGATGCCGATCATTCTTCAGGAAGGTCTTGGCAGACCCAAGCAGGAGCCGATCACAGAGTCCCAAGGAGCCTCAGCCGCTGTTGCCAACAGCAGTGGCTAGCCCAGCCTGCGCCAGCGTGAACCCCTCCAGAGACCCTGTCGGTTTCGAGCCCTCGCGGCGCTGAACATCCATCCACAGGTGCCCGTCCGCCACGGCGACGGGCTTTTGGACCCACGGGCCTTGTGCCCACCGCAGCGGGGCGTCAGGAACACGCAATGCCAGGCCTCTCCCCCGCAACTGTCAAACGTTATGATGACATGGCTTCGGTTTGTATTTGTTTTGCAGCTGTGAGCAGCTAAGTAAACTTAAGCACATGGAGGCAATTATGCAGCATAGATGCCAGCTATCCCTGTTTCTGTTCAAAAGCTGTCAACCAGCCGTTTCAGAAAAATATTTATTTTTGCTTAAAAAGTCCCTCTGCGAGGATTTGAACTTGAAGGCCTCTTCCACCTCCGTTTCCAGAAAGGCGGCTGGCGCGGGCCGGGGACAGCTCGGAGGAGTCCCTGGCCCCGGGCCTCCGGCTGGGCACGGCCCGGCCGCCCCCCCGCTCCCTCCGGAGCCGCCTCGTACCCCGCCCTGCCGCTGCCGCACCGAGCCGGGCCCGCACCGGGCTCCCGCCGGGCCTGAGGCGGCAGCGCCGAGCGGGCGGGCAGCCGCGGCCGAGGCCCCGCAGGCCCCGTCTCGTGGCGCCACCCGGCGGCAGCGCTGACAGGCCGCGGCCGCAGCCCTCTCCCTTTCGGTCGGCGGAGGGGCGGCATCGGGTCTCTTCCCCTTTAAACGGGACGTACCAAGCGCTGCGGGGGTGGGCTGAGGGTTCCTGCGTGCCCTGCGGCGCCTCCGGGTCCGCCCGCCGGACTGAGGGCGGTGGGGAGGGGGAGAAGCCCCGAGCCGCGCGGGGCCGCCGCCGCCGGGCGCTTTCCCTCGTTTTCCCATGCCCTCAGCTCCTCCTCTGCGGGGAGGGCGGATGGTTCAGTCCTACCATCATGGCCGCCACCATGAAGAAAGCGGTGAGTGTGGGAGGAGGACACGGCGAGGTTATTTTTTCCCCCTTCCCGGCCTCTCTCTCCGCCGTGGGCTCCCCCCGGGGAGGGCGCAGCTCCTCCACTGCCTCCCGGAGCGGGCGGGCGGGCCGGGCCGGGCCCTCCGGCCGTTGGCGGCCGCCGCCTGTCGGTGCTGGGGCGGCGCGGCCATGTCGCCTCAGCGCTGTCTCCCGCCGCCTCCCAGCCCTGTCTCCGGCTCCCCAGAGGTGCCTCGCTGAGCGCCTGCCCCCCGTTCACGCAGCCCCCCGGGCGGCAGCCCTGTGCGGGCCGGAGGCGAGGGGGAGTCCCTTTCCCTAGGCCGCTGCCGGGTCGGGCCGGCTCCGGGTCAGGCCCGGCCGAAAACACCGCTCGGGCTCGTCGGTGGATTGAGGTCCTGGCGTTGTTATCTCGGCTCCATCGAAATCGCTTGTCGTGCCACCAGACGTGCGAGTGCGGGTTTGGTTACACTGACGTTATGGAGCCTGTGCTGGTGCAGTTTGTAAATTGGCAAAAGCTCATTCTGGCCGCACAAAGTGCCGGTAAGCGGAGGTCACCCGGCCCCCGTCCGGCTGCAGCCCCTGCCACCGCCTCCCAGGCCACGCTGGGAGAGTCCGCCTGAGGCACGCTTCAGTGGGTTTAAAGTCTCCTGTGGCACATCACAGCTAACCAATTAGTATAAAATGATATCGCTGACGGATTACACCGACCTGTTAGGCTGTACCCTACAGTGGTCTTGGAGCAGAGGGGTCCTTTCAACTGCCAGCGCTGCCAAGGAAACAAGCTTTGGCGTTAGGATGCTATGGATTGCTGGTGTGTTAATTGGATGTTACTAGGGCCTCAGCCCAGCTACATGTGGGTATTGCTGATGTCCTTGAGGAGGCGCTTTAAGGAATCAAGTGTATAAACAGAATGTAGTGGCTGTAAGACTTTCAGAAGCTTTGTAGGAGTAATCGTGTAGTGAGATTCAGGTTGATGTAAGAAATGAAGTCTTCGTTTTGACCTCTCCTTGCAGGCTGCAGAAGATGTCAATGTTACTTTTGAAGATCAACAGAAAATTAACAAGTTTGCAAGAAATACTAGCAGGATTACAGAGCTGAAAGAAGAAATAGAAGTGAAAAAGGTATATTTGCTTCAAATATCACTCATTTTTTATTGCCCTGAATAATTTTCACCTGTAACACAGGAAATAGCGGCTGCGGATTACCGTAAGTAATGCTTTGGTTCTAATATGGGATTTATGATACTTTGAAAATAGCCAGAGAATGTTAAAGTGGAAAAAGAAGTAATGAGAAATAAACGCCACTAGTATATATCTCCATGCAGTTTTTAGAACTCCTTAGTTGTCATATATGAAACAGTGTCTATATATAATGGCTGTTTGTAGTGTTTTTAAAATTTCCTGCCTCAGATTGTTCATATTTATCTTTTCTTGAACCGTAAGGTAGTTGTTTTGTTATGTTCTTCTTTAGATGTGTTGAGAGAGGTTGTCATTATGAGCGCAGAGGATACATCCTTCTAATTTTCTTTTTTAGTATTAATTCACTTTCCTTCAACATCAGTTGTAGCATTTCGAAAAAAGTTTTACCGAGTTTTTAAAAAATGCTAGTAATGTCACAAAATGTTTTCTATAATTAGTTCGCCTGATACATATACTGTAAAAATGTTTCCTTTCTATGTTGATGTTCCATTGAGGGCTTAAGGTGCTGGGACTCTAAGCAATCCTACTTTTGCAATAAAGTAATTAACATTTGCCATCTTTATTTTTTCTGTTTTCTCGCTAAATTAAAAAATTCCTGTGTAAGACCTTATCAGATATTGGTGAAACTTAAATCTGTTGTATTTCCTTGTCTAGGCAGTTAATTATTCCATTAATGACAGATAATGAGTATTGACTAGAATTTTCTACTGGTACAGCTACATTGAATTTAATACTTATGCTAAATTACAGCTCTGGAACTGTTCTATTAAACATGTTGATACCATGCTGGCGGGTAGGATTTTTGCCCAAAATGTGGACTCACTGAGTTCGTTGTTCAACTGATAGCATGACGATGTATCCATTGAAATAATTTACCTAGTACAAAGTGACCACCTTTCTTATGTTTTGATAAATAGAAACAGCTTCAGAATTTGGAAGATGCTTGTGATGACATCATGATGCTTGATGATGGTGATTCACTTCTGATACCCTACCAAATTGGGGATGTCTTCATTAGTCATTCCCAAGAAGAAACACAAGAGATGCTGGAGGAGGCAAAGGTTTGTCAGGGCAAAAGGGAGCTTCTTTACTGTAGTGGTTGCTGTTGTGTGATAAGCATTGGAATGGGGTGATCTGTTCATCCTTTGAACCTTTTACTTTCTAAAGTTCATGTTTGATTTATGATTTGAGGAGGGGGATGTGCATGCACAGTAAGTCATAACTGGGATGTCTATATATAATGTCATGCTGGTCTTTGTTTGGCCCCGTAGTAAGTCTTACAGCCTGATGTGGCAAAAAGTTGGCAAAGGGGTACCTCTTTATTGTTCAAATGTTGCTGACAAACATGACTCAGATTGTTCTACATAACTAGTTGATTTTTTTTTTCTTTTTCAGAAAGGTTTACAAGAAGAAATTGAAGCGTTAGAATCCCGAGTGGAATCAATTCAGAGGGTGTTATCTGACCTGAAAGTTCAGCTCTATGCAAAATTTGGAAATAACATAAATCTTGAGGCTGAGGACAGTTGAAGGTGTTCTAAATATACCATACAACTTTTCCTTGATTCACTAAATGTCTTGATAACATTCTTCCCATCACATTTAAAAAAAAATCCACCTTTTGTTTTTTTTTTTTTTTTTTTTTTNTCCATCTATTTAATGAGAGCTTTCTTACTTTGGTTATTGCAGTTATTTATTTGTTCAGGAAAGCATTAGCTTCATGCCGTTGGTAAAGCATCGAGATTGGAATATTTGCATTGTTTATTAAAGTAATAAAGTCAGGAACATATTGTAGTTTCCTTGGTCTTGTTTTCCACTCATGAAAATACTAAAAACAATAGAAATGGACAATTTTTGACTTGCACTGTAATCACTGATAGATAAAAGTTTCTCTGTAATATATAGGGCATGATTGAGCTGTAATGCTATTTAGCTGTTTTTAGCAGCCCTCCTGGAAATACTAAATCTATCCTTTGTCTTTCAATCCTAGCTCAGGTAGCATAAACACTGTTAGCTCAGTGCACAACGTGGCAGCAAGTTGACAGGGGAGAAAGGAGGGCTCTTTAAAGCTCGCGTTGGTATTGAAGAAAAGCTTTTGGAGTCACAGTCATATTCAGTCATTTACTACTTTGCATTTGGGAATCACAAAAGATGCTGTAAGTCAGAATGGTGAGTCTTAACTACTTCTCATTTTCCTGAACAATCACTTTCTAAATCCACATTTATATACCAAATCAATGTCAGAATTGTTCATAGATGATGTTGCAATGTCAGCACCAATCCCTGGAACTATGCCTTCATCACTATGTGGAGTTGAATGTAATTTTTAAATGTCTTAATTTGCTGACTCCTTACATCCTTAAAAAAATTACGTACTGTCTCACTGTAATTCTACTTTTGGACTTTTGCCTGCTTTGATTAATGTATTGTTCCATGGAAATACCTGCTCATTATGACTCTGTTTTTAAAAATTAAATCTTAGCGTACTTAAATCATCTTTCTACGCTATTTTCCAAAACAGTGTGGACAGAGAATTCGGTTGGCCAAATATGAATCTACAGTCACTGTTCTTAATATAAATAATGAGAGTATGAGATGAGTGATTAATACCTACCTATCATGTGTCAATTGTGTAGCATCTTTTCTTCAAACAGTGAGTCGATTGTGTAGCATCTTTTCCTCAAACAGTGTTTGGAGGAAAAAAAACCACATTTGGTTTCTCTATTATTGAAGTAGTTTAACAGGGTAGTGATATTGAACTTCATCTTCAGTACACCTGAGCAGGATCTCACCAGTGCATTATTATTTATGAATTACAGCATTGTAACTTACATAGTTGTTTACAGAAGTCTATTAACATTGTATATAAGGTTTAGCATACCTGTAAAAGAAGACTGTCTTTGACAGTGAAGATCTAATACCTCAACACAAGCACTTCCATTAAATATACAGCCATCAGTTAATATACATTATGTCTCAAAAGTGCTAATGTTCTCTCTAGCCCTGGCATTTCCTAAGTTTCTTTTTCAGTACAATTCCAATGGTTTGTATACTTCTGCTGCTGGACATGTGTCCTAATACCCTGGCTATAACTGTACAGATGTTTAACCTTGTTTTCTAACTGGTTGTGGTTTTAATTCAAGCCTATGCCTCAGGAAAGAGTTCTAGCTTTTCCTTACTTCCTGAGTGAATACTTCTGCTACTCTTAGGTAAAATGTGGATATGGTAGCCATGGCAACACTGCTGCTCTATCTCACAGCCAGTGCTTGTAGGAAATCAAGTGTGTTGGGCCTTCAAGGAGATACAGGTGTTCCTCTACATAATTTCTGAACCGTCCATACAGTTTTCCGTGTGAGGTAAGCGTTTGGCACCAAACTACTTAGAGCAGTTCTGGATTAACCAATTACTGTTATTTTGGGCAGTAAAGGGAGAAGAAGGTGGCCAGTTACTTGAGAGCAGCTGATAAGAGTATTGTGGACTTAGGTGACTCAGCTTTGCCTTATCCTGCTTTATTAGATACAGCTCTTAATCCAAAACTGTCTTTTGGGACAGTGCAGTTTGAGTGCTAAATAATGCAAGGCTACAGACTTAGGAGGTGCTGATATCTTGAGGTTTTTTTCTAAACAGCCAAACCATTAATTTGGCACTTGTCTTTATAATTATAAACCAAAGAGAATGTAAAAGACTTCTTTTTCCATGTGAAAACTGAGCTAGTGATGGAGTTTGATCCATAGTGAGAAGCATCCAGCAGATGGCATCAAAGAACTGGGAAACCCAATTTACGGTAAGCCCATGCCTAGGCTGTGAGCACCAGTGCTGATTTTAGTAAAGTGAAACTTTGGCTGCAATGATCACACTCTCATTAATTGGTTGGTAACACTTTAAAAGTCACTCCGAACTGACTGCTGTGCCAGCTCTGCTCTTCTGAGCATATTCACGGCTGTGCAGACTGCAGGGATTTAAAAAGATTGTGATTTCTGGATAGGCCACAGTACGGATGTGGCTTCATTACGGAAAAGAAAAAGGCAGCTAGTATGGCTTCACTGTGATTCCAGTGGCAGCTGTAAAGCTGATGAGGACCGTGGTTCAGTAAAGGACCCAAAGAGAGAATGCTGGCAAGATGGGGAGAGCTTGCATTATCCCTGCTGTTCTTTGGTATCCTAGAAGTGGAAGTGTCCATGTATACAGCCCTGGTGTTTAGGGAAAACAAGGCTGTTGGAGTGTTATTATGAATGCCAGAGGTCCTTCCTTTCTGCTGCTGGATTTCAGTCCTTTGGGGTTTGTTTTGTGACCCTGTTCCCTTATTTTCTTTCTTTTTTTCTGGTTATCATGCTGTTGGTATATTTTAGGGCATTTCACCAGGCCTTTCTGCACTACTAGAGTTTAGGCTTTTATGTGTATGATGCATCTTTCCTGTTTGTTTAGTCCTTATTACAAATTGTATGTCCATGAAGCCTTGAAAATCTAGGTGCCTTTTTGCACATGTAATGTCCAGTTTCCTTGTATGGTTTGGACAATTGTATTTGCAAGTCAGGCAAGTAATTATGCAACAAACTTTTTCAGATTAATCTCTGGATTTTTGTAGTTTACAGAACTGCTGCCCCAGGCTATCATTTGATATTTTTATATGCGTAAAATAGAACATGGAAGGAACTCTTTTTTGTTCTTAAGTTGTCATTGTAGAAGTTGATTTGCAGATCGTCCATCAGTTGCTTGAAAGTATTTAACAGAGCCCTAGTTTTAACTTTTAATGGCGTTTCTCCTCCCTAGTGAATATATGCAATTGTTTTTCAGTTGGCATTTATTCTGTTTAGCGCCCCATCTTCTAAGTACTTTTTATTTTTGGTAGGTTGGAAATTTCTGTTATCTCTAATAATGTTTGCTTCACAGTTATCTTCTTCAGATAATATAAGTCCATGAAAAAAACCTGATCCTCTGTGCACCTCTGCATGTGTCATGAATCATTTAGCTGCACTTGACAATATACAGTTTTTAATATCGTTGTCAGAATGCAAATAGTTCATTGTCATTCTCTGTGTTGTCAAGGGAGTGACATTTGTAAAGCACTTCAAAGATGAAATGCACCGTAAAAGTGCGAAGTGTTATTTTAATCTAAGGGCTTCGTTTAGGGCATTGGGCCAATGTTCTCTTATTATGTCTTAACAATTGAATTATCTCTTCAGCTCCATCTTTGTATTAAAGTACAGCTTCCGTACTGTTTCTGTTTTGCAAGTCACAGAGCCACCAGTGGCTGGCTTTTCACTTGGTTGCCGCAATTAAAGCAGGTAAACTAGCAAAACTGCAGCCAGTGAAATATAGTTTATTTCATGTCAAGGAGACTTAACTTACCCGTTTTTCAAAAAGTAGCCTGCTAAAAACTCTGTAAAACGTAGTAGGACACAATTATTATACTTACTGTATTTTCAGGGGCTTGTTTGCGGTTCTGTGTCTTGTCAGCTGATAGAAGAATGTTTTCCACATGATGATCTCTAGCATAACCTTTGCCAGTGGAACCTTCGTTATTGCTCATCGCTTTTGTATAGAAGATCCTCAGATACCAGTACACTCCATAATATAAATGTGGTTGATAATTATTCAATAATTATAGGAAGTGGTGTGTAGCTGAAGTACAGATAGTTTTGTGGAATTAACTATCCCTTCAAAGAGCAAAAAGAGATCGAATGCTGAATACTAAGGCCATATTTTCTGTAGGAGCAACAGAATTAAGTAGTTTGGTGTGCATGAGTCAGTGGTTCGGATAAATTATCTAATGTTATTCTAATAGTCTGATTCATGAAAGAGAAAAAAATGTGGATGTATATAGGCATGATAAGACAGAAATTATTTACAACCAAGTTTGTCCTTATATTGATTGTATGAGTCATACAGAAAACCAAATTATTTTGTAATTAAATGTTAGCTGCTGATCGGACTGCACAGAACGCAGTGCACCGAACACAGGCGTAAATGGCTATGAAGGATTCCGTCAGCAAGAGATGAAACAAGTGTACAGATAAGGGGGACTGCATCCAGCTGTTAAAGAGATGTAATATAAAAATTATAAACCTGAGGAGAACATTAGCCATTTACTGCAGATTTACAAAAATCTTTTCTCTGCTGTTGCTCTCCAAAGCTGGTTAGTATACTCTGACTTTGATCTCAATTTATAAACTGCAGGTATCATTAAGTGGCCGTCTGTACTCATGCTGGCAAACCCCACACTTGGGGATGCTGAGTGGTGGGGTGTGGGGTTATAATGTAAGTTCATCAAAGGATTGCTTCAGGATAACCACTGTGGTCTGGTCTGGTGGTGTTACCACTTGTACAGGGGAGAGGAGAGACAAGATGTGCTTGATGTTGAAATACAGGCTTGACCAGTAACACCTGGCCATTTCCTTAAGCTGTTAGGAAAATTTCCTGTTTGCTTTCTCAACGCAGCCCAGCACAAGTGAGGAAAAACATTGTTCAGTGGATTTTTAGATTCTGTCAAGTTTTACCCATTCAAGCATGGTACGGAAGTCCATCATAGCGTCAGGTTTGGATGATTTTTCTTGCCTTGTTAACTGCAGCTAATAGGATTGTGCATACCAGACTTAAAGTGCTCTAGAAGTTACAACTTTTTTTCATTGTATTTATAGTGGAAATTTCTGCTGTCTATTAGGTATCTGGATAGAAATGTGAATTAAACCAGACTCACTGGTAAGGGCTAGTCGTTGAACAACAACAACCTATAGCACACAAGCATAAAACCTGACTGCCTTTGGGTACACAACAGCGGTAAATCAACTCAGATAAAAATTATTAATCTCAACACACATGGCTAAGGACTGATGGTAAATCTACACCCAAGACTGTTTTTTATTAACACTTCAGGGGAAAATAATAAAACTTTCAGTTTCATTTCTGTTGTGAAAACTTTTTTCTCCAGTTGCTTAATATTGCTATTAAAAGTTCATCCATAAAAGCTTTAGTTTGCTTTTGAAAATGTCTCCCAGCATCAATGTTAAATGTGACTATGCTCTCAAACAGCCTCTGGGGAAGTTTTTAAATTTAAGAATTCGTTTCTGCCTTGTAGGGGTTAAAGTGTTCATATGTTTTTCATGTATGTGCTGCCTCAGACAAATACATTATGATAATTTATGTTCCTGAAAAGAAGAGCAATGGATGTGTTTGAGATGTTTAGGATAGCATTTATAGTGGTTGACTTTTGATGAGGGAGGCAAGGATAATGTCAGCCACAGATGGAAATCCTGGCAAATCCTGTGCTATTTATGTAGGTAGCTGTGTTAAACCTCCTGTAAAAATGTGCCCTCACCATTTTATGTTTAACTTTTTTCTTTTGAGGTGCAAAGTCAAAAGCATATCACAGCACATTTTTCCCCTCCTTGGCTCATACATTTGTTTACATGAAAGAAATAGCAATTAGGAGATAAGAATTGTAAACAGATACATGGTTAGGTATGTTAATACAAATATCTCCCTCAGTAGTTGAAGTCATGCATAGTCGTTGCTGTATCTGTAATTATGCTGCAGATAGACAGAAATATTAGCAAACTGTTCATTTTATGTTTGTGGCCAAGAACCTTCATGAAGGCAGGCCTCTCTAAACTCTACAGCATTTCTTCTACCTCCTTCTCCCCTCCCCAGCTACTTTTCCCACTGCCATAGAGAGTAAATCTCGTAGGTTTATTAAAGCAAGGTAGGAGTACACAAATACATACAGACTAAGCAGATGGGACCGTGTTGGTACACTATGCACTTTGCAGAAAATGCTGCTACAGCGCATATGCAGACAAATACAAATATTAAGAATTACTTTTTTTTTGAAAAAAGGAGCAAAATGGACTTCACTGTAGAAGAGTTGTGGCTATGATGACACTTTTTATTATGGTCACAATCTTTGATTTTACAGAAGTGGTAGCAAAACCAACTGTAGAATTTATTTCACTAGTTAATTTGTTCCACAACATTTGATGGAGCACAGTTGAGGATGTTTTTCTCTCTGTTCTGGTCGCGCTCCAGCTTTGGATATTAGTGATACACAGTAGCTGTATGACTGCTTGAGGATGTTACTGTGAGATCGCCGTTGCAGAGGTTTTGCAGTTCTCTCCCAGATTATCTTCCTTGCAGTTCATTCCTATGTGATGTAGCCAGCGAGGAGATAGTGATATTTATTAATAGCCAAGGAGTGCATTATAGCATCATGTTTACCCTGTACAGTCACTTCTCTGGCACCTCATCATTGCAGTTACAAAGTACCATGGGATGAAGAATGGGTGACAAGTGTTGATTGGTTAGTTGTGGGTTTCTTGTTTTCTTTTTAAGTTCTTGAAGAAAAAGTAACTAGAGGGCACAAAGTACAAGTTTATAGGTAGTTTTGCATTGGATACAATAGCTGTCAGACTTTAACAAAGTTCAGTAAAAATGGTATTTTACCTATACGATATTGTTACTTTCTACAGTGGTAGCCACCTTTATATCAAATGAAACATGGAACTTTTATACTACTTTGAATGCTCACCAAACAGTATTTTGCATTTCAGCCACATGTAGTATAAGTGACACTTAGCTGGTGCTTTGCATTTTTTACATCCAGCTCCAGCTTTGTATGCTTTCACTTTCCCAGACAAGACTGCTAAATAGCTGTTTGAATTTATAATGCTGTTTGGTGACATCAGCACAAGAATTTCACATCAGGTTGACTTTTATTTATTGTCACTGGCTAGAACTTCTTGACACATAATTTTATTGCCATTATATTTGATATGACAAACATCTAATAAAATAAAATTGTATTTCATTTTATATCAAAGCAAAGATTTATTTAATATCATCATGAAGTTTCAACTGATGCGTGTTGCTATGACAACATGCAGTAACTTTGTGGTTAGCATAGGAATTATCTCAAGAATTTTATGAGTTTCATGTCAGATATGAATAGCTTGCAAAGCTTTCCTTATACTAAACAGGACACGTGGGAGAAAGATCACAGGCTTTCCCTCTGCTCCTTGAATGCTGCTTTCAATTCTCTCTTATTTCAAAGGTGAAGTTCTTTTTGATGTCAAAGTTGATACAGAAGTTAGGAAATTTTTCAGAGTAATTTGTCTGTAACCTCCCATTTTTATTTGTCCTTTGCACTGCAGTGGAGGATACAAAGTTTGCTTTTTATTCCACAGTAGATTTGATGCATTGATAACGAGCTCTGGATCAGGCTTGGCTATAGTTCACACGCTTCCTAGCATGCTGAAAAACGTGCATTTAGGCTCTTACTTTTCTCTGCTTACATGGTGACTTGTAGCTTTATGTTGAAATGTTTATATTTTAAGGTAACGTAAAATGAAAAAGTGATTAATTCAGAGCCAAAAGAAATCAATTGCCCTTAGCTGTAATGAATTCTGAAAGGAGCAAATAAGATATTCACCATAAATATAACTTTTCTGAAAAATCAAAGCTATTTCTAGTCACTACCTCTTCATTAATGTGTGCACCTAAGTTTATTCTATACTATTTTTTGAATAAGGCCACAAAGTAAGTTGTTATGCATCAATGTGCCACTTACACCTAGCTGAAGTATATGAACCAAATGATGTCACATTCTATTCTGTTAATCAGCATAATGAAAGGAGAAAGTTTAGTTCAGCTTTGAAAATGCTGCTGTCTCGGTCTTTTGGTTGTGAAGTGGAACTGAATTAATGAGGTATAGTAGTCTGCATAATTATACAGCAACAATTTATTTAAGGCACAAAGCAAACATGGAAATTTGCAGCAATTCAAAAAAATAGAATTATTTCCATTTCATAGCTATTATGGTTCATTTGGAAGCAACGGAGTAAGAAAGATCTAAGAACCAACTTTCAGCTTGCTGTGAAAAGGTGACACCAGCAACGTTTGAAATGTCTATACTATATTTTATAGACAGAAATTCAGTAGGGTTTTCTGTTCACAGTGCAATAATGAGTTCCATCCTAGCTCTAAAGGGGTTCTGAGCTCACATGGAAAAAACAAACAATGGTTTGGAAAAACACCTAAGCTTCATTTTTATGTATACTTGTGCAAATTTCCTGAATTCATTGCTGTTGCATTTGTACAAAATCACTGTGTGTGGAATTAGGGGTGGAAACATAATGAGAAAAGAAGTTTCTTTTCTTTGGTCCTGTGTTGTCTTTTGGGATTTTGTATTGGTGTTAGTACCTTCATTTAAAGTCTTTGCATTTCATAGGATTGGGACTTTCTCCCACACAAAGAAAACTGTGGCATTCCCTCTAAATTCTTTCTTTTACCTAGATGTGGAATTTTACAGAGTTCAGAGGGAATCTAGTGATTGTAGTTGGGAACAAGAAGAGGTGATATGTTCAGACGTCCAAGACTTTTGTATGTCCGAAACAGCTTTGCTGATGTTGTTAGCCCTTATGGAAACAACAGAGCAGAGCAGAGCAGGAACATCCTCAACAATCTGCCCAATTTGCCCCATGGTTAACATCTCCGTTTTGTAGAAGAATTAGAGTTGACCCTTGTCTGCTAAACCATTACTGAGTGCCCCGGACACATTAGGCTAGAGAAACTGAATTAAACAGAAACTTTACCACTATCCGTAATGCGGTGAATGTAAGACCACGCGTGCAAAGATCTCAACTTAGTGGACGCAAATGTCCTCAACTCCACGTCTGCTAAAGTTGGATGTGATTTGCATTAAGCAAATAGTTTACATTTTTGCTAGATGTTGTATTAAAATTGACTCAAAATTAGTACCAAAACCTCTGAGAAATACTTATTTAGAACAAAAAGCAGTAATTGGTCTTACCTCTTAAGAGAAGAGGCAGAAGCAGAAATTGAAAAAAGAAAAGGTGACTGCCGTATGTATACATTTTTTCATGTCTCTGCAATATAATTTTTAAGATTTTATTATTTTTCACAAATGGAAAATCTGAAAAAGCACACATCATTACTCACCATATTTTCTTTCTTCCCTGTGGCTTAAAAAGGGTTACAATCAGTAGGCAAGGCAGCATTACTGTGGGAAGAAAGGACACAGCCATTTTATAAAGAATAATGAGATGAAAAATACAGTAAAGCCTACAACTGTTCCTTCCTTGATTATTGATATTGAGCTTTATTAGAGCATTTAAAAGCTTGGAAGGGATTGTAGTCATAGTACTGGCTACCATGGAAATGCCACTTCAAATGGTAAACCCCTTAGAGTGACACTGGTATTTCAGAGGATATCACAAGTAATTATTCAGGTGAAGAAGTGAATTTTTAGTAGCTCTTTGGAATTGATTTCTTTATTCTCCCCTGCCCCCTTTTCTTCTGCCTTTTAAAAAGAACTAATCTTATTTCATCTCTGTTCTCTGCGAAGCAGGTATTTGGAATGCTTATCTCAGCTTTCCAAGGCAGTATATAGTATAGCGATTGCAGCTAAAAACACACCTATCCCTAGTGCCTGTAAAATGTTAAAACAGAAAAGCGTGATTGTTTCTGAGTCCCTAAGGAGAGGAAAATTCTTTTCCTTTAACTGTTGTAACAGTATGAGTGGAACAGAGCCAGACAGCTGTGATGTCCAGTCTATTGTAGCTAAAGACATAAAGTGCGTGCAGTTGTCCTGGTTTCAACTAGCCATTCGTCTGGACCGAGAAAGCTGGATTTTGAGTGTGAAAGTATATTTGGAAGAACTGGAGATTTGGATGCCTGTTTTTTAGCCAGAGCCTGCTAGGTACAGCAGTCCTTAAAAGAGGAAGCAAGGTAAAGACATGCTGACATTTATACAATAATACTTTTGGGTTTACTTTTCAGAGGAGGTTTAAGTTGTGTTATATTTTATCTGAACTAGTTCATAAAAGTTGAAGACAGACAAGTATTCAGGCATGCAGAGCATATCCTTTTGAGTACAGCAAGATTTATAAACAGAGACGTTTAAGCTCCATAATTCTGCTGGCCGCCTTTTAGAGGTTACATCCATTATTCTCAGATAATAATAAAAAGCCTATCTTTTGCATAAAAATCCAATCAGTGCTAGAAGATTCACTAAACCAAGTTATTTATACTCTGTGTCCCAGGAGTATCACAGCAACTGTCCCAAGTATTTTGTGAAGCTATATATTAACATTCTCCAAACCAAGAATTAGTCGTGAAAAAGTAAATTTTAGGCCAAAATTGCAGTTAAGAAAAAAGAACCTAAATCCATTGTAGGTATCTATTTTACAGTAATTTAATCTGGTAACTTGGAATTGAAATGTGTGGATTTAAGTGGAAAGGATAAATTTTATCGGAGGGACTTCCTTTCCTTTATTAAACACAGTCTGCTGGCACATTGTGTAAGTGTGGGGCTGAGAACTCACCATTGTACAGAATGTGGAAAATTAAATTATGGAAATGAAAATCCTCATGGAAGGACTAATAATTCCTCCGTTACTAATGCAAAGAAACCAAGACTTGAAACACAAATGAGACCTCGAGCTCCTTGAAGTCTGTCTTACGTCCTCAGCAGAGGATGAATTCCAGCCATTGAACCAGGAGCAGGCACGGGTGTACTCTAAAACTTCAGCAAGAGTTTTGCCTGACACGTATTGATACAGCTTTCTGGACAGTTTACCCACAGAGGATTCAAAAATGTTGCAAAAACTCTTCTTGGCACATAAAGTAGTTTTGGTGTATCCACATTAGCCATTTCAACAGAGACTATATAGGATGACAGAAAACTTTAACTTGCCTCTTCAGTTATGGTAAATACAGAATTATGTGCTGTTTTAATAATGGGTCTCCTTACAATTGACACAGATGAAGAAAAGCAACCCCATGCAAAGAGTTACTAGAACCGAATAAATAACTTGAGATGAACAGTTTAGTCAAACAGATTGTTTCCCAAGATTCTGCTTGCATATTGGCCACAAATAGAGTGAATTTTTTATTTGATCAATTATTCAAGAAATTAATAAAATAAGTCTTGGTCTGTAATGCTGTTATGTCAACTTTATTAAAAATAGGAGATGTTTCTAAAGCAAATCTCATGCTATGGATCTTGTTTGAATGACAGGGACATGGTTCAGTGGTGGACTTGGCAGTGTTAGGTTAACAGTTGGACTCGATGATCTTAAAGTCCTTTTCCAACCTAAATGATTCTATGATAGCGACCATTAAGTTGCTTGAAATCAGGGTTTTAGTTAAAATTGCTTCTTTCCTTATAGCTACCAGTATTCCTGAAAATACACTCATTCACAGTGGTAACCTTCAGAGGAACACCACCAAATTCTTTAAGAGTAAGGCTGCAGAGTATACTTAATATTAACAGAGTTAGTCCAACTCTTACCATTAAATTCATGTTTTAAGGCATAAGCCAACCATTAACACAGGAAAGAGAAAATTTCTCTCTGGATAGATAATTTCAAAGTTGTTGACTGAAGATTTTCTTATATTCTACATAAAAATCACAAAAATAACACTTCCGATGGAGGAAATCAGGGCAACAGTTCTCCAGGCTGAGGAGCTACACAAAGAAAATGTTGCCGTAGGTTAGTTCTGTTCTCACAGTCACCTTTGTTTTGACCATAATGGATTGGCCTCAAAGGAATGACATGGGCTAGAAGGATTTTTAGCGTAAGCTGCTGTGGCCTTTCTGACGCTATCGTAAGCACAGGGCGTTTCAGGACAGCATCCTGACTCACTTCAACAGTAACTGTTCATTTTGATTGGATCCTGTGAGAATATAAGAAAAAAGCTTAATTTCTTATTTTTTTGAACATTTAACCAAAATCTGTATGGTCTTGAAAAATTTTAATAAATCTTTTTTTTAATGAAATTTCTGTTCAGTTCTTTTTCTTCTCACATTAGCTAGATGTATTTACTTATCTGTCCCAGCTCTTGCAAGGGTGAATTAGTCAACATTTTCAGAGCTTTGTAAAGCATCACGTAGGTGTCAAGATTTTAAATAATCTCTCAGATAGCGTTTATCACTATATTTAATAGTCTTTCAATTAGAATGCCAATTAAAACTGATTTGTTTTAAAGAAACAGACATATTTTAATTACAGCATGCACACTCAGACTTGTATTTAATTGCAGCAAGATTGCTGAAACGCTGTCTTTATTCCTAGATGTACAGGACAAAGCTTTTACTCAGCTCTCTGCAGTTAGGATGAAGTAGGAACATTATCTCAGCAGGTGCAGAATAGCTCAGAAGGGAAGAGCTGAGGAGCAGATTTTTATGGTCCTGCTGGCTGAATCGCTGTAATATTCTAGAGGTCTGCCCCAAAATGGGGTCTGGTTGCCTGCATTTATTGTGCTGAAGTCTGCAAACACAGGCTCAAGAGAAGCTGGAATTGGTTGTGGTAGCTAGATCTCCCTCTTCTACTGCAGAGGTCACCATCCTGTGTTGAAATTCTTCATAACCGATATGACTAATGCCTCAAGGGAGAGGCACTGTTGCAGACAACCATGGCGCACATCCTTAGCTTCAGTCTGCTCAGTGTGACTTCTGCGGGACCGTAAGGGCATCATGCTCTAAGGCAAGAAAAATAGTCACGTTTATCTGGGGCTGGCATAACCTGCCTTAGGCAAGGTGCTCGTCACCCTCCTGAAAAGTAATGGTGCACTGGAGGAATGGTTTAAATCACACTGCTTGGGTTGTGCCATAGTCTGCCCTGGAGGCAAGAAGGGCAGGCTCCAGCCCTTAGATTCTGGTCCAACAAAGGCCTGAAGAGTGCGGTAATCCCAGCCTGCAAGCAGCCTCACTGAAAACAATAGGACTGTACAAACATTTCGGAAGTAATAGCAAAATGCTGTCATAAGTCGGGTGTTTAGTATGCAGTATCTGCAAACCGGAGCCCATATTCAGTATTACTTCCTTTCCATCGTGCTCTCAGATCTCACTTTGCCAGTTCTATCTATCTGTATTTTCTTTTACCTTGGAACATGCTATACTGGTATTAAAAGGTGGTCTGATTTATGTTTTAGATTTTTTTTGCCCATTTGTAAAGCAGCACATCAAGTCTTCATATGTCATCTGTCAGCACTGTGAAATCTCATGTTTCTAGATACTCTGATGTCCAGGCGAACTGCAGTCTTTGAAGTTTTAATACAATAATCCCCTTACCAGCCAAAGGAAAGGGTTTGAAGATATCGATTTCCTTCAGTTTTTCAGTGTGTTATGACTACACACAAAAGCTGTGCTTCACTAACTACAGTTAGAGGAAGTGCACCTCTTGTGACACTTCTTATAGCTAAGGATTTTAAGTGGAGATTTGGAATATATATTATAAATAGTGACACTGATCACTGGTGTGATCTGAATTATCCTGTAAAAATAGTTAACTGTCTTCTCACAGACATAGGAGCCTGAGTTTGTCTTAGTGACTTATCACTTACCAGCCAAGCCAGGATAACTACGCATGGCATTTGGCAACAGCAAAATAAATCACTAGCTTAAACCACCACAAAGCTTTCACCATCAGTCATTCACACTAAAAACCACTTGACTTCAGGTTAGTCGTCTTGCTACTCAGTGATAATATTCTCATATTCCTTTAGAAAGCAGTGGGTAAGCATTGAATTCACAGGTTCTCAGGACAATGCACAGCATGACATTACATATAGTAACTGTAATGGTGGTTCATTCCCACATGAGTATTTCAGTACCTCTTTTCTGTAAGATCTGAAGTCAGAAAGTTGAAAAGTGAAGTAGTTTTGAAGCAGAATGTGACAAGTGTCCGGACTGTCTGCCATATGTAAAATGGAACAGAATAAGCTTTTCAGCCACTTCTATAAGTAAAGTAAACAAGGCTAAAATAAACCCAGAGTGGAAAATAAATTGAGCTGAGGATATGATTATACCTAATTTTCATGGGCTTCACGTCATTCTGCATTCACGGCATAATTCCCCTTTAGCACAATTGTAAACATTTTGTTCTCATCTGGTCATTGATCCTCCTTATCCTAACGAACAACTTTATCCATAAGCATCAAGAAGAATATGAATGTCCAGCCTCTCTCCATGATAAATGTCATACTTCCAGGGAAAAGCTGCATTTGAATGCTTTCTCCCCACTGCTGTTATATTCTTGGCACACGCTCCGAATTTGAGCAAAAAAGATAGACCTAGTCTTGTGAGTCATTTTCTTGATTGATCTAATTTACCTTGAAGGTTAATGTATTCTAAACTAATTCAGAGATTAATAACCACTTAAAGATATATGGAAGACATTTAACTGTATACCAGACAAGTGTTGTAACCTAGTTATTATCTCTTGAATGACTTTGGGAGTTCATTTGATGAGATTTAAGAGTTATTTGATTGTTTGATACACGGAGTGGCAGGTACAAAGCAAAAAGGTGTTTTCAGAGCTCACTAGTTAATTCTGAAAACAAGGATGTAATTCTATTTGCTTATACTGCATAATGCAAATAAAACATTTTTGTTCAAGGTGATAATTAATGTCTTTTCTTGTGGCATTAATTAAAATTCTTTCAGTGATTAAATAATGAGCTGGACCAGAACAATGCTGGACCCTGTCCATTCTCCAGCTTGCTTTTGACTGCTAGGACAACAGAATTGACGCTGTTCTTCCTCGTCTTTTGCAAGACGACACCAGAATACCAGTACAGAGCTTCGCCTTTATCTTAAAGAACTGTGTCAAGGTTAGATGATAACTTTTCCAAATATAAGAAAATGCAAGCCTGTTGCATGCCCAGTGTTTTCGGATGTGTCCTATTTCTGCTGGAAAAAAAGTGTCTGGTAAATTTCTGAAGAATTTGTATTTGACCTGATAGAACTAGCAGATGGAAGCGTGAGACAGTACTGTATGTGCCCAGGAGCTCTCGCTCAGCTGCCGTATGCTCCAAAGTCTCAGACATTTTGCAGTGTTAGTGGCGATGCTGGTTGTTGCTTAGAGGTGTTTGTGCTGAAGATCTGCATAGTAAGTCCCGGTTTCGTGGGAAGCTCTGTACATCTGCACTGAACAGAAGCATCTTGGCTGCATCAGGGATATTGTGCAGATACCAAAAAAATATTACACGACATCTATGCAATAGGTCCAAAGTTTCAAAACTCTGTATGCTGGGGCCGTAGCATACTGGGTTTTGGCCTGGATCAAAGCTGTGCTCTATATGTCCTTGTGGTAGCCCAGTTCCAGACTTCTTCCTGTCTGGGGGAAGGAACATGGGCTGCTTGATCTGTATTACAGAGATTACGTGAGAGCTTCACACATAAGCTTGTGGCCTAGGTGCTCTTCTGAGTGGCGCTAAGGATCTGCTCCCAGACCAGCAACTCCATTCCATATAAACAGAGGAGAGAGTTGTTTGATATTTACAAATGCTGAACATCTTCAGCTGCCAGAAATGGTGAGACTTGCAAGTATTAAGCAGCAGCAGGGAACAGCTCAGGCAAATACTGTCTGTTTACTATAAATATTTTGTTTTATGTTTACAGCCAGATAGGTACCAAAACTGCGAGTCAGCCATTAGGCACATTAATACCTCTGAATATTGTGTGTGTGGTCCCATTCACTGACCTTTAAAAATAACAAAGATGATATACAAGGTGTTTTGTTGCCAAGAGCATAGCATCCTGCTGCTTGTAGAGCTTGTAGCCTGTTTTATCTGGGTTTTTATCTCAAACCATTGTAGCATGAACAATGAATGCACAATGAGCCCTGGCTACCTGATTTATGTCTGCAAGCTCCTGGTGACTTCCTAGCTCATGAGTGTCAGAGCAAAACCGAGCCCGCCTTGATTTACGAAGGGTCATCAATGAAGAGTGGAAGAAAAGGACTGATCTGGAATCAGGGCTCTGTACGTAACAGCGGGCTAGACAGGTACCCAAATAAAACCTATTTCGTACCTAATCCAAGCCAAGTAAGCAGTTACAGAGTTATAAAATAGTTCGAAATGAAGAAAACCCACCACAGGCTTTGTGGAGTTTCAGATAACATTATGGGGATCTATGCATAAGTCCTACAAAAGCTTTTCATTTTGAGGTTCCGCTGGGCTGTCAGAGGAAAGAGAAGACCTAGCAAAAAGACCCAGGTGTGTGCAGAGTCAGCAAAAACCTTGACAAATACTAAGAAAGAATCAAATGGATGAACTGATGAATAGGTACACAAATCTGTGGAAAATGCAGTGCACCGGTGCCTTGCTTAAGCCACATCCCATCAGCAATCGCTATTAGTTGTATGTATCGCTCTACTCCCTCAAAATGGTCTCTCAGGACTTGCTTTGCCCCCTCAAACTGGAAAACATAGGAAAGGCAGGATTTCAAAAATGCTATTTTCATTACCACTGATAATTAAAAAAAAAAAAAAGAAAAAACAGCAAAAATTATCCTGTCTTGGATAGCACACTCCGGGAACGCTTTCTTGAGGGTAATATAGCCCAGTACATGCTATTTGACTCATGACACATGTGAAACTGCAGAAGAGATGCAGCCAGTGAGGTATTTGTCAGAAAAGTATAGAATAGCATATCTGTTCTGTTCCTTATCGGTGAATTTGACTAAAGCATTTGAGACTGTCAAGACCTGGACTTTCACAATGACCTGCAAGTTAGGTTCTCCGAGAAAAAAAAAAATCCAGAACACCTGTAAAATTCCTTCAGGAGCTTTGAGGTTTTAGCATGCCCCCAGAGGGCGAGGATTGTTTTCTCAAGAATGCAACCAGAGCCAGGGGCAGACGCAAGCCAGGAGAGCGTCTACAGCAAGTTAAGCTGAGTAGCTGTGACAGTATGAGGAGATTGGTCGTGACGGAAAGCCTGGCAGATGGTGTAAGCCGGTCCTCGTATCATGGATGGGCCAGCGCTGTTTTGTGAATACAGTTGAACAGACTGTGAAGTTTTACAAGCCCTGAATCCCACTGATTTGCTGATAACTGCCCCGTGGAAGCAAGCACGTACACAAAAAATCATGAAGCTGATTATGAGCTTGGTGCAAGAGGTATGAACTTGTAATAAACTTGGGGGAAAAGAACATGATGCATGTCATTTTGTATCACAGCCTGTCGTTAGTCATTTTAATTTATAACATATGTTGGCCATGAAAATATTTTGCTATTTTAGAAATGGAGGGTGTTCGCTTGGACAAAGAACTGTCAAATATTGTTAGCACAGCCTGTCCATCTTTTGTGGTTTTTTTTTTTTTTAAGAAATAAAGGTTGGAAGCAATATGGTATCAGTCTCTAGATTAAATTAAAGGTCTGCAAAGTGGATACTTTATCTAATTTTCTATACAAGAAGGCACAAATTTGCTACTGATAATGCATACAGCTCCGGAGAGATTGCGTCTGCTTACCACACTGTGCATTCAGGGTAGGAAGAAGTTTTCTTTTAAATCATTTTAGAGCATAGCAGTCTTCCAGGGAGCTGAAACTGTGATCATTACAGCACACTTCACTGGGCTGGTCTTCTATCTGGAATGGAAGACAACAGTTTTAGAAGATTGCCACGTCAGATGTTATTTGGTGAATGGAAAGCGGGAGTATGTCAGGAGGGCAGTCAGATGAAAATCTTCAAGGAAATACTGAAGCACAACTTCAAGCAACAGGAGATTGGTATCAACCCAGCTGGGAGTTACTGACAGCAAAGAGGGTGTGCCGGTGTGGGCAGTTCATGTTGGGATGGTTTGGTCTGACCGGCAACGCATAGCTGATATCAAAGCAAACGGCACTGAAAACTGGTGCTTGGAACAGAGGTTCCAAGATTTTCTGACTTTACTTCCACCTGATCACGGAAAGGAATGAATGCCACTCATACACTGGACTTTCCAGGATTTGATGCCCCAAGATGCAACACAACAGTGTGTTGTCTGTGATTCAGAAGTACTTATTGCTATAATGCCATTGATTACTGCAGCGTCTCAAGATGCAGCAAAACACTGTGTGATGTTTATCAGAGAGGTCCCTTCAGATGTCACCGTGCACCTCTGAAGCCTGAAAGAAAACTCACATCTTAAAGACTTCTAATTTCTTCAGTCTTACTGTAATCCAGCATTGCTCTGCACTTTGAGCTTCTCTTCACTTTTGTGCTGCTCTCTTGAATGCTAACGCAACAGTTGTAATGACCAGATAGAGGATCAAAAGATCCGTAGTTTCTGCTTCCAGTTCATGAACAAACATACAGTTTTAGTTGTCAAAAACATCTCAATTTATCATTTTTATTTTTCCCCATAGTATCAATTTGGTTTTGATGGCAGTTAAACTAGAAGTAGTCAAATCAGTTTTCTGAGTGTAGACTGTAGAATTTAGCTGGATGCAAAAGCAAGCCTACTCCCACGGTCAGAAACAGGAGCAGATTATGTCTTTCATCCTGCCTTCGGTCAGCCTCCAGATCAGTTTCATAGCTTTGGATTCTTTATAAAAAGCCTTTAAAGTTTTTATGAACAAATCGCTTTTCAGTGAGAAAAGGGCAACTTTTCCTGAAAAAGTGGAATCTATTTTTGCCCAGTTCTAACAAGGTGATAGTTGCTGGCAGCACAGTTGTGAAATCGGAGTGTCATTTGTTAGGCATTACGGACCTAATAAAAAGACTTTTACTGTATAAAGAAATGTTAGTAACAAAGGTGTTATAGTAACACTTGTAGTAAGACTTTCTTTAATGTCTATGGACTTTGGCTCAAAACGTTATTTTGTCTTTTCTCAAAATAGTTACGCTGTGTGAGATCCGTGCACTGATATATAAATTGCAGTTCTGACATTTCAGCATTAACACTGACTGTTCTTGACTATCTTAG
The DNA here is from genome assembly GCA_003993805.1 of Himantopus leucocephalus. NCBI lineage: Eukaryota > Metazoa > Chordata > Aves > Charadriiformes > Recurvirostridae > Himantopus > Himantopus leucocephalus. The sequence goes on along the minus strand of RSEF01000020.1, from coordinate 12,838,418 downwards.
CTTCCAGTTTAAGTTTATTATTTCACAAACTTTCTGATATTTATTTCCTGGTGACTGTAGTCATTTAGCAAGTTCATTGGTAGTCTTGAAGTGTTAGGTTGAGAGAGCCTGTAGGTAGGATTGATTTTCGTTTGAGGCCAAGTATTTTAATTACCACGTTAAAAATCTGTCTCTCCCTTCAAATACAAAATACTTTTTGTGTAGGGTTTTTTTTTCTTTTGTGTGTGCAGAGCTTTTAAAAAAGCAGCAAGCTACACAAAACTCCCTGTCCATTACTTGAGTTTTGTTGATGGCAGTAAGTCCCGTAGTCACTTTAGAATTGTAGATAAACAGGTAAGTTTTGGATACTTAGTTACAGTAAGCACACAACATTTAGCAGCACAAAAGTGATACTTCCAGGGACATCATAGTTCACCATTTGTGCTGATTGCTTGAAAAACATTTAGCATTTTCTGTAAAATAGAAAATGACTTTTCTTTGTCTTTCCTATTTGATTTGCTTTGGTATCTATGTCCATGGCATTTTTTTCCCTGTCTAACTTCCCAGAGTGATTCTGTAATTCTTATGATTAAATGTGCAATTAAGGCTTAAGCACTATTAGCACAAGGGATTTTGAAATTAGGATGAGACTGTAACATTGACATCAAATTTAAATGTCAGCACTAGTGGAATAGGAAGTGTGACTTTCATCTTTCAGTTAAGAGCTACGTAGCTCTGCCATGCAAATTGCTACCGGGTATAAAGCACAATGAGGCATCAGGACTCAATGTACCCAGCAGCAGTACTTAGCAGACCTATAATGGATTTACCCACGGTAATTTTTGGAATTATATGTACGCTGACAGCATACAAATGATGCAGTGCAAATTATATTATTTTAACTTGTTTATCAACTTGTCATCATAGCCCTTTCTTTTTTTTTTTTTTTCCAGTGCAGCATTGTAAATCTGACTCACGCAGAGAAAGTCACAAAGATGCACTGGCCTGTCTAGATTTCCAGCAATATTATTATGAGAAATACATTAATTTGTCTGTATGGAAAGGATTTAATGGTTGTTGCATTCATTTGTTACCAGAGACTGAGCACTTAATCACACAGACTCGGTTCAGCAAGAAAATTATCTCTTCTGCCCAAGTCCATTAACAGTACTTTTACAGAGTCTTGAGAAATATAAATATTGGAGGATATTAATGAAAATGACATCTATACCTGATGTACTGGTGCCCAAAAATGTGATTAAGTGCCCTGTTAATTAACTTTTTTGCTATGATACTTGTAGAAGTATAGTCATTTTTTTAAAGCTAACTGAAGTGCCTAGAAGGCGGCCAGTATTCTCATCTGGGTGAGCTGTTGTCCCATCGATGACTTCAGTATGAATAACAGCGATGCACAGTGCACTCCAGATATGTCACACTGTATAAAGCAAAATGCTGAAGTTCGTATTTCCTTGATACAGCAAGGAAAGCTCTGAGCACAACTTTGTTGCAACATTGACAGAGAAAAACCCGTATTTTCCTTTTAAAGATTGGAATTCGAGGCATAGAAAAATTACAGGTAATGAAAAAAGTATACAAAGACCTCCCATTAAGCAGTGATGTTTTTCCCCGAAATCAGGACAGTGGGAGTGGAGCTGTTTCGAAATTCTGTCCCTGAAGAGCTTAGGCAAGGATGCTCAGAGAAACAGGGCATAGCCAAGTCCCTTGAACAGAGTCCGTAAGGCTGCAAGTTATCTTAAGTCTCTCTCCTGGCCTCAAAGGGGCTTTTAATAACCAGATGAAATCAAATAGCTCCGAAATAGTGTTTTCTTTATGAGATCTTTCACTATTAGCTCTTGACTGAAGAGTTTTTCAGTGAGTTAAGTGGCAGCGGGGAGACGGCAGGGTTTGCAGGGTCAGGCGGCGACACGCTCGTCTTTAACAGATTCCTCAACTGGCCCGAGCAGATCGCAGATTTGAGGAAAAAACCCTCCGACACACATTACATTATGCATAAATCATTCCAGTTTTTCCACAAGTTTTTCTGCTTAACCTCTGTCCGTATTTGTCAGAGCTCTGTTAATGGGATAATCTTGGAGAAGAGACACCGGTAGTTTTTCCTATATTGAAAGAGGAAAAAAAGGGCAAGATCAGTACCTTCAGAAACAGCCCTTTAGTTCCAAAAAGCAGAGAGAGTAACTTTCTAAAATGTATCTTTAGAATAGCAGTTCATCCCCTTACTTGTCTGGTGGCCGGGTTTGCTATTTAATAGTGGAATATTAATTTCTGTCAGCTTTAATATTTTTTCTTTTTTTGAGGAGCTTCTCTCATTGACAGAAGCACTGTAATAGCAGTTGTAAAAAATTATCACCCCAGCACTGAAACATACTTCACAACCAAGGAGACATTAAATTCACTCTACTTCACTGCATTTGCATTCTGCGGTTATTAATGAGTTAATGATCTGTACAGTTTTAATGAATAGAACATAAATGAAAAGCCAGGAAAGGATATTAGACTGAGTGAAGCCCCCGAGTGAAGGCTTTAATTACACTCCCATCTTCAGGTCATTAGCTGCATAACTACCTGTGGACGATCGGATAATTATTCTATCATGGCACTAATGAATTTGCTTTTTGTTTGGATTGGTAAAAATGTTAATATCCTTTCTATGAACAATTTAACTCACTGACATGAGGTGTATAAAAAACTGCAGTCAACATACTTGACCATCCTCCGCATGTCTTCCTTCACCCCTCATACTGTTTTCAATTTAAACTTTTCCAGAACGACTTCCAATTAGTTTTACTGTAATTTGGTTATCAAATCTTTCTAGTGCCTTGCAAGAAGACAAGCATCAAGCTTTTCATTTTTCAGAAAAAAGTTGCCGAGTGTTCTGACAGGATTTACAGGTACCAAAACTGGTTACATTATTCTTGAACTTAGAGACAGCTGTTTAAGATTGTTTTCCCCCATAAGAAGTAGGGGCATACCTCATGTCCTTTTTTTGGTAGCATATAATGAAAAGACTACATAGAAACAAGTTCTTTTAAACTTTGTGAATGCCAATGAGTGACACTCCGCTAGCATTGCCACGTGCCAAAGGGCAAACACATTTAAACATTGGATAAAAAAATAACTTGTTACGTGATGCAGATTTCCAAATACTTCATAGGGGGGTTTTGTTTTGTTTTTAAATGATTAAATGCCTTACAGAATTCCTAGGCATATGACAACTTGCCTGAGTAAGAAAAAGGCCAAAAAAAAAAACCTCCGTCTTCCAAAGCAATGCCCTTGTTTGCCAACAAACAGCAACTGAATAATATCGCGTCAGTATCATCTTGAAAACGAACAGGCTATACTGTTCTTCTTTTGTAAGATATTGTTCTATAAAGCATAATGGATATTATCCTGTCCCTGTTAAGACACAAAGTCAAAAGACAACACCCAGCAGGCTTATAAAATCCTCGGCGATAGCGAGGTCCAGCCCCACCAGGCGAGAGCTGCCCTTTGCTTCGCTCCCGTAGGGGTCCCTGTCCCAGAGCATCGACAGTCGTAGAGCAACACGAGACTGCCCGTCTACGGACTGGTTCTCCACCTACACTTGCAAAGAGCTGAGCTCACGTCTCGCTGATAAATTAGCATCGAGTATGCTGTTAGTTTCACATCAGCCTTTTGCGCCAACTTCAAGTCATAAAGCATTTGCTTCCTCGAGAAATTACTTTTTTCATACAGTCTCAGTTTGAATTCCAGAGGCTTCAGACCCAGAGAAACTAAATGACATCAGAAGCTAGAGAACCACTGCCTTGGGGTCAATTCTGAAGAACATCAAGAATTTCAATAGCTAAATAAACAAAGGTTTATGAGCTTGAAAGAGGTGCTAGCAACACATCAGGACGCTCAGAAAATTCAAAAAAAGCTGGCAAAACCAAACCCTCACCTTCCACCTGTTGCATTTATAGATACACCAAAAAGCATAATTTTCCTTCTGATGACTATTATATTCTGTGAACACTGAACAAAGATTCTTAACAATTTTTAAAATAGCTTCCATACTACGGAAGGCCTGCTTTGAACTGAAAACTGGTGTCTCATCACTCATTTCACAAGCCTTGGAGTGGGACAGATCATTGTGCTAGCCTTTGATCTCAGATGGGATTTGTTAATTTATAGATTAGAAAGGACAGGAAAAAGGCACACGACTAATCAAAGCAGGATCACTACAGTGTCTGCAGATGACCTGGTAGTGTTGAATAACTCGCAGAAAAGTATAAGCATGTTGTGTGATTAAGTTATTAGAAACATTGATCATTTAAAAATGCGGGACAGAACCTCGTGACATTTTTACTGACTCATGACTTGGGTCCAGTTAATAACTGAAGCAGATTATTGCTGTAACAAGTTATTGCCTGCACTGGAAAGGAAAAGACAACAACTAAGTGTTATTTCTAACCTCGAAATTGGCCTGGCCAAACAGCCCTCAGTCTGGATTCAGAAGGCTTACCGACATAATTTCTGAAGCTATTCTGAGTCTATTTTACAGTACGCTTGTTTCTGTAGCAGGGCAATCACAACAGGGTTAGAGCAGATACCTTCCCATCTGTATCCATTTATTTCAGGTTTTAATTTTTTTTTTTTCCTTTTCAAAAACCCTTTTCTGTTTCAACTGTTATTCTGCTTTTTTATTTAAGCATTTTGTAATGGAGCTACAAGTTAATCACGCTGAGTACATCAATTTTGACTACAGTTAATAAGGCATTTGTGTAACCCCAGTGACTCAAACAAGTCCCCCTGGGAGTCCTCCTGTGCCCGCTGCAATTCACACGTACAAAAAAAGTACTCTTCAAAGAGGGAAATGGCAGTACTAGCATGAAGTTAAGCATATTAGGCTTTATTCAAGAGAACTGTAAACTTTAGCGGCTAGCTTCTGACCAACCTCAGGGATTATTTATCCCGAAGCTGCAGGGCTGAACTCCCACCTTTGGCTTGTGCTTCAGTTTGATGGTTGGGCCGTTGGGCGGAGGAGGGAGGTGATGAGGCAGCAGTTGTTTAGCAGGTTACTGCACTGATAGTGCATTTGTTATGTGGACACTGGAAGCTCATATAAAAATTTAATATCTACTTTCTTCCATAACAAATATATATTCATAAATAATCTTGACATAGAAAGCTCACCGTGACCAAATAGCACTTTTGTTCTTTTGAGACTTTGTTCTGCGTAGTATTTTTATGGCTATGAAAAGCAACCAGCCCAGCTGTCTTTTCTGACCAGTATGTTTTAAGTCTGGAGATATTTTACTGTATATCATTTAGCTTTTCATCCTGAAAAAAAAAAAAAGAATACCTGAGAGGTTCTGGGAGCTATAAAATTCATAATGGTTCAATTCTGTATTGACTTTCTAACTTCACAAATGCTTAAGAACACAGCCACCACATTGAATAGGAGATTATACCCTTTCTCAGGAAAATTCATAAGCAGTATTATTTTGAAATTCAGTAAAATTTTTTTGAATCTAGGTTTTGTAAACCAGAATAGAAACAAGTTCCAGTGAACAATTTTTTAATTTATTAAAAAATTAATATACGAAAAACAAATGAAAAGAAATGTATGTCTGTGTAGTTTGTGTATTTGATTGCTCTTGGGGTAAAGCCAGTTGTGCTGTACAGACATACCAGATGTAGCCAACCACAAAATAAAGATATAACTGCAGCATATAGATATGTAGCTGTCTTCTGAATTTGCCTAAAATAAGCTAGGCAAGTTTAACCCTTTCTAATACAAAGTGTTGTGACTCACTTAGAAATGTAAAGACTTCAAGAGAAGCTTAAAAACATAAAGAAAATCACCCACTGTGATGAAAATAGCTACACTTGTAAAAACAGATAGTTACTTAATTAGTGAGCTTTTAAGAAGAGAGAAATGTTGCTCTGACCACTAAAATATCAAGGAACATAATCATACATTTTCTATTTTTTTATTGCTGTAATTAATTCAGTATGTGTACAGATCACTAGTGCTAGACAGGCGTACAGCCAGCCCCTACAGTTGTTACCACGTACTGTGCAAACTCAAATGCAAGCTTTTATTACAATTGGGTTTATTAACAAATAAAACCAGTATATCCAGCTCAAGTTTTAATGAAAGGAGATGTTAATTCTAGGACCCCTCTGTTTGGGGGTCACACACTACATGTCTTGCTATGAGGACTTCTCAAATCTCAATCAGAAAAGATACAGAAGGGCACCGCTACCATCTCCAAAAACCAACTCAGCTGACTTTGCATGACAGCTGAATAGAAAAACTGGTCCTCCTGGCATTCAGATCCCTCTCATCCCCCTTGGCCAGGATGATCCTCTTCAAAACATGGTCTTCCCCATACTGCACAGGGAAGATAACTTGGGGACGTGTTTTGATGAAGAACCAAGACATGCCCATGAAGTAGATCACTTAGATAATTTTTTTTTCACTAATAGGATTATTACTTGAGTAGTAAAAGGCTAAGTTACACTTTTGGCTTATTCTTTGTGATTTTCATTCTGCATACACGCCATAGCTAGGTCTCTTTTGTATCACTAACATGGTTCCAGGGATTTGTTTAAATGGGTTATACAGGCAAGTAGTTCATCTGGGAGTCTAAGTGACAGATGTTTTGAGTTGATCTATTTCTCACCTAGTTAAGCATCTAAAATATTAATGACCAGGTCCACACAAAGAAACATTATGATGCAACTCAAAGTATTCTAAGTAATGTTCATGAGTTCAATTTTTAGATCCATTTCTACAGACCAATAGACCAGCAATTGTTTCAGGGCATTTTGAAATGCTAACGATGGCCCAAATAAATGGCTTTCATTAAGGCAAGAGAACATTCCTACACTGTAAATGAAGACAAAAATTGTGAAAAAGCATCACTCAGGGAAGATGGCATCCAGGATTGCAAAGAGCAGTCCAAACGCAAGTTCTTTTGCCCAGCCAAGCTATATGTGTATTGGGTGACTGTACAAGACACTTTCCTAGTTGTCCGTGCATTTAATCCTCCTGCCATTTAACCTGCAAACCCAACTGGACATATTGGAGGGGTTTTTTTTATTTTTAATTCAGACCCAAGGAAGGATGAAAAGTTGTTTCTGGAATGACAGTAGTGTTATTTGTAGGAATTAGGTAATAGGACATAGTACAAGTCAGAAGCCTTTGGAAAGACAGCGTTTGATGGCAACCAGACTATGCAGGCTTTCTGCTGCAGATGCTGTAGAGTGGAGCACTGCCACTGCGTGTGAACACAGTGTCTCCTCCGCTTCGCACCTGCCAGCTCCACAGACCAGGCTGGCCCGGAGTCACAAGCAGGGCTCCAGAGTCACCCACCCTCCTGGCAATTACTGTCCATAGAAACCAAGCCCCACCCCAAAGTACCAGTGCCACTGCCCTGCATGCAGCCTACACCTACCCTAAAGCTGTGGTGGTTTTGTTTCCCATGACAATACCTCCTTTGTCTGAAGCAGCCAAAGCTTTTTTGAATTACCTGAGCTTCTTAGTACAGCACGATCTGTGTAATGCATTAGTTATATTAAACAGATCAGAAGTGTTTGCTTGCAAAAAATTGAAGTCAAAGTGTCATAAAATAGTAATTTATCACAGGGTCTCAGTTCAGTGATTTGGAATAAGAAGCATAAAAAATACTAAAGGGTTCATTGTATAATAAAACAGCCTTGAGGGGATGTAAAATTAAAGTAAAAAATTGGACTTGTGGAGTAGGATCATCATCTTGTATAAGCTGATTTAATTTTATTACAATCAAAAGGCAATATCTAGATTTATCAAGAAGCAAGCACAAAGTTTATATGGACAAGCAGCTGCTTCAGCATCTGTAAAATGCACTCCTGGTTCAGTGATAAGAAACATGAATGGCAACAATATTTGTGAAAAGTATGACCCAGGAAAAAAAAAAAGGTCATGTAACCACAAGTGTTGTCACAGTTAAATGCATAGTTTAGGATGATCATCTTGGTCTACTTCTTAAAAAAAAGACTAAAAAGAAAAATGTCACATATGTTATAAGTTGTGAGCTGGAATTAATCCAGACAGTAAGTCTCCAGTAGGTTCAGCTGCATTATTTAATAAAGAAGATCAGTATTGCTTGATCTTTAAAATCTCTACTAAAAGTAAAATAAAACATTTATGTTTTGATCAGCACTAATTGCTAGAATTTACAGTTTAAGTCTATGTTTTCAAATCTTTTCTGCCTGAAGGGGCACAAAGTTTTACACTACTGATTTACCCAGCAGATGCCAGACTGCATCAGATCCTATCACCTCTGATAATCATTGATAATACAGTACTCCAGTCCACATCTTAAGGGAATGGAGCAGAGTTACGCCCACATCTATTTCCATCTAGGGAAAGAAAAAACTCTTCTAGGCAAAGAAGAGTCAGCGTTCCTTCATTTTGGCTGAAAAAATACTTGTATCAAGAAACAAAACTGTTGAAATTAGAGGTTAGTTTTTCCTAAATCTGGAAAGCATCTTTTCTTGTACTTTCCTTCTTGTGTTTCCCTACACCCTTACAACAGTTTCCTTTTTCAGAGGCCTACAATGATTTGTATTTCTTTTGTGATAACTTGAATCTGTATGCAGTTCCAGTATTTGAATCATTTTTAGTGTGCAATCCTATGTGCAAACACAAATATTTTCATATGTGGCTGTTCTGCTGGCATTGCAGTATTCCCTCTTGTTTTCTTTCATGGCAACCTTGGTCTCAATAGATTTGGTAAAAGTTCACTTTCACAAGTTATGATAAATGATTTGAGAGGCAAAGAGACAGAACTTAAACACTAAGGATGAATAGTAGCTATGAGCAGCCTTAGGTAAGATATTAGATATGTTCACCTTAATATTCTGGTGGTATACAGAACAGTCCAAAGAAGGAGTAGGAACACACACAATGCGACAGGACTTTGGTGAGGACATTAGGGATAAAGATGACTGCTTCAAAAAAATCATCATGGAATCCTTAATGTCCCCTGAGACGGGAAGAACATCTACTTACTAAATTATAATATTATCAATCAGCTTCAGCAGCATATTTGGAGTTTTATAGATCTCATGTCAAAAGCCTATTTAGGGAAAAATAAATAAAAGGAATCTGAGCAGAACCTATGATCTAGCATGCAGCTGTTTTGTAGATTAATGTTTTTATTTAAGAAAATGCTCTATATGTAGAAAGCATCATGACTCAGCCCTACCTGCACTCAGCTAACACTGCTGGAGCCTAATTACTTTTGTACTGTTAGTACTACTTCATCCTTATTCTTTCATACAGGGATCTCAAAACACTTTAAGCATTCCACAATTATTTGTCTCATCAACTGGGGGTAGAAATTACTTTTCTGGTTTATTTCTTGATCTTTTGTTTACAGACAAGGAACAAGAGAGGTTCATTTACTTTGCTTAGGTCACTCAAAACAGTGGAGAAGAGCTCAAATCTTACAGCTCCCAAAAATCATATGTAAACCAATAGACCATATTCCCTGCACTGGGTAATTCTGGAGAGGTTGCTTGGCGAGTGTAATACATTTGAGTAGCATTTATTTTAGCTATTCTGAAGAGGCTAGTTTAAAATACACTCAGGGTGAATTTTTTTGAGATGTTCCAAACCTGCCTGATCCATTTTTCTCTGCACTTTACATGCATAATTGCACTTGCATACAAATAGCATTTGAGTGAACGCACAGATCAAATAAGCTGACAGCTCACATATACAAATCCTGTTTGCTTCTAATGGAGCTACAGGGCTACATATTTGCATGCACAAATATGGCTAATTTTTAAATATGTGCTGAAGTTACACTGAAATCAAATGGTATCAATCACACTCTTAAGATTTAATCATCTTACATCTCTTTCTAGAAAGGGAAATGGGCTATTTTAAAATTATCCTTACAGGGTTTCAGATTTTTCAGCCAAAGAAAACAAATAGGCGGGGAACCAGGTCCTGTAGCTGATCTTCCACCTTCATAGCTCCGTTGGTTACCTCAAGTAAGTGTCAGGGGCTGAACTGACTGGCAGAAATTGTGAGAGGAACCAAAGCAGCAGCCAAGACATTCAGTATATTGTAATATACAATATATATTTATTGTAATGAAACTGGCAAGCAGCAGGTTTCACACCAGCACTGCATGGAAAGCCACTCTGTGCAAAGGGATTCAATTGTATCCTCATCTTCCCAGCAGTGGGAAAGCAGCTCTCCAATAACTAGGCTACTGATTGAATAACTAACTGCTGGTTGATCACAGGTCTAGTCTTTACACTAAGTAAATTATCTATAAGCCAAAAATAAATAAGAATTAATTTGCCTTCCTTAAATGGTTGCCTGATTAGTAGAAGCCATAATATTTAGAGTTGGGCAAACAGGTTAAATTGGAATGACCATAGCATTTCCCTAAGCTCTTTCTGGTTCACTGTGGCTCTGAAGAGGAAATGATGCTCCAGACAGTATAATTTAAGTTTAGATACTTCCGTATTACTAACTTTTACTGTAACACACTGCCAAATTTCATCATCCAGGGTATGCCTATGAAAATGTGATCTTTTCTACAAGTTTATCTTTTTCCATTTTTTACTTCAACCTAAAATTACTATCTGCTTGGTTTGCCACTGTCCTGGGTGTTGGAGAGCATATAAGCATTTTAAGTGAAGTATTTAAAAAAAAATCAAAATCAGGTAGAATTCTCCAGGTCACAACTTGAAAAGTGGAGATATAAAAACTGTCTCCAAATTACATCTAACTTTTCACTGAAAGAATTACACTAATTTGAAGCGCTGAGAATTCATTGTTTAGATGAATTGAGGTTAATGTTTAGTGTGTATTGAAAACAAACCACAGGTGATGCTGCATTTGTAGGCTATATCTTGTGGATTTGTATAGTCCAAGATCTTCGCATGTATTTCTCTCTTTCTCTGAATTTTATAGATCTCTTTTGGAAGCCAAAGGGAAAGGAATCAGGCACAAGTTGATCCTGGCTGAAAAACATAACCCTCTGGAAAAGGGAGGATGAAAAGGCTGGTTTAAAAGCAAGCTGAAATATATTCTCTTTAGATACACTGATTCCCACTTTTGTGTTTCAAGATGAGAGAGCCTGCTTACTGTCTGAATTTTAAAGAGATGCAGCTGCATCCACAGATGTATATTTTTCTATGAACCAGAGTAGAGCAAATGAGAAAAAGCAGATCCCAGAGTCTAGACTCTTTCCTCCCTCTTCCACAGCCTGTTCTGCCCAAGCTACTATGTTTTAGCCCCAACCTGTAGTAGCAATAACCTTTATTGCTATCTTTTAAGGGCAATTCCCTAGCCATGGTGAAAGATTTTCCAGAATAACTCTTACGTGAACTCTGTTGCTATTCTTTTTGAGTTGTTTGTTGGAAGCCTCGCAGGCTTCATAGCCCCTTTAGGAAAGCTTGAGAGAAGATACATTTTTTATTTGTTTTTTATTGCTCATTGATTAACTTCATAAAACATACTATGTTAGCAAACCTAATTCATATAATATACAGAGAACACATTATATTTTGGGAAAACTTCTTTAAATAAGAAAGTTCAGCGTGTTTGGATTTTTGCATAGTTGAAGGTACATATAGTTACTTCAATGAAGATATAGATTCATAGCTAGTAATTGAAGTGGTTTATATCTGAACCTTCTAAAGTAAAATATCAATTTTTATTTAACTTTTTTCTAATAAATATTATTTTCTAAGCTCAAACCAGAACAAAATTTCTTAGTATGAAAATATTTTTGCCCTACGTGACAGCTAAAAACCTGTAGAAAACTCATTATCAATTTAAAAGTGTTAGCAATATATTAGCCATGTTTTCTGAAAGCATCACTTTTCTTGATTAAATTAGAGCAGGAAGTGCTTACTTAAATAGCAGTATTAAGAAACACTAAAAAACCCAGATTTCTAACTTTTACTGATCATCAGACATTTTCTTAAAAGATGAATTTTTTTCCTTGTTAGCCACACTGCATACAAGCAAAGAGAGAATCTATTCACATCTTAAATTAACTTACCAAATGCAACAGTCACTTCACTGATGCTCCATCCCATACTGCTAAAGTTCTTCCCTATGTTTCTATACACTTAACTTACTCAACAGCCTCAAACAACAGAGGAGAAAGATTTTTAAAGCAGGATCTATTTATAGTTAGTCCCAAGTTAAGTGATCACAGCTGAGCTTATACATCACCCCACCCCCTTCATTTTTGTCCCTATAAATTGTGGGGAGATCTCACTTTAGCTTTTTTTTTTTAAGGACATGGATGGGAATTTGTAATGTGGAGAGTTTCTTTCTTCTGAAGAGGAAAATAAAATAGGGGTTTTTTATTATTTTTAAGAAGTGAAGCAAACTTAGAAAAAGCTTTTTAGTACGGCTTTTGCTCAATTGAAGAAATTTTATTTTCTGAAAGTACTTGTTTGAAGAGTCTGATGTAAGTCTTGGATTACTTTTCTTCTAGGTATTGGGGTAGTCTACAGTGGGGTTCTTTGATATGAAATTTAACTCTGTCTTTGCAGGTTTTTCCCTAAATTCTTATGTAAATAGAAATGTATTACCATATTCTGTCTACATCTCGAACTAGGCAACACCAAGATGTTAGAAAGCTGCAGTATAGATCTTGAATGGTATGGGGGGAAAAGACAAATAGTTCACTTCATTCTTATAAAGATATCTGACTTCTGTCAGTAAGGAAGTGTACTGATTATTTTCACTTTTTAGCAGAAACTTTTGCAAAAACTTTTAAGATGTTTTGTTATTGAACAATCACTTATAAGTTCACTTCTGTAAACTGTTTTACTCCAAGAATTGCTGAAAGTCCCCTTTCTAGTAGCTGCTGAGGGTATTTATTCTTGTGTTGGTGGAACAACTTAGAATATAGGAAGGGAGTAAAAATCCTAACTTGAATGTGGGGAGGATGGTTCCAGGCTTTTTGGCCTGCTCTACATGAAATATTTTATTATGAGATAAGGTATAAGGGAATTTTTAATGATTTGAAAGAAAAGTCTAGTCATGTTCTAAATTTTCAGCCTGTTTTGAAAATATATGAAAACTTTCAGTTAACTGCTTGGCACTGACTTGAATTTGAGCCATATCTATGGAGGCTGGTAAATAGTTTGTCTGTGCTATCTCTGTCTTTTGTGTAAAATTCATAGCACTACTTCACTCTCTTCCCTGGGTTATTTGTATGTGTTTTAATGGGCATTGGGATATATTCTGATAGCTACTCTTGTGTCTCCCCGATCTCTTAAAACTTTGACTAAAATTGCTGAATTCTTCTAGCAGAAGTATTTGGACTTTGTGGGATAAGGAGGGGATGCCCCCCGCATGTCTCAGCTTTGCTGACTGTTGGCAGAAGATTTAATGTGCTTCTAACTAGTCTTGTTGATCTGAAATCCCAGAGACTGGAGACTGGTGTCACTGTGGTCTTGGTGATGTCTGGTATTGAACATGTGGATAATGTTTGGCTGAAGAACGGAAAGCTTGAATTTCAGTAATTTAAGGTGAAAATTGGATGATAGCTTAGAATTTTGGATTAATTTCAACTGCCTCTTTGGATTTCCCCAAGTCATTGCTGGGGCCCTTTGCAATTATACTCTATGCAGGGTAAAGATCTGTTCACTGCTGAACCTAGAGATGGCTTTCCCTTAAACCAAAATGTGTCAGTCTCAATAGGTATAATAAAGAGGTTGGAAAAAAGGTGGAGAGGGGAGTTACCCAATGTTACAGGGCAGGTCAAAGTAGAGCCAGTAAGAGCATCTATGTCTCCTTAGGTAAGTTATTTACTAACTGTACTGAGATTTGGAATTGCTTTCTGCTCCATAGGGGAGGCCTAATTACTCACGCAGGCCTCCATCACTAGTGAATTATGAAGCCATCTGTATCTCATGAATATAAATTCCATTCTCTCTGGTGTGGTTATATATAGTTATATCATTAGGGGGATGGCATATTCTGTATATAGAGAAGGATAGAGGGACATTCTTCTCTTTAAAAAACAGGAACAGTTTTCTAACAACACAAATGATCATGTGTTCAGAAAGATAGATTATTTCATTTTACTCCTGCTGACGTGCAATATGTCAATTAAAATATTAACATATTTTTAATTCAGCAGATTGATTTTCACTTTCCCTTATTTTTAAGTAATTCATCTTTGTTCACTGCCTGAAAGAAACATGGTATATTTATTCATCCCTTGAGCCAAAATGGTGGCCACTACATGAAATACTTGCTCCTATCCTCTGCTGTTTTGCCCCCAGACTAACAGTGCTGTCAGCTTTTACTCCTTGGAGACAGGAGGCACAGCAGCAAAAAAATATTTTATATCTTGTATAATGTTATAGTTTCTGGCAAGTCCTATACCTAGTGTATACAGGCAATATGATGCTTTCATTTCCGTTTTCCTTGCTGAGAGTCCATCAAAACTGGCAATGGTACAATTGAGGTCTAACCATTATGCCTGAGATGTGCTATCTTGTGAAAATAACCTGGAGAAAGGGCTGCTTTTACGCACGCTTTTGTGTAAGAAAGAGGTTAATGACATGAGAAGCTTCCAGGCGCTGGAGCAGGAGGCAGGGAAATGGGACTTTTACTGGAACTGCCCGCTTTGGGACAAAGCGGGGAGCTTGCATTGGACCTCATGTTTTGAAAAGTGAGAGAGGATGCAGCTTTATCACTTCACAGGACATGAGAAAAAAAAGTCTGTCTCTGCTTCTGTCTGCAGTCCCTTGAAATGTCTGTGCTGCTCCCAAGTCTTTAAACTTGTTTATCACTGACTCACTGAGACCAGGATTGGGCTGACATTTTCCAGGGCAGATTTCTGAAGCTGTGCAGTGAGCTGGCACAGAAATAATTGGCCTAATTTTTCAGAAGTGACGAAGATCCCACTGACATCTTCATTACATCCTGAGACGTTTAAGAAGATAACGCCAGGCTCCCACATCTGAAAATCCTAGCCTTTTGCCTCACCAGAGACTTCACCTCAGAAGGAATTTGTGAAGATTACTGTGTTCCTAATGCCTTTTGAAATCCTTAAAGGGTTTTGCGAGTGAAGAGTAAGAACAGCAGCAGTGTTACAGTACACACTCTTCAGTGGCTCTGTTTACTTACCGGGTCAAAGCCCGTGCCAGGGAACCCGTGATACCACAGACCACAACTTTGGGAGGAAGATCTGCCCACCGTGTTATGGGTACAAACACCTGCACGTTCTGTGATAAGCTGCATTTTAAACTAAGTGTTATAGCAGTAATACTGACTAGATTGCTCTGTAAATCTGATTTCAAAGGCATAATTATTCCCTTTTTCCAGACCTAGAAGCTAATGGGAAGTGACTTGCTTCAAGTGTGAACGGAGCACGCGGAGCTGAACTGCCTTCTGTCGTACGGCAAGAAGGGCATTAACGGGAAATAGCAACAATGAAGGTAACAGATTATCCCCAGTTTTCCAGGCAGAGCTATTTATTATTTATGTATGTAGGGATTTAGTCCATGTCCATTCAAGTCAAATGTTTGTACTTTCCATTGCTTGGTTTGCGCAGCCAAGTAGAAACTTCAAAATTTGCATTGTCTAAATTGCAGAATTTTGTTTCCATAAACTACAAGCAGAAAACAAAGGCTATTGTTTATAACCTGTCCCATTAGTATTTATCTTCAAATAATGTTAATTAAACTAATGAACATCCATGCCTATTGCTTTACTCACTTAGCTTGTGTTACAAGGAAATAACTCTTTCAGACATCTGAAAAACTAAGCACAGAGATTACTCAACAACTAGCTAACAATTTTGATCTGAACTATACTTCACTTTTAAAAGCAATTATGAAGGTTCTTGACAGATGTAATATTCTAGCTGTAATCTTATTAGTAGAAGCAGCAATGGTAAGACAAGTTGCAGTCTGGATGAATTTACCGCCAAGGCTAAACTATTTATGTTCGGCAATACCCATTTTTCAAAGAGCAGATGGTTTAATTCTCTGAACCAGCTGCTAATAAATAGGAGAGGGAAAATCAGAGGTGGGGATTGAAATAACTGTTACCACCCTTCAAAACTGAGCAGGGCTGAAAGGCATGCAGGTATTCCAACCTCAAAGAATGGATTTTTCTTTTAGTTTCTTCAGACTGAAGTACGTACAGCCTCAAGTGGTATAATGTAATGAAGTTTGTAAAATGACCACTTCTTCAAAACTAGTCGAAGGAAGCAATGAAAAAACTCACCTTAGATGCTTGGGAACTTATTTTTGCAGCAAAAAGTTGAGGCTTAGATGTAGTAAATAAACAATTAAATAGCATCTAGTGTTGAAAAAATGGTAAGATTTTTAACTAGTCAATTAACAGTCAGGTCTTACAGACATTTACTTCTATCGCTGAACTGATTAAGTTGCAATATTTAGCTGCAGTATTTGTTCTGACCCTTCTGTTAGGTGCAACCTTTTAAACACTCCAGGATATACAGCACATAACGCAATGACATGACAGCTGAACCTTGAGAACAAAACCCATGAACTTCAAGACCTTGGATTGATGAATCCAACTTCATTGGCTCTGTTAATGCTTCTGGAACATAACCCCACAAACCGGGTATGCTCTGACTGCATGGGATCCAAGGCTGAGCTGCTAGCAGTGTTACAGTTTGGGAATTTCTAAACAGATTCTTATTTCCTTCTGATTAGGCGAATAAAAACATCCTGCAGTGAATTCCAGCTGCATCTGTTCATGAGTTTTGTTCACTGAATGCTCCCCAGGAAGCCCACACAATGCTTATGATTGTGTGCAATTTGTATCTTGCTCCTGGAAAACAGTAGATGCGGCCAGAGGTTTATTTGCAAAAGGTTTGGGGATGTGTGGTGAGGGCATAGGATATACGAATGGCTGTTGCACTGTTGTGCAGGAGAAATAAATGTGCTGTTGTCACATTTATTTGGGGCATTCGGTTTTATATAGGGTCATAGAAGATTGCTCAGTACTTTTCTTTCTCCTTTTTTGTTCTCTTTGGATGTCAGGGTACACCTGCTTGATGTTAGCTGGTCCACCACTTTGTGTTCTTACTCACTGTCATGCAAGTATTCAGGGTAGTATGTAGAACTCTCTCCAGTCAGGCTTCCATTTAATCTTAGTTTGGCAAAAATGCAGAACGACTTCCTGAGGATGTCCTTCCATGGATTCTTGAAAAGTCTGCTGTGTCTTGGACATGTTATCATTGAATATTAAGCCACCCAAGATGAGAACTGTCTTGTTTTGAAACCTAAGTTATTAGAAGCAGTAGTTCCTGTCTTGAAATAACAACTTGTTCTGAAGGTCAGAGTGTTGCTTTGGCTAACAACCAAGTCTGACGGCAACCCTTGGTCTTGTTTTGCTCAGTGATAGATCCAGTGGAGAGCAGGCAGGATGTGATCAACGTGTGCATGTGACGGATGGACTCCCATAACAAGTTCTCCTTTCAGCAAACCACAGTGATTCTGCTTTGAAACTTCTGTACAACTCACTGAAAAGCTGTAGTACCGCAACACTACTGTGGTAAAAAGCATATAAATTCCTTTGCATAACACAATCTGAAGACTCACCGAGTGTATGCAGTACTAGAAGATGTAATGAATAAATCATGACAAAAAAACCAAAGCAGGAACCTTAACTATATGATGCCAGAAGTGTCAAAGAGTAGGTTATAAAGGGTAAAGCAAGAAGGTCACTTAAGGAAGCTGTGCTCATAGTAATTCACGTGACCTTAAACAGCCATTTGATGCTGTTCACGCTGGTCTACATAATGAATCACAATTAATTCATATAAAATCCCACAGCTGTCTATATCTTCCCCTGTGTTGTCTTCTGCTGTTTTTCAGTGCCACCACACCTCCATACTGCCAGTTAATTTCCCTCTGCACACAAAGCCTCATAGCTGGTACCGAAGACTTTTGAACGCTACTCTGACAGCAGCAAAGATGAGAACTATGCTGCTTTCTGCTTCATGTCCTGTCCCTTGTGATTTGGTGGCTGACAAGAGCAGGGTATTGCTGGGGCCTCTTAAGATGGCCCAATTTTTCTTATCCTGTTCTCTACGCTCTCCCCTTGGCAGCCACGGCCTGGGGAAATGTGCTCCCCGTGGAACAGAACTAAGCACTCTGCATCTGTGTATCAGCAAAAATCAACATAGAATTGGAAATGATACTACTTATGATGAAACAGAGCAAACCCTAAACTGCAATCAACCTTTCTGGAGCACTAATGGTGCTCCAATAGGGTGTTTTGCAAAGCAACACAGCTGTAGTAGTGGTCTGAGGTTTCAGGTTTTCCAGAAGTAGTGGCATGCAGCCTGTTGCTTCTAAACCCTATGGCAATAGTCTCCCTTCTTGACATTTTCTTGTGCATTTAATAACCAGTTGTAAGTTAAACATCCTACTAATATAGGAGACCTGGCCTTCTTCATCCCCTTATTAATCAAATAACAGACTGGAAGGGAAATGGATGTATCTATTAAATTTTTGCCTAAGCAGAAACAATTAAAATTTTCTGGCTCAGGAACAAAGCAGACTAGTTTACTGTGAATCCTTGGCAGCAATGATAATCCACTCACAGTAATGAATAGCACAGTCTGGATTTCGATGTTCTGTCTGAAGGGCTGCTGAGGTTCCTTGAGGAACCTCAGGACATGGCCTAAGCAGTACGGCCATCTCATAGATGTAACCAAATTCATCATGCAGGTAGTCTGATGGTGGTGTGGAAAAAAGCTAATTTGCACGAGCATTTGGAAATAAAATTTAACAATAGTTATGTTTCCTTCACCATTTCTCACAAATAGGAAACTGGAATCATGTCTCATCATTACTATAACTCAGGTTCTCAGAATATTACATTGCCACTTCGACTTGTTCATTCCTGGTTGCATCTGGTTGGATACTCAAATATTCAGGAGCATGGCATAGCTCCTTTTGACTTCCTTTTTATTTTGCTGATGTAGAGAAATATATAGGAAGCAAAAAACCCAAGTTCCTTCATATCCCTCTCGTCAATAAAATGTCATTACTCCAGAGAAATCTGTACTTGTTGAACTATCGCCTCAATGGAATTGAAATGTGATTATGTACTTTCCTGAACTGAGATCTAAACTATTTACACTTCAAATATTGTTCATAGTGGTCTGAGATTCAGAAGTTATATACTTGCTTACAGACCTTGTAACTTTGATTAAATAATACATACAGATCTTCTATACTGATCTTTTTTCATAATTGCTTTAATATCCCTGTGATACTTGCTGCCCCTGCATTGGGTCTGTATCCACTAGAAAGATTTAGAAATAGCTAATATATTAACAATGTCATTTTCTTTAGAGCAGAGACAGTGTTGATGCCCAATTTTAATTCTATTTCGGCAAGGAAGCGGCAAATGCAGAGGCTGCATGGTTCTCGCTGCTCCTTTTTGCCAGTGAACCATATGGAAAACGAAGCAACACTCCCATCTAGATATTACCCGCATTACAAATCGTTCAGTTTGTGAATTGTATTAGCCACCTCTTTACACAAATAACATGTAAGAGCATAATAGTGAAGACTTTAATTCTCTTTTCTGGTTGCCTTTCTTCAGTTTAATAACACTGTACCAGGAAGAGTACTTCAGCTTAACCTAAATGACATCTTTCCCTATGGAACTTGTGTAACTGCATCCCTTGGTAATAAGCAAGCCAGGTAAAAATGAAAATAATTTAATGTCCATTAATCTCAGAGTAAGACACATAAGCACCAACCTATGTTTCAACTGCATACAGCAATTTACTCAAATGGTATGTTTGCACTGCCCCTGGATTATTTTTTATACTTAATAGATTAGGGATGTTTATGAAGATAATGAAATTGGGATTATTTAGCTGTCAATAGCTCTGTTCAGAGAGACAAACTCCTTCAAAGGAAGGGCCAATAATGCCATGGTTTCCCCTGTGTCGTTAATTGCATCTCTCTCTATCCTGCCCACTTGGATGACAGAACTCATTACTTGTGGGTTCGGGCAGTGGCACACCCAAGTTTTAATAGCATCATGGGGAGCGGTGCTGAGAGAAGATTTCTGCTGAATTACACGACAAAGGTTATTTGATTCATTATTCTCAATTTAGGGCTTTCATCATTGGGCGCCTGTTATAAAAGGAGAAGGAAATTGGAAAGGGTAAGATTGGTTCAAAATGAGTACTGCAGTAGATTAAATTGGGACTTTCTCTGCTTCACTATTCTCAAATGCAGTTTTGAAGCTCTGTGGATAGGTTGGCAGCGTTTCTTTCCCTTCTTCCCGAGAACTAGAAAGAAAAATGGTCTTTAAATTGAGTAAGCCTAATTGCCACAAGGCAGAAGAACATGGACCCGGCAGTAATTGTCACTAACCTACCAGTGGTGAGCAGTGCAGTTCAGAGCGCGTTGTGTGTGAAATCGCACAGACTGACTTCATTAGGAGGAAAGTTCCTGCTGGGTAAAACCGCACGTATTCATTCTTTCTCTGACTCGTTTTCTTTCTGTTCTTATGAGCACGGTTTTATTTCCCCCACAGTTTTGGCAGTTTTGCACACAGATGGGTTGCGTGTGCTTTTACCCCTTACATAGCTCGTCTGTCTTTGACCTTCGTTCCCCGTCGCGCTAATAGGTGTGAAGCGGTTTGCAGGAGGGTGAGGACTGTACAGCTGAAAAGTAGTCACGTATGGAGCCCTTAAGTGTCAGCGTATCAGCCCACTCCAGGGCTGATTTCTCTCATTTGAGTATTTTGGCCTCTTACCCCACTGGCAAATAGGGGGGGTTTATCCCATGAATCGAGCAATACACAAACCATAACCAAATCTTGGGGTTTTTTTCCATCATAAGATTTCCAAGAGAAAACCAGTGTTGTCAGAATAAAAGTATTTCGCTGGATGTGTCAGTTTTGGCAATGTTTTTGACAGAAATTTATGAAAACACACCATTTAGGCTTTCTTATTTTGTTCTGTTAATCTTTAATTCCTTATTTTGTTTTGTTCCAGATTTTAAATGCAATAATTAATATTAATCATTGCATATTGAATAAGACATGTCATAATTAATTTTGACCTTTAATATTTTAAACATTCCCTACATGAATCAATATGGAATTTTTAGTCTGTGAAGAACACCCAAATGTTCACTTTGTTCTGAAACAGACTGAAAATAAATGTCAAAATATACAGTACTCCATGGAATGTATGGTCGATTTCTCAACAGATGTAATAATAGATAATATTTCAAAATGAGTTAACTTTGAAAAAATAAACAGCTTCAGTTTGCCTTCAAAGCATTAAAAAAGATCAGTCATAGATTTTTCTTACTCATATGCAGGCTTTTGGGGTTTTTTGTGTTTATTTCCCTGTGATTTAGGATTGTTCAGAGGTTAAGATAAATCTAGACAGAGAACCTAAAATGATTATAAGTAAACCATGCATAATGAGGAAAATAAGACTGCAGAAATTATTCTAAAGTGATATTACTTCATGTTCAGTGTAAAAAATCTAAAGTTTAAATTTGATTATAGGACTGAAGCAGTATGTGGGAAAGTGGCAGGCGACAGTGTATTTCGCCAAGCTGGATTTGCAAATTCAAGTCTACGCATACACATTCCAGCTTCTGTGGGTTACCATGATAGAAACTTTATCACAATTACTCTGGTATTTGGATATTTGTCAACTTAAGTTCTAGTCATAAACATTCTTTGGCTTCTGAAACACACAAGAATAACCCCAGAAATGCAGATATCGAATATTTTGAAATATTTTCATTTTTGCAAGTACAGGAAACCGCTGTTACTCTAGGGCATATCAGAAACAAGACTGGGAAGCTGAGTGAAAGAAGGGGACAGATGGACTGACAGAAGGACTAACATAGTAAAGTTTATTTTCTTTTGCCTGAGTATTTGCTTGGCATCCAATAGAGTGTTTGATTATTATTCCAGTGAAACACAGGCTTTTTCCTCTTGAATGTCACTGCAGAATGTCTTGGCCTGTTTTAGAAGCTATTTTCTTTGGTATTTGTTTTGCAAATTCTTTTCCATATCTGTGCATATTAATGGCTTTTATATCAGTTTGAATATACATCATTTGGTGTCACAGTGTGAAAGTGAGAAGAATTATAAATAAGTTTCTAAGGAGCAGGTAGCGATGCTCATGGTAAATAATGACTAGGATGCCAGTAAATAATGACTGGCGTACGGCAGCTTCCTGAGACCCTTTTTTCACCCAGGTATGTAACAGGAGCATACAGTGCAGGAGAACAACCACCTGCAGATGTGCTCACTTATGTCTCCATACAACCCTTGCTGTAACACCCTGATGGGTAAAGGAGGTTTCTCAGTGCATAATTGGAGAGATTCAGGCTTATCTCAGCCCAGGTGACTGGTGGTGAATCCCCTTAGAGACTTCTTGACTTTATGGTGAAATAAGCTTCTGCTTCAGCAGTGGCTTGGGCAAAGTCCTTGAACACTGTATGGAAATTATCCAGAGGGATCATCTAAAAGTGGCCCATTGTGTTGCTATGAAAAGGTGCAACATCCAGCCTGAGGGACACCCTTAGGCTGAAAAAATTGCTTGCGGTCCGAGAAATCCTATTAATTTTTGTCACTAGTGCCTGGAATTGAGTGTGGCCCTTACTACCAATGCTTGAAAAGACAGAGTAAAATACTTTGGCCCTATGATCAAAGGGCAGATCATGCGGCAGCATTTGTCAGTCAGTCTCATGTACCTTAAGGGCAAATACGTCATAATAAAAGAGGTGGGGGGAGTGAAAGATGTGTTTGTGGAGCCGAGTCTCGTGAGGAACACTGGCAGAAAAGAAGGGACATCTATCTGCAACTAGCTAATTTTTCATTTCAATATTTTCTCCTTTGGTGATATCTACAAATCCTGGGAGACAGTTGTGAAATGTGCTGTCTCTTGATCCCATTGTACATTTGCCGTAGCAGTTTTGATAGCATTTATCTAGATTTAGCGTGAAGTAAATGAAAGCTGTAATATTTTATTAATCTATACCCACTTTACAACTTGCTATATGTGTTAGGCTGTTTATAAAATGTTCTACGGTTAGAAAAAAAAATTGGATTAACAGAACGCTACATTCACTTCTCTGTAACTTTTAGGTCAAATTTGGTCAGCTTACAAGTCAAAGAATGCTTTCTGCCATAGCCCTAAACACAGCTGAGATCGAAAGTCAAGCTGTGGGGGGAAAAAGGGCTCCAGTCTCTTCTCCACATCTTTGCCTCATGCAGTTACATTGTCAGCTAAATTCTTCTTTCAGACTCTTTATGACTGTTTATGATACTCCGGTGAAAGAGGCAACTTTTTAATTTTAGAAGGCCAGGTTGTCTGAGCCCCAGAATAGTATGTGGCTTTGTCATAGATTGATCATTCTCAAGAAATCACAGCTCTGCAAGTGCTAAGGGAAAAAAATGTATTTTTTTAGTGAAGCCAAAAGATATGAGTGAAAGATAAAGAGGAAACAGATTTTATTGTGTAAGGTTTGTGGTTTTTGTCACGGTCCAGTTTTCTGGCAATAATCAAACCTGTCTGCAATATTGCACAAGATAATATCCTTTATAAAGTCAGTGGAAGGTTGCTCATTTATCATCAGTTTATCAAATTCCTCTCCTCACTCCTGGTGTACACAGTCTTCATTTGGACTGGAAAACAACAAAACAGGAAAAAGATGCTGTCTCATTTCACTGAGAAAATGGTTTTGGATTGGTTATAATAGTCCCAATATTTGGGGAGAGACTTCTATTGCTTCTCTGCATTGAACTTGATGAGGCACACTCAAACGGCGCCTGTATCATGATATAGGCTGCACAGTGGCCTTCTCTTTAGAAACCCTGAATGTCAATGAAGAGTGTAATTAATAATTGAGATGGAAGGAAATAAGGCAATGTTATTAGCTGAAGATTAAGGTGAAAGCTTGCCTGTTTGTGCTTTGGGCTGTGGAGAATTTGTGCACTTCTTGTGCATCATGCACATGTGAGCTTTCCTATTTATTATTCTGTAATTATGAAATAAATATGAAAAGAAGAGACCTTTCTGTCAAATATTGACTAGGAAAATGGAGTGAAACAGTACAGTTTCTTTCATAGATCTTCCTTAATTCTGACAATTTCAATGTAAATTCTGTGAAGGAATCTCTTTTCCTTTTTAAAAGTCGGTTGCATTTCACAAGAAGATATGTGATACTAAGATAATACACTTGTTCCCAAATGCCCCATTGTGCTTTTAGCCATTTGCATTTCTGATAGCTTAATGTAGACTATTTGCTTCTGAAATGAGTGTTTCAGATTACTTTCATTAAAATCATTCAATATAATTATCATTTTGTTTTTATCTAATTATATATTCTTTTCATTGTCCCTTGAAAAAAGTTGGCTCATTATCTCATTGCTATGATGATCCAGCCATAAACAATTTTTGCCTTTTTTTTTTTTTACCTCTGACTTGGACGCCACAAAACAGCTCTGGAGGGTCCCAGTTTTGGCATAAGCTGTGTCAGGGTTTATAAAGCATCAGGGAAATTCTAGACCTGCAGAAGAAATGGAAAGACATTTTTGGTTTGAGCGCATTTACACCTCCAATTCAAGTCTTGGCTTCCTGGGAGGCAGGGAATGCACGTGGGAAACGCAGGATGTTGTTAGCCCTTTTCTGTGTTCGTGTGGACAGAAAGCTAGACATGCAACAGATTTGAATACAACGTAGTAAGAAATGAAAAGGCAGCGCCAGAAGGTGTGAAGTAAACAGCCTTGTTAAATTCTTACCAGCTAGCAAATTATGAGATCTTGCCTCTCTATCTTCAGTTTTAAGAAAATGGCAAAGTTGCTTATAAATTTGACTCTTTGACATCAGTGAGGAGCCAGCCTGAAAAATAACCATCTCTGCACTTCTCTTTATTTACTTTTTTTGGCAGGATTGCGCCTTCATTAAAAAATGAAGGTTCATTTCATCCTATGGGCTGCCAATAACCTAAACAGCGAGACAGTCCCCTTTTGTAAGCTTATCCAAAATGAACAAAACACCACATTATTTACAGTCTTGGTTGTTCTAAAGCTGTCACAGCATGAATTGACATGAATTGCATCTGAAGGACCTTGTACTGAGTGAAGACCAAGAACAGATCAAAAACCATCTCCTTTAAAAATTAGGCCTTTTTTTTCAGGCTGAGCAGCAGTGTAGAAATTAGACTTGAGCAGACTTCCTACTGTTCACACTTATGTTCAGTCTGGGAACAGCAGGAACTTTCACCTTCTCTGGCAGTTGGCTGCTGTACGGTTGTATTCAGGCCGTGATTTTGTCAGGTTTGTGGGAAATCTGCTTGGATCACGTTCCCTCTTCTTGGGGCAAGGAATTAAAGGACCTCTCCTGCTCCTGTTTGTTCTTTGTGGCGTCCCAAGCCCTGCAGAACTAGTGCTCCTGAAATGACGCTGCCCAAGAGCCTGCCCTGATGCCTCTCAGGGCCCCAGACCTTCAGCCAGTTTCCTTGGGTTAAATTCTCTGGCGATCTGGTCACCTTGAGGACATTGTGGAAAAAGTAATGCAGTTGAACAGCTCTCCTTTGGTACAACAGACCCGTATGAAGCCAAGCCAGCACAGCCTCCTCGAAACTGCGCATTCTCATGCTGTACGTTCCTTTTTCTGCTTGTGATCTTTGTGATAGTCCGAGGGGGACCAGGCCTTTGAAGACTTGGGCTGAGACTTGGGAAAACTGCATTTCTTCCCACTCCTGCGTCAATCCTGTGCAGCCGGGGGTGAAACAAAGCTGTTACAACTTCTGCCCTTTGTACCACAGCTTCGGTTCGAAGAAGCCACTTGGGTGCGGTACTATCTACATAACCGTTTCATTATTTATAACATGCGAAGCCTGGTTACATCTATGAACAGCTGCTCTGGCATGTTTCTGAAATGCAGAATTCAGCGAAGGCTGCTAGAGAGCTGATAAATCATTCAAAGGGAGACCACTGAGCTGCCAGCGACTCCGGGAGCCCGCCCGATCTATTCGCCGTTCTCTCCCTCGTGCGCCCAGCAGTTTGGTTGCTGGTTTTGCCATTCTATCATTGAAATTCCCCCCAGAACTTAAATTTTGATTTCTTTAGTCAGAAGCTCATCTAGGCTACGTTGCAGTGCAAAGCAAAATTTTGTGCTGGAGTTCTTATAAATGCTCAGAAACGTGGGGGGGTTATGACAATGCTATCATGGCCTAACTAAAGCAGAGAAGCAAGTTCATAAAGTACTACCATATTAATTACTACTGAAATATTACAGGTAGCATGGTGAATGCAAATTTCATGGAACAATTTCACCACAATTAGCGAGTTTCATTCTGTATTTTTGCAAACTTCTGTTACTAGTCTAAATTAATCAAAACCAGAGTATAATTCTCTGATCCTAATATTTTTCTAAAATTGTTTGTAAAGAAATAAATTGTACAGCATGTTCTGAATATTAGAAAGCACTTCCTCACTTGGTCAGAAGCCAGTAATAAAAAAATTATCATAAGCTAATTTCAATTCAAAATGAACTCATTCCTATGCTGGCTGCTGAAAATGCATGAGACGGGCATTGTACTGGCAGAAGCAACTTGGATTCTACCTTCTTCTGCCTGTCTGCCCCCAGAAAAAATCCAAACTGAAATATTTCAAAACAAAGGGGTTTTAGAACAAAATTAACAGCTGTTCCAGTATTGGCCCGTGGCATTCTCTGGCCTGTTTTCTGAACTTCTAATCCATTCGGAGTGCTTTTAAAAAGGTTAATTGGCACAAATGCATAAGTACCATTCCTTATATTGCATATAAAATACAAACAGGTTGTAAGATGCTAGGAAAATAATATTTCATACCAGAGAGTGGGGGGGGTTTCACACTTTCTAGTGGAATAAATCAAGAGGCCACAGAAGAAACAAGCGAACTGGTGTGGACTTAGCTGATGTCTATAGCTGATTCATGTCTGAAATAGCAGGAAGAGGGGCATAAACATACCTAAACCCTCTGCATTGAATTCCCCCCTCTAAAATGTAATTTTTGATACTGGTAGCTAATCCTTTCTAAATTGCAATCTCTCTCTGAACAAGCTCTTATACCTGTGAACCCAACAAAGTGGATTACCTATTTTATAGTTTTTCCCAAAGGACAAACTCTGCCTGGACCTTCCCAAAAAGATCATTTGCTAACCTACTTTCAAGTCTCCCACTTCAAGCTGCCTGAAGATGTGTCTTTAGGTGGGGGTAGAATTGTTTGTGATATCCCCTCTCTTTCTCAAGGGGAAAGCTTTTCTAGTGCAATATATCTGTGATTACCTTTCACAATCACAATGCCACTGTGACCTTGGTGTCACAAAACAGTCCAGCTGAAATTCATTCTTAAACCTGCTGCCATACAAAACCCAGTAAATTTGAATGACAGTACTAAGCAGCTTTGCAAAAAATTGTCCTCAAATGTGAGCTGGTCAAGAAAACATCTGCCTTCCTCTGTCATGAAAATTTAAATTTTTCATGAAAAACACAAAATTCCTCCCTGTTTTGTCATAAAATTGCCAAGATTGGGGTAAAAAAAAAAGCTCCTATTCATTTTCTGCTCCCATACTCCCAAACTGTTTCGAAGGATTCTTTTCTCTCAGTATTTGGTGCTGCAACATTGACTTTAAATGCCTTGAGTTCTTATAGGACAGATTTTGTCTTGTTTTTAGTTTTAAAAGTCTTGTGGCAATCAAAAAAATGAATATGCTAACATATATGGCAACATCAAAACATTAGCAAGGTTGTACTATATGGGAGAAAAAGTAACTGGAGCTTGTTGAATTGGATTGTAATTACACCCAATAATCAAACAGAAAATCCTTGTTCTCAGCTAAAACTCTACACCACAATGTTTCTTCCTACTCCCACTTCCCTCAGACAGTATTCTGCATTGCCCCCCACCTACCTGCCTTTCCTGTTTAATTCTGAATGCTTTTAAATAGATACTAATAGTTAATTTTTCTAGAGCATTTGAAAATCCAATTCATTATTGCCAACAGCCTCAGGTTTTTCGAGCTAAAGATGGGATAAAACTGATTATTATTTGCTAAGCCAGTAATTGCAAAACTGATTTTCTGTTAGCAGCCCCAGTTTACTCTGTTCAAGAAGAAGAAAACATTGACCTTTCTACCTGTCACCATGAAGTGACTCATGGCTGACAAATGTTTGAAGCTGATGTGCACCATTTGCGAGATAAATCAGTATTGCAAATCACCCTGTTTTATTTTTGTCTCAGTACTTCAGATGGGCCCAGAAAAGTGCCTCAGGCTTCTCCTGTCTCATCCAATTACTCACTAGGCCC
Source organism: Himantopus leucocephalus (assembly GCA_003993805.1). Taxonomy (NCBI): domain Eukaryota; kingdom Metazoa; phylum Chordata; class Aves; order Charadriiformes; family Recurvirostridae; genus Himantopus; species Himantopus leucocephalus. The sequence continues at coordinate 12,810,079 of RSEF01000020.1, read as the reverse complement.
AGGCACATTGTCTCAAAGTAACTTACTAAACCGTTTCTTGCTCTTGAGATGAACTGAGATCCCATGGCCATGACCCATGTCTTCTCCCAAGCACGTGAGCTGAAGGTGCTGGCTGGGCACTGGGGAAATCTGCTGAGAGACAGCAGGGAAGTCCTCCCTGGTCAGTGGTGGGGTGGGCACAGATCCCATCCGTCTTGTCCCTGTAGCCCAGGAGCTTCCACTCAACCTGTCCTGGGTGTCGAAGTGGCAGGGGGTGAGGAAGCTGAAGGATGTCAAGGCTGTTGCCATTGCTGTCATCTCTCACTGGAGAAGGGAGGTCCATTTCAAGAAGGGACAATCAAATTGTCTGGCTATTTCTGCCAGAATACAGCTGGGGGTAATTTTGGGCAAAAATAGCAGAAGGAACAATTCACGGTGCTGGCACATACCTAGAACAAGTCATAACATCCAGAAGATGACGAAGTCACACTGTGCTGTATCTCTAACTGATCCCAGCAGAGCGTCCTGGTAGATTTGGAGTAAGAACCTGTCTCTGAACATGTGAACTTACAACATGTGAAAGCTTTGGTGAACTCACTCTCTTTCTCCCCACTCCCAAAATCTGTGGTGTGTGACTGGACAATGTGCTGAGGCTTAAAAACTCCTGTTCTAGCCAAGGTGAAGGATTCTTTGCTTAGTTTCTTCTAATTCAGCTTAATTACAAAGTATTGGGTATGATATTAAGTTTGGCTTGAAACTGGTGGTATGGTAATGGTTTTAATTTTATCTCTCAGCTTGAAGACCGACTTGTAAACATTAGCTGACAGGCATATCTTTCATCTCCCTGACAGTAAACCTATCTGTCAAAAATCCCAATTAATATTCAGAGAGGGAGAAAAGTAATGCAATTCAAATTAGGATAAATCACTTGAGTTAGGATTTGGAAGTTCTCCCTTGGAATATCTTAGATGCTTCTTTAAGGTATTATTCTGCAGGTATGATGCCCAGCTGCAGTGAAATGGTGGCTGTTTGATCACTGCCCTTGTGCCACTCGAAAGAAATGGCCAGTTCAGGTTTTTTGTTTCCAATGTCCTTGTTCGTGCTTCGGCTTTGCCAGTCAACAGCGTTGCCTTAGGCTACGAAGCTACTTGTTTCTTGGTGTGCGTCACTCAGTACTGCGTTCCTCACTTGTGCGGTTCCCTCAGTGAAAACAGATATTTTCTTTCCAGGTATTCCATTAGCTGTAGATATTTGAGAGTTCCTTATTTACATTTTAAAAGATGTGAAGTCCAATACACAGCAGGTCAGCATGCACTGTCTACACCCTTTGAAGAGTGTTTTCAATATTCACCCGCTCGCTGGCCTTCGGGAATGAATCTGTACAGCCCCCCAAAGGCCCACCTGAATAAACACATGACAATACACTTGAACATGCAACTTTGACATGCGCAACAAAACCCAGACATTTGCCTATATGGATATATTAAACATATTGTTATTTCGGTTGTGACTTGTATCCATGTCTTCACTTGACTGTTTTGGGAATCGATCTTCAGGTCTTAATTTGACAGTTTTAGAAATCAGTGGGCAAAAACCTTTGTCTCCAGTTCAGTTGCCTTTTGGGGCAGGCATTGCTCGCGTTCACGGAGGAGAAACTACTGAGGAGTTTTGATGGCAGTATGAGTCTGAACTGGTACGTTTGTTGCTGGAAGTAGCTAGACAAGAAATGCAGAGAACGCCTCGTCCTCCCACTTCTCAGTGCTCTGGGAGAAGCACAACAGTCCATGCTTTTTCTCAGCCCTAATTCAAGTTTTCTGATAAGTGGTTGCTTTGTAATAGTGCATCATGACTCCAACCATACCTACATCAGTGTCAAATGTGAAAGGCCGTTACAAAAAGCCAGTATTACCCAGCTAATGATATGAGCCATGTGGCAGCGAGTAAGAAATGACAAATGGATGCCCTTAAGTTTGGATGTCTGCTATCTGCACAAATGGGGCTTGCTTGAATGAAATCCCTGTAATGAAAGAAAATGAAGTGAAGTGTTTATTCTTAAGTGGATTTTTTTTTTTTTTTTTGCTGTAGGAAAAACTGCTGGAATGTTTTCAAGTAGTCTAGGACAGTATTAAAACCTTTTGCTTGAGAGGTGGAGGTGTTAGGCTTAATTTAAAAAAAATTCTTAACTCTAGTTTCTATAAAGTATGGACATAGTTTTCCTGATTCTTATATTAACATAGTATGATAGAGGAGGGCAACATGCAAAGCACCTTTACTTGTTTGACCTGTTTCAAAGTTCAGTGAGATCAAAGAAAGACTTCTCAGTGACCTCAGGAGACGTTAAGCACTTAAAAATAAAGTCAGCCCTTGTGCAAGGCTTTAAATATGTCTAGCAGAAATTTCTAGGTAAAGATGTCAGAAGCTTCATCTTTGCTGCTGCTACTCCTTTTTTTCTTATCCTTTTGGTTTTGGTGATCTCCAAAGCTCTGCAACCTGTTACACCCAGGTCAGATTCTGCATCACATTTACACGTATCACATCGGCTATGAAGAGACGTTAGGATGTCTAACCCACAGATGTACTGTCGCAACCCCTTGGTGTGCTCTGGTACTGAGACATTCACATCTGAGTACGGTGTTCTAGCTGCTTTGCTGTTTATGAGGGATCTAGTTAAGTTGCCTGATTCTCATTTTGTGTTGTATTTTTCTGGGCAAGTTTTTCAGGCTTTAGGTCCCACGCATTTTAATGAGCAATCTGTTGCCACTTTGTTGAGATGAATTTTGCTCACGTAACCTGTTAATTGGGCAAGGTACCAGTCAGCTCAGCCTGGAGTTTTTTAGTGTGTGTCACTCTGACAAGAGACATGCAGTTCTTTCTCCCTGGGACTTTTCCTCTTAATGCCCCATCAGTCCCAGCATCCATCCTTTCTGGTGCAAAGGTATCATGTAAAAGTCTCTTGCTCTGTGCATTTTTATAATGATGACTTTGTAGATGCACTTTTTCTTACCTTCTTTGCCCTGTTTCAATGCTCTTAAGTGACCACAAATGTGTTACATATTAATTCTTTATGCAAGTTCAGGAAAAAAAAAATTATAGCTGGTGAAGTAACAACAGAAGTAACAGATTATGATGATTTTCTTCGTAACTGTAGCTACTGTTGATATAACCAAGTTTTAAAACTTGTCTGTCATCCACTGAATAGAAAAACCCGGGTAAAAAACCCACCTGTACTTATACATAATACAGCTTCAGTAAGTTTGTATAACGTATTACATTGAGCTTTTCTATGAATTGATCTCTGAAATTGTACATCAGTACATAGGTAAGCTGGAAGATAAAGCAAAATCATGCTCCATTGAAAGAACTTTAATTTGCATGCAAATTTATTGATGAAAGATGGATTCAATAGGGGGGAAAAAATGTAGATCTAGGTATGAGACAAAAAGCATTTACATCTGGCATTAATAATGTATAGTGTCCCCTCATGGTAGAGCAGAGAACAGGTGCACTTCCTCTCTATAAGGACAAACTGTTTTAATAATAATAATGATTTCATACAAATGAAAACAGTAATTGATCTAATTTACATTAGTATGTAAATTATTCATTAGTGGACTGCATGGAATAAAATTAGACTAACCAGCAGAAAGACATTATTTGTCTGTGTGTGTTCCTGCCCTCAGTGTGTGATATTTGCTGTACAGCTGGCAAATTCTTAAATGATATATAATTTCAGCAAAAAGCAGTTCTGTGCAGATGACACATGAACAAAATGTCATTATACTTTGGTAGAGACTTTTAAAAATATATTTCACAATTTAAACAGAGATATAGCCAAAGCTCTTTGTTTTTAGTTTTCTTATGCCTTATTTTTATTTCCTGCGCCTTATTTTTATTTCCTGCTCTTTGTAATTCCTATAAAGAAACTTGAACTTAACCCACCTTTAATCCTATTACCCCTTATATGCCTTTCACTTAGCAAACATTTAATTTTGCTCTTTCTCCAATGAATTGCAGTGAAACTGGTTTCATATTTAGGTATTAGTCGTTTGCCCCCCTCAGAAGCAGCAATATTTGCCACCCCATTTTTCTAATTTGTTCTCAGGAAGGGACGTTTGTAGAGGCAGTCTGGGTACACGTATGAATAACACTCCATTTCTTTTATTCACTTATCTAGATCACTAATGATTCAGTCCCATGGGAAGATCCTCCAACCAAATCAGTGCGAACGGAATGTCATTAGAATCCCTTCAGTGACTGTTGGCATCCATTTGAGCCAGCCCTTCTGCTTGCCAGGGAAGGTGTGCGGACTCCAGGGCTGAGATCTGGGGCAGTGAAAACCAGCAGGATACCTCTTCTGGGTCATAGCTCCTAAAGGATGCTATCAGAAGCGATATTTTTAAAAATGATATTTTCTCTGGTGACCTTCATACTGCATCGAACTCGCGAACGTGTTAGAAAATAAACAATATCATGGTGCTTTTCTATTGAGCTTTTCTTCAGAAATCTCAAAGGGCCTTGCATAACATTCACACAAACTAAAAGCCCAATGAGATATTTTAATCCATCACTAAGTGTAGCTAACTGAGGAGTAGGCTGCAACAACTCTTTCACAGTGACAAGATTACCAAACAGCTTTGGGAAGAGAACGCAGAAGAGTATCGCATCCAACTGAAATTGTAAGGGTACTTACGCTGAATGTAATTACATGTCATACGCTATGCCCAGAGCACCAAGAGTAACTACAGATGCCTCCTGAAACCCATCGTCACTCCAAGAAGTGATGCCGCGAGGCTGCAGCTGCAGCGGGGTATGTTTCATGGAGGATTCAGTCCAATGAGCAACCAGAAGCTTAACACGCTGTCTACGAGGAAAGCCATCAAAACAGGGATTAGGGAGACTAAGTGAGCCTTGTGCACAAGTCTGTGAATGTCAGAAGTGCTCTACATTAATTCCGTTCAATCTTTATAAATGGGCATTTTTTCCAGAAAACTTAATGAAATTAAATAGATTTAGGTGGTGTCTCATAGGGTTCAAGAACGTCAGGCCGTACTAATGCGAAAACATCTTTGTTTACACTTTTGATTTTTACAGAAGTGTGTGAGTAAACTTAATCACGTTTTAACTGGAAAATCCCACTGGCAAAGCTTTCAACTTGAGTCAGTCGTAATGTGTCCTGGGAAGGGAATCCATGAGCTAACGGGAAGGGTATGTGGGTGTTGCTTTTTAGGTGATATTAAGTAAAACCCTAAAAGCAGAGGCAAAAAATTCCAGCGGATCACATGTGGGGGGGTGTGGTGAAACAGAAGGAAAAGAGCTTGATGCTGAAAATAACCATGAAATTCAGTACAGTCATTTCAGCTACAGTTATAAATACTAGGATTGAATTTCCTTCCTCTTTCTTCCAGAAATGATTTGTAGAGAGCAGAAGTGAATGATTACTCTTTTCTGAATGATGTTGTTCCTTTCATTGAGGAAATCTTGGAGAGAAGGGTGGCTGCACACACGTTAAGGCCACACACTTCAGTGGGATCTACTGCCTGTGCAGCGTAAAGTGCTTGTGAGCCCCAGGCAGCCTGCTTGGAGTTACTGACACCTCCAAAATGGCGGTTGGGTACAAAAAGGTTCTTGAGAGAAATGGAAGATCGAGGGAAACCTCTGTGTCAAACATCCCCAAAGCCTGTTTGTCCTTCAGCTCTTTGAGCAAGTTCCCGGCCACCTCCATCACCCGTGGTTTCTTCAGAAGTTTGGAGCTGAGCTTCTGCTTCAGCGTCCTCTGCCAAGTGCCTTCGGTTTTGCTTGCTCACAGTGTCCCTTGCCAGGGTTTCGTCCGCTGCTTTTCATGAACAGTTTGGCCAATAGGATATCCCGATCAAAACTTCTGTGCTCAGTGGTTTTTGGTTTTGTTTTTGTATCCAGGACAATTTACTACAGGTAGACTGGGCTCAGTTTACTTTTAACCTCACCTCCAGTTGTTCCAAGCAGCATAGAATGAAACACAAATTAAAATATAAAATTATTTCCATTCCATTACTTCTTTGCTAAATTGCCTGTGGTTTAAATTCAGAAATTGCAGCGGGCCAAATGCTGTTCCTAAGATAACTTTTCTGGTCTTGTAAAGCAACCGAGAGCAGAGTTTGATCCAGTTTCCCCGTTGTTAATCACTGTAATGGTAAACAAAACCTAATGTTATGAATGCATTAAAAGTAAATGAAAAACAGCATTGCAGAGTAAAGTGGCGGGTGGATGCATTTGCTCATTATATACTAAATAACCCAAGCAGTTAACGCCTTTGCTGGCTAATTGCTTTGCTTTCTATTTTAGACCAGAAGAAGTCATATTTGAATATAAATTGGGGTGCTGTGTTCATCATGTACCATTTTTTATGACTAATTAACTTTCTCTTGCCTTTAAACCACTAAAGCCAATTGAACTTCAGACTCACGAGCGCCATTCTCTCCGTTTGGAGACCCATTTAAAATTCCAGCACGGGATCGCAGACGATCTGAAATTCATTATTGGCTGTTACCCCAGCACTTCAGATCACGAGAAGAACAAAGTGGTACTGCGAAGATTATTTGTTGTGCAATCACTTTCAGAGTGCTCTGCTATTTGCAGAGCAACTTAATGAAATATGGACGTGTTTACGGAAGATTGTTCAGAAGAGACCATTTCAAGCACTCCAGTTAAATCTTTCTATTTGGTACATTAATTGCCCTTTTACAGTAACAGTGGGGGTTTTAAAAGAATAGTTTTGTCATTGAAAATTCATTTTCAGATTCGAGGGGAATTTTTTTCTTTTTTTTTCTTTTTTTTTTTTAAATATCCACGAAGGTGCGTTGAGTTACTGCAGATGGTTTAGCCTGGGGGAAAGTATGTATTTTTAACAAATTGTAATTGCAAAACACATTTCCATGACAGAGAGCTCTTGCGCCGTTCATGTCTTCAACATACTTTCTTATTTTATTTAATATTTTGATAACTATCTTTTGAAGCTGTAAATGCATAATGTTGAAAATACTTTCAAATATGATAATAGCAAATGCTCTCCCACATGTGGTGCCTGAGTTTTGTCCCTCGTGAGTTTTATTGACTGAACGGAGAGTTTTTGCACAAGGAGGCGCGCTCTCTCCAGCAGCAGTGGTGTTCGGGGGAGGCAGCGGCGTCTGGGGGTCAGCAGTCAGCCTGGCCCAGGTTCCTTTTATTCTTGAGCAAACCAGTCTCTCTGCTGCAGGTGACCATCTGAGAGATCATAAGGAAAGCTAACGCGCCTTGTCTGTGCTGTTTACATTTATTTAAACCCCAGGATATAGCCCAGTGTCGGGTATTCCGAGTTGGCCTGCCAATTTATTTTTTCTGGCTCCCCTTGGGAAATGGGAGACAGGGGGAAAAAGCAAAGTTCTTTTGTTCTGTCTAGTTCAGTGCTAGCTAAATTCCAGGATAATTTGTGCCAGATACTTCCAGAGAATCTGGATCCTTATGCAGGACTCGCCAACCTGTCTTGGTGTGCAGATGTTATGGTGACTGCATGCCAACTGACTGAAATGTTTTCGTTCTCGGAGTGGGTTACTAAGACAACAGTTCCACTCGATTCTTTAAAGCAAATTCATTATTTGAATGAACACAACAAGTCCTTCTGCCACTCCTTGCATTTCTGCAGTCATTTTTAGCTCCCACATTGCCTCAGGGTAGTTGCAGGGTGCTGACTTGTTAATTATGCAGTCTCTCTATTCTCTGAAACTCCTAAGAATATGATGGCAGATGCTGCTGTACTAGTTCTCGTCTGAGCTGGTAGAGGATGCCGGCGTAGGACAACTGCATGACGATCACCTTTGGCCCAAAGGGCAAGTGCTGGGTTTCTGATACATATTCATGTACATATTCATCAAAAGAGTGTAGCAGCATATCGTGGTTGCAATCACTGCGACTCAATTCAGCGTAGCACTCCGTTCCTCATAACATGCACTGGACTGAGAATCAAACAGTGCCATGAGAGGACATTTATTTGACTTGAGAAGATTTTTTTTAAGTGTACTAAAAAAATCCATGTTAATGGTCCTCAAGTAATCTAGGAATGTGGATCAGAGGCAGCATTACTGAAATGCAGCATTACCACAGCGTTGTCAGTGGTCTGTGCGATGTACCAGAGGTGTGGCATGGATAGATTGAAAATTAGTACTTCCAATGTTTCTAAGACTGAGCAGTGAAACAATTCTGTTATCTTTATTCCTTCGTTTGAGGCACTTTTCAGAAAAAGTGCGGAAGGTTAACTTCCCAGAGATTTGACTGTTGCTATAGATTTTGCATTGAGGGTGCTCCAACATAATAAAGATGGTTGGCAGTAGGAAAGCTGAAGACAGGGACAGAGGTGAGATGAAGAAAACATCCTAATCACATAAACCGTTACTCCAGGGCAAAATGTAATGAGCATTTTTTAAAACAGGAGCTGTCTGCACTGTGACATCCATTTAACATCGTACCATCATGCCACACCAATAATTTGTTAACTTTAATGAAATCCTCCTCCCCCTTCACGTCACCCGTGCTTTTGATTAGTCTGTAGGTATTCACAACAATACTCAGTATCGATTTCCCTATAAAGACGGCTTCTTGGTCCCCATGGATAAATGTGGGAGCAAGTGACACTTGTGACCGCGCAGATTTCAAATTAATGGGCTACTCGGGTATGACTAAAAGAAATGATAGGTACCTTGTGGTATTAATCATTTTGTGACAGTCTGTCCTAATTGCACCATTTTTAAACCTCTATAGGAAATTCAGCTTTCAGGGGTAAATTACTCTACTGCATATCATCCATTCTGAGTGACATCCATGTTCACAGTGCAAAATTTTGAATAAAAATGGTGCAGAAGAGCAGATGCTACACTGAGGCGTTTTCCAGGTTTCTCATCCCCTTTGACTTCTGAGCAAACATAAACAAGCCGCCATACGGAACACGGTGATAGAAATGCCTTTGCAGTCACAGGTGAAAATGTGGAGCGAAACTACAGAAACATTTTTATTCAGTAATGGCCTCATTTGAAAGAATGATTGCAAGAGAGGGATCTGTCTGAGAGGCCATATTTATCCACTTGATGCATATGTGTGTTTACTTGCATCTGCATAGGAAAAATAGTCTGACACGTTCAGCTTTTACTTCCCCATAGGGGAAATGCAAATATCCATTTAGCTAAATAAAATATGGCCATCTTTGTGATTGCTAACATCTCCTCCTCCTGATCTCTCATTTATAACGCCCTCTTGAAAACCAAGGATGTTGATCGCTGGAATCTTGTTAATTCCCCCGTGGGGAACGGGGCTTTTACTAACTTCCAGCCTTATCAGCAAGGAGACAAATGAAGCTCTTTGTCTTATTGCTTTCTCTTTTATTCAACGAATTACAGGTTTGATGCAAATCCCATTAAACTCTCAGTGTGTGTTGGATCATTTTCCCATTGCAAAGCTGCTCTACTTTTGCCTTCTGTTAGCGGTTAGGAGGAGGTGAGAGCCTCCACCAGCTGTTGTCTGGCCTTGGTGTCGTGCTCCTAATGCTCCTGATGCGCTAGTCAGCGTCATTTGCACAACTGTGATAAGGCCAACATAGCGAAATCGTACTAAAAAAGTGACTTCACATTTTGCCTGCATTTCAGTACCTGTAAATTGAAGAAAAAAAAAAAAAGACACACCCAACACCCCCAGCAATTTACTTCTGTGGCAGAGGTATTATGGGGCTTCACAGAATGGTGCAGAGGATATGGTAATTACTGTGCAGATATATACATACACACGTATACAGGCGTGCGTTTCGCAGTACAAATGGTGCTTTTAACTGTCTTGTACTCTTTATCTGGCAATGATTCATGCACGATGTTTCTTGTAATCAAACATGCTCTGAAGCAGAAAATGGGCATGTCTCCTTCATGAGATATTACCGCCGGGACCTCACAGTGTGCCGGAGGAAGGAAGTGCACATTCTTTTTCCCTTTGTGCAAACTCTGAATCACCAAGAGGCTTGTTTGCACTGTGGCTTTGCGGTGGCAGATCCCATATGGTGCCTCTCTTGCTGCCTCTTGCTTTCGAACGAGGTGCTGCGCTGAAACCAGAAGAGGCTTTTTCAGACCACAAAAGGGCAACACCGTTTTTGCTGGAATTTGTACCGGTTTTAACATGGCGAGGTCAGGACAAGACCAGCTTAATGATAAAAAAAATAATGCCATTAGGGTGACTCAGTTTAAAGCAAAGACAGCGGGCTTTATCTATCATGTGGAGCCACAGACAGTTCAACTCCTGCAAATCCTGTTAAGTTGTTTCTGGAATACTAGAGATGGTGACAGGTCTTCTCACAGCTCTTCCTAACCCCATCCACGCTTAGGAGGAGCTGAGCAGAGTAGCTGTGGGACTATGAGCTCGCTGCGACCAGCCATAACCTCCTGAGCAGCTCACTGATTGCCTACAGGGGCAGCGGGGGTTTTCCTGGAATGAGGGTGGGAAGAACGGCTTGCAGCCAAAACCAGCAAGTCCCCACACCGGCCAGAGCGGGTGAGGGAAGACTGGACATAGGCCATGGGGAGAGCAGTCGCCCATCCCTGAACACACCACACTCCCCACCACAAACCAGGTGGCAGTGGTGGATGTGGAGCGAAGCGCAAAGCTGGGGGACGACACTTCTGCTCGCCGCTACAGGCGCTCGGTGGGAAACCAGTACAGCAGTGTGTCCTTATGCGATAGGCGCCGATTCATTGCTGCCACAGACCAAGCCAGTCTCATTAGCAGGCCACTTCATCAAGTTTTGCTTTTAATTGCTTCATTGGGTTAAGCTTCAGTAAGCATCTGAGAATATTTTTCCATTCAGCAACAAAGGAGATGTACAATACGTGATGTTGTTTGAGTTGTCAATGGAACAGAGATGGGAACATTTTTACTTCCATGTGGAAGATTTTGGGTTTTTTCTTCCTACTTATGATTAAAAAAGCAAACGTCAGTCACTGGCGTGACAATGGATGAGAGTTACAGGGAATGAATGTGAAGCACAAATGTGATGTTTTGACTGTTTTTTTTTTTTTTAATTCTTAATTTTACCACAGGCCATGAAGATTGGTCAGATCTGTAATGCCAGGGGACGTCAAACTGGATAGGTCCATTGAAACTGCAGAGACTACATCTTCCAAAATACTGCTTTTGTCTAATTTTTTTTTTTTAAGTAATTTCTGACTGATTCTAAAGTTCTTGTCATTGAAAGGCTTAGGAGTTGTAAGCAGTAGTGTAATATTTGCTCTTATCTGCCTGTCATATACATTCTCACTGGCTTTCAGTTCATTTGTCACATATTTTGTAATTACCATTAACCATATGAAATCTTCTCTAAATGAAGTGCGCTGCTAGCATGGTCATTTGCAGTTATTCAGTTTCAATTAAGCAGATCTCTTTAATAAACTTGAAACCCTCTTTTGATCTTATCTGCAGTTTCAGGAGCTGCCTTCCAGCTTCATCATACTGGATCCTGGGTTCTAGTTCATTAGTTTTGAGCAACCTTTTTGGCCAAATATCCTTAGAAATACTGCAAAGTTCACATAGGTTGATTTCATTTATATTTTTTGTATGTGTTAAATGACATTCTTGAACTATTACTTTATTTCCCCCCTCCCCTTTCCTATATTTCCAGTGAAAATCTTTCACAACTCAATTCATTCTTTACCCTGAGTTACAAGGAAGTATTTACTTTCCATGTGTGCAGGCACACACAAGTTATGGTATGACATTCTGGCACGGGAAATGGTTTTGTCGGTCACGGAGCTTTTTATGTGCAGTACGGCTGTTCATGTGTAGCGACCTTTGGGAAATGAAAGGCGGCAGGTTTTCTTGGCTTTATGTATTTCTCTTATCTGTACACGAGACTGTTGCAATGGCTTTTCACCATCCTAAGCAGGTAAAAATTGCTGTCCTTGGAGCTGAGGTCTCAGGCAGTGTTGCCCCCCGCCCTGCCCCGCTGTACGTACGGCAGAGGAGGCAGAGAAGGGGATGGCTGTCTGGACCCTGCTAGTCCCAGTGAGGGACACACGCTCTCAAAGTACCGTTTCCTTCCTTCTGTCCTGGGCCATGTCTCATTTCCATTCATTGTTCAGTTATTAAGCTTGTTGCACTGATGGGTTTTGTTGGTATCTCAACTGCGCCGTGAGGCAATGCTGGGCAGAGGGTACCTCCCAGGGCCGGCGCTCAGGGAGAGGAGCTGGACATCTGACTCGTGTCAGCCTCAGCAACGGCTCTGTGTGCTCCTGGGTCTCTCAAAATAGTTTGCTTCTGATAAACTTTCTCAGAGACAAGTTATATTTTGTTTAATATTGATTTTTTTTTTTTTTACATAGATGCAGTTTGCATGCAATGCATGGTTTGTGCTTCCTTAAAGATGGGACTGCAATTTGCACTGGGTCAGTTATTAAATGCTAAAAAAGTGTATACAGAGTGCATACGGTGCCTTTCAATTCTGAAATACAATTGTTTATGTTTTGTAACATTTGGGAAATCTTTCACTGGCAGATAAGGTAACATCAAAGTCTTAATAGTTTATTTTACAAGGATATTTCGGAGTCTGTCTAATCTTCTTGCATGATTGCTTATCTTCTCCACTGCAACTTGTTGAATGAAAGGATAATCTTCCTTTTGGATTAGTTTAGGAATTTTAGATGAAAAAGTCCACACTGTTTTTTATATATGAGAGTATTTTATTGTTGCTCATAGTGCTTCTGCTGAAATTCAACGTTACTAAGGACACACTAGATCAGTTTTTCATTCTGCTTAGCTGGTAGCATTAACTGAAAGTCCTTAAAAAGGGTCAGTAAGTGAAATCAACATAAATATATATCATAAATTTTCTGTCTTTCTTCTAGAAATCAAGGTACAAGCAAAAAATGTCCAGAAATTACAGTGAATCAGTTGCAAAATGTTTTCTGAGATTATTGTGGTTGTCTGGGCAGAGGTACCCATTAAGAAACGTGCAGAACTGTGTGAAAACCTAAATCAAAACTCCAGTCATACATATTCTGACTGCAGTAACTAAAAGATGGTTCAAACCAAGCTGTTATTCAGAGTCATGTTATTACTCTGAAATTAAAATGCCTAGATATGTAATTTACAAAATAAAAAACCATTAGTAGTGATACTAAACAAGGGGCTGGGGCTTTAAAAGCCTTCGAATTTTCACATTTGCAATCCAGTCTTGAGACGTGGCAACAATACCCAAACGTATCTAAAATGGATTTACGGATTCCACTAGGTATATATTCTATTCTAGCAGTGTTTTCAAGGAACGGTTAACAACATAGTTCCTTAATTTAAGATGGATACATACAGAAAAAAAGCTCATGGGGAAAAGCCACTGATGAATTCTATTAAACAAAATCACCAATTGCTTACACTTTTAAAGCTAGAAATCTCACAACCGAACCTTTAAAACTAGTAAATGTAGGTATGTGTTTTGCTCATGAAAATAACCATTTGGGAAGCACATTTATAAAGACAATATGTGCAATTAGATTCGCAATTATACATTTTGTTTTATTGGCAAACATTCCTTCTCCAGTTTGAAACAAAGAAGAAAACGTGATGAGTATCTTTCGGATGACACTAAATATTACACATAAATGCTTTTTAGCAAATCTACCCCGAGCAAGTCTAATAGAAACTGCTGATTTTCATAAGAGGAAATAACATTTGGTTAAAGTTTAATGTTAAGGAAACGAACTGTCACAAAGTATAAGGCTTGAACAGACTGAGAAGGGATGACAGCAACGCCTGTTTCAGACCCAAATGCTGCTAAAATGCCATGGTAACACTCATGCATTATTTATTTCCGTGACTAAATATAAGCATTACTTTTGCTATCCCAAACTGAATCACAGCTGGGAATTAGAGTTTTCTTTCAATAAAGCTCATCAGTCTTACCATTTTATCAATCTTACCAGGCAGACTTTTCAATTAAGCAAGTAGTTGTTTGATCCCGTCACGGCGGCCCGGCCGTGCCAGGCCGTGCCATGGGGGACACAAACTGCCCCCAGGAGCTCCCACGAGCCGCTAACAGATCCACGCGTTGCATGAGATAAATTGCCTGTGTTTTCATCGAGTGACAAACGGGCTATTGGCCCTGTGTGTAGTTGCAAGATGGTAGGAAAAGGGGGAACAAGCTGCCAGAAAAATGTATTGGTTGTTGACCCCTACCCAGATCTAAGGGATTGCTCTACAAGGAAGCCGGCAAACAACAGGTTGGTGGCCAAATGGATTCCCCGGGTAGATATGTGAAATCCTGCAGTTAAAGGTTAATTGTGGACAATTACTTGATGGCTTAAGTTTGCAGCATGTGTCAGGATTGGAGACCACGCGGAAACCTCCCAAGACAAAAGATGAAGACTGACGTGTCCACTAGTGCAAACTGGTGTTGTTTAGCTGAAGGGAATGAAATTCTGCCAGTTTAGATTTACTGAGGCTCCAACCAAAAGTTCATAATAAAGTTACAATAAGCAGACACCACTTTCTCCAGACAAAAACTCAAAACTAGTGTAACTGACAGAGAGTGAAACAGAGGCCTCAGAATTACTCATCCGTCATTCAAGGAATGAGGCGCTGGAACAGCCATCGCCTGAGCACACAGCGAACATTATCACATGAGTAAGACCATTAATTTATAACGTCACTATAGAACTGCTTTAAATTAGGTTCACAGTTAAGGCTCTTGATGAGTCAGGGCTGTAACGTTTTAGTGCTTATGGTCAAAAATTACCAAGAAGACATTTGCAGGGGAGAAACGAATCCTTCCCCACATCTCAGCCAAGCGAGGGCCAGGCTCCCCGGGGAAGGCGGGGAAAGGGCGAGGGGAGCACGGCAAATACTTTAAGGACAATTAAGCGTCCTGGTCAGGCGGGTGCTATCACCACTGCCAGCAGCCCCAGAGACGTACGCGTCTCTGGAGCAGGTTTGCTCCCTGCCCTGTTGATTGCACCTTGTGGCCCTGCCTGAACCTCTGAAGTCCATAGCGGAATGGGAAAATTCTGAATGCTCCTCCTGTGCATTGCAAAAGCCTCCTTCAAAATGTAATAAACAGGCTCTCAGCGGAACCTGACAGAGGTAGGCATCCAAACCCCACTGAAAATTCACTAAGAGTTGGGCTTCCTTAACCTCTTCTGAAAAGCCCAATGCGCACAAGTGATTTCTGAAGCATGAAAGCGATGCCCAGCAGTTCTGCAATAGTGCCAAGAGCAGAGCATACTGCCAGTTTTTCACTCCCGCTTCAAGCTCTGACAATCAAAAGGGACAGGTAATGTTGTTACAGTGAGATTAGTTACAAATTTAAAATTACTTCCCCCCCCATTCTTTTGGACGCAGTTTGTTTTGAAAGAGAAGGCTCTTTAAGCTTGAGTGTATAAATTCATAAGGACTCACCTCAAATGACCACAATTTGAATTTCAACGCTTTAAGACAGATGGCAAGTTTAGGTTGTTCATAAATTGTACATGGAATCCTATTATCCAATTTCCTGTTGTTTACTAAAATGTATGGAGAAAGATCAATGCAAAGCTGAGTAGATAATTATGGGAATGGTTGGCCGTTGGCTGAGGCACAACGCAGCAGAGAACTGCACCCACCCAAACTACCCAGGCTGTATAGCAATCCACATTAGTTAATCTTTCAAAGGAAAAATCAGTATAATCTATGTAAAGGAAAATGAATTGTGGTTTGGATTTGTACATGTGTCAAAGAATGATCAAAACTAAAAAAATGGTGCAAAGTGCGCAGAGGACATACTCATCTTCAGCCTTCAGGTACTTATTTGGCAAGGAACCGGGCTGGATGCAGTCCGGGCTGCTGTTCCTCACCGTCTCCCCACCGAAGGTCTCTGTCCTGGCAGGTGGGAGCTAGAGGGGTTGTGAAACTGCGTGTTAGTGTGCTTCAGAGAGCGACCCGAGTTAGCTCAAGTAACCCAGAAGAGTTCCCTATGTAAAGATTTTATGAAGTTTTAATACGAGGATGGAAGTTTCAGCAAATGGTTTGTTAAGGGTTATTCTGTACACAGGTTGTGCAGTGTTTTAGTAACTCTTCGGCACTACAATTTATAGTAACTTAAACCCTTTTACTTAGTGCTTTTTACCACCCAAATGCACATATTATTAATATCCATTTAACATTTTTAATGTGTTGTAAACTACTTATTGAAAGATTGTTAACATAAAGTGAGATAGATGAGTCTGGCCACAAATAATGACAAAGTTAAATTTGAATTAATCTAACATTTACATATCAGTAAGGAAACAAAGGCGCTGCTCACAAGGCTGGTTAATGTTGGGCAGTGCACGTTTCTCAAGTTGTCTTTGTTGGTTTTGTTTCTGAATGAGTGCTCTTTGTATATTTATGCCTGTGCTTTTCTCCTCCTCTCTGTTGCTGCTAATCAGTGTGTATATCCACCCTTTAGGACAACTGATGAGTCCCCGGAGCCAGCTGAGCCTTGGCAAGCGAAGTCACCTGTGTTAATGAATACTCATTTGAAATAATTTACATGAGAGATGCAATTTACAATATTTTCTGTGTAAATTGCATGAAAATCAAGGATAATTGGGTGTTAAGTCATTCTTCTCAGTTCCTCAGGGAAGTAGCTGCATGAGAAAGGTCTGTAAATTCCACCCAATACAGCCAGATGTTCAATTTATGGCAGCTTTGTTAGAAAACTTGTTAAACTTTGGGCAATAGTAAACAAATATTTTTACTGACACATTCTACAGACAGAAACCCTGACTTTTTTGCATGGCTTCTGAGTGACCTGACATACAGTTGAAATTAACCCTTTGGCAAACTTTTCCCATCTTAGACAATCTATGCCTGTGCTGGATGCTGCTCCTCAAAATATTGAACAACAGCAATATTTACAGCCCTTGGGAGGCGTAAGCACATGGAATGAATTTGCATGCTATTTCTGACCAAGACCCTGGGAAATCTCAGAAATCATTTAGTCTTTGAGACTCCTTTCCCATTTGTATACCAGAATTACTGGCACAGTTTAGCAAGAGACGAGGAAGCACTGTGGCTGAACCCAGACACGTCCCCTTAAATCTTCAGCAAGACTTTAACTCCATCGTCAGTGCAAATGCAATTAATAAATGGTGTCTCACAAAGAAAGGTCACAAGTGATTCAATTTAAGGTGGCTGCAGTTGCTGGGCATTTAGCAGAAGTTTACAAAATCCATATTCTACATAGAGCCGTTGGGTACATGGTGTTATGGAGCCATGCAAATAGCTCTCATCGCTTCTTGAGCAGAGGGCCTGTCATGTGAAAAGTGAAAGTGTTCATAATATTTTTATTTCAATGCTGAAATACAAATTCCAGATCTGTTTGCATGCCATAAAAATAATGACTTACTGTCCTGGTGTCTGTCTTATTTTTCTTTCTCTCATAATGGCTGTTTTGCATTTCCACCTTCAAAGTTGGCACAGAACATCTGTAAATTTAGGCTGCCTTCTCAAAAAAGTGACATGCAGGTTTTCACATGTGACACGAATGTTTCCAATTGCATGTGCAGGAGCGTGATTGATGCAGTCTTTTGTCTCAGCTCTAGTTAAGGAGAGTCAGAAGGCACATCTCTGTAGTTGCCTATCTTTTCTGATACTTTGGTGTGAAGGTGCTGTGATTCAGTCATCACTCTTTCCTAGTAATTTGTCTTGCTTCTAAAGGGAAATAACTTGCTTTAGCCTTTTAGTGCATTACAAAGAACAACTCTTCTTGCACCACCTCCATGCAAAGGGATCCTTATGGTGGGAGAATGACACGGAGAACAAAATCCACCCTTCACGCCTCCCCTGTGCAATAGCTCCAGGGCGCAGGGTGCTGTGCGAGCTTTGGCTTTGCCTACCTGCAAGTCATGCTGCAATGGGCAATGCTGTTTGTTTTCATATTCATTCATTTCATTCAGCTGCCCGGTCCTGGTAAACGCTCATGCAAATTTAACCTTGCAACTGCACAATGAAATGTTTGTAAAAACCAGCCCCCAAATCTACTGATTACACAAGGCAGCACATAATATCCAACTCTGCATTGTAAACTGACATTATATGTTATCTTTTCCAAATGCCATCTGCAAATACTATAATTAGAATATATACTTTTTTCTAACTCATTTAACAGCAACAAAAAGATCAAAAAACTTTCAGGCGTAAATTTTCAGTAGACATGCAGCAATAAATGCTTAAATATGCACTGAGGCAAGATAAGAATTTGCCTTGTAGACATGTTGTTAACACAGACATCAAATTAGCTTGGCATTGGCTCAGTAATGAGTATTTAGGGCAAAACAACAGAAAATAATTTTCACTGGAATCAATCAATATTGGGATATCTATAAATATTGAACATTGAACATAATACCTATAAATATTAGACATTGAAATCTAATTTAGAAACAACTCAAATTTGAAATTGTGATGTAATGGGAAGAAGCTTCTGTTTGAACTCTCTAGTGAAACCCTTAACATTTGGGTTTCAACTGAAACTTAGCTGGTGCTTTTCTTGCAGCGTGATAATAGTAAATCATTTATTTAAAGACGCTGTGATAGCAACCAGCATCCTGTTACAGCACCGATGAGGCACACTGCAGCCTGGTGCTAGCAGTAACCCCAAACCCTCTTCCGAGACAACGTTACCAGAGACAACATTTAGGTTCCTACAGAATGTCCTTAAAAATTTCAGATACCATTAAATATAGGCCCTGGCTTCAATATTTCCCTGGGTACCATTAATACTTTCCCAGTCAAGTTCCTTTGTGAGCATTCAATAGGCAAAGTGTCCATTTATGATATGATTTCTACACTTTTCCTGCTAAATCTCACAGCTTAATGTTGGCGGTTCAAGTCTTGAGATCCCCTTCAGCAGGCGTGTCTGCACTGCCTTGGAAAATGCTGCCTTGTCCCAGAAGATCTGATCTTACCATCAGTGGTGGCAGGTCCCGTTTTGAAGGATCTCTTGGAGGAATTAGTCAGTGTGCCTTAGTGGGGTTTAGCTGGGCCAGCCCCAGTGACAACCACGCATGTCGTGTAGAGAAATCCACCCACACAAGCAACACAATTACATCCAAACACACAGGCAAACGTGAATGAGTCTTTCGTGCGCACGTGGTGTAATCCAAATTCAGCTGTCGCTGAGGTCTGAGTCTTCGGCACTGCTGCACTGCCCACTCACGGCTCGATACAGACTACAGTCGCAGATTTTGGGACCTGCTCTGAGATTAATGTTCTTGTGCTGGCTCAGACGGGAAATATCAAACAGGCAGTCGGGGAAACTGCAGTTGCACAGATCGCTCCAGCTCTGCCACAGCCAAAGATCAGAGCCAGCTGCCGGTCCCAGACCTGCGCTTTGATACACTGCAGACTCCGGTAAATTACCTATAGGAAAAGGGAGGATGGATGGTGACCTTGTGCCCCACCACTCGGTCCCGCTTAATCTTTCCAGCCGTGTTCCGCAGATTCAGGAAGGTCCCTTGGTGTACGTCTTCAGGAGACCGAGGATGAAAAAGTTGCTTAAATGCTTGTAACTGTCACTGAAATACAAAGCAAGCAAAACGAAGGTTTTTCAGTAGCTAATGTTACCCTGGATTCACTGTGCTTGCAGATTCAGGCAGCATATATTTATTTCTATCTTAACATTCACTGTGTTGACAGTAATTTTGTTAGGGACAAAATATTACAATCAGAACCAGAGTTTCCAGTAAAAGGATGCATTTCATTTGCTACTTCTCGCCCCCCTCCCCCCGCATCTTCTCTGCCTCTCACCACCTTGGTCTACACGAAGCAAAATTAGTTGAATGAATTGTGCAGAGGCAAGGTAATTTCAGTGCCTGATACCGCAATATTACTGTGCAAAATGACATGTTAGCCCGGTTAATAGATTATTTATTTTCATTAAATATTGACTGTCAGTGGCTTATGCTGGCAGGCACTTCACTGTGCAAGGAGCTATATACCTACGTTCGGTTACGGTAGGGTTTTTTTTTTAAAGTTAACTGTTCAGTCTCATGAATTTGCATGTTTTGGCAGTGACTGACATGCGCACAGTAATTCTGCCAAGAAGTTATGTGTGCATTTCACTAATGCAATTTTATACCTAATGTATTCAAAAATCCCTGGAGCGAAATGAGGATGTTTTAACCAAGGGTCCTGCCCTCACTTCACCAGGTAAGCACCCCTGCAGGCTAGCCCAAATTTCATGAAGGTGTCCTAAATTCTGTGACCCAACACAGTACTCCTCTGCCTGGCGCCTGGCAGCGCTGCCCATGGCACAGGCAGCCTGACTGGCGGATTAGGGACAGACAGAAGAAGATGTAACAGCAGAGAAAAGTGTCTGAGAAATCCTCATTTCTGCAGAACTCATTGACTCAAAAGCAATTATTAGCACAATGGTACGTAAATGGTGAAGGATGAGAATTTCTGAGCAGTTTTGTACTGTGGATCCAGCGTATGGTTTTGCATTAGCACCAGTGGCAGAATAAGCCGCAATTATAAGGCAAAACTAATCAAATCTCTGCATTGTGAAATAAGTAAATTCAGAATAAACTTTTTTTCTGTTTCCAAAATTAAATACGGCTGGCCTAACGATCCAAGGCAGCACTACAAGTTTGGCTTTGCAAAGAGGAGAGTAAGGGATTTCAAAGTTTGCAGTAGCGTTGGAAAAAAACTCCACTTTTTTTTAAAAAAGAATGACACTCTTATTTTTGCTCATTATCTGTTGCATTTCTTTGCAGCTAGAACTAGTCCAAATCCAGAATTTCCATTGCAAAAATCAGAACGAAATGTCAAAAATTTATCTCACACCAAAACAAAATTAGACATAGGAATGCCAAAAAAGCTTTTCATGGAGATACTGTGTTTGAAATATTGCATTCCAGTAACCTCAAAGTACTTGATAAGGTCAGAACACTTCATTGTGACGTTATCATTTCTGAACTACTCTGAAAAAAACAAAACGATAGCAGAAAAATGTTGTCATCTTGACCTTACGGGAACCAAATGTTATGGGAGCTTTTCATAAAAAAAATATTGATGCATGTTATACATTTCCAGAAAATCGTTTCAGGGTGATCAAATGAGAAACTTTTTTGTCAGGAAATGCTTGACTAGTACCAGCTCCATCTGTTCAAGGAAACAGCCTCCCCAGAAAATATTGCTTCCTTAAAATGGCCTCTGCCTTTTTCTTAGTCTTTAACTTGGTAAGTCTCAGAG
The DNA here is from genome assembly GCA_003993805.1 of Himantopus leucocephalus. NCBI lineage: Eukaryota > Metazoa > Chordata > Aves > Charadriiformes > Recurvirostridae > Himantopus > Himantopus leucocephalus. Next base: position 12,788,857 of record RSEF01000020.1, on the reverse strand, counting down.
ATGTTTGTCAAATTTCACCTTTGGACTGTGATGAAATACTATCATGGACACAGGGGATGACATGCTGCAAACGTAATAAGGTGAATGGAACTTGTTTTTAAAATGTCAGGATGGCATTTTGACAAAAACCTGATACCTTCATTTTCAGTTATAATGCATAACAGTGACTTCTGTTTCCAGAGCCCTAAAAGCAAACGAGCTCATTGTAGGGCAATACAATGATAGTTATTATGAGATTAGAATATAGCAATAATCCACTTAAATTATTAACAGCAGGCTAGTACTTCAAAGTGACCCTTGACTCTTATCTTCATAAGAAATAATAGCGATCACATTGTCATTAGAAGGAAAAGAATTTGCATTTCAATGAAAGCTTATTAAAAAGGTTTTATACAGTTTTGAATATAGATAAACATGTGCAGCATTTCCTTATGGGGAGTGCAAATGGTCAGTAGACCCCTAGGGAAATGAAAGAAGGACTCCTGTCAAAACAATGAGAGCGCACATTTGCATCGGTATTGAAAACCTGGTAAACAAGTTTGTTTTTTTTCTAGTGATGGTATTGGGTTGAAAACCTGAACAATGAGATTTTCTGGCACATTCTTGGAACATATTGCACACATGGGAATTAAAATGCATTTTCGCTTTGAACCATAGCGTGTGTAAGGGATTTATGTTGTTCAAAGTAAAAACGTAAGTGGACACTAATATCCTAATTCATCAAAGAATAAGCCCAGGCTTAAATCCACCTTTACTTAGCAAAGCTCTTAGGAATGTGTTTACCTGCAAGAATATGCTAGTGGCTAATGAAATCAGCCGTATGTGTTTGCAGGTACTGCAAGGGATTAGAAGAAACGTCTAAACTTGTTGAAAAGACATCTAAAGTGGCTCTGTAATTTGTTTCCTGCTACAAATGCCTTTGAAACCAAAATAAGTGCTGTTTTTTTTCTGGGTTTAGAATATACTTGATGCTTCCAGCATTAGTATTTTTATGGTGCTTGAGATTGTGAAATATGTTTCCGCGCTGAACGCACACACCTCTATACAAGACGAAGCAGGCTGGGTGCTTTAACTTCCCTAGCTTCCGACCAGCAATGAAATCGAACGAATGGTACTATGGAACTGGTGTTAACAGTCTTCTTGGGGCTGTATGGTATATTTAACAAAAATACATTACTCAGCAATTTTGCAGTGAGGAACCTATGCTTTGTAATATGCAACTTCTGTTTTGACTGAGGGTCACAGTAGCCCTTGACTTAGGGTCACGTTATCCTAGAGGATGGACTTGTCTCAGAGTATTCTTCTCATTTCTGGCGTATTTTGGTGCATGGGTGTGGAAGTGTTTGTTGTTTCCAGCTGAAGCTGTTCTATTTTATGCATTCAGTAACATAGTTTGGTGAAAAGGAGAGGGAGGTGTAAAATAATAAAGTAGACTGAGGTAAGGACTGCAGACTTGCCTCCTTCATCCTAAGTGAATTAGCCCTTCAGCTAGAGAGTCTTACACTCTATCTCTGTAATCCGCTCCATCAATTAATATTTCGTAAAGCCTTGCAAAGCATAATCACCACTTCAAGCAAGAACTGAAAGCACCACGCTGTTACCACAGCAGAGCAGCCACCATCATTTCTGGCTGCTCCTAAAATGAAGGAGCTGCATATCTAAACCAGAAAGGGGCCAGTTTTACCATAGGTGAGTTGTGTAGTCATTGAACAACTAAATAAAAATGGGCATCGCTTCCCCGTCGCCCTGCGCTTGGCATGGCTGCGAGGAGCTCTTCCTCTGCTCCGCCTTCCTCCCTGCTACCCCGTTTGTAATTTCCGTGGCAGAATAATTCTCAAAGTCAAAGTCATCTGTCTGGCTGACCTCCTCCTCAGACTGTCTATATTTGCAGTGCTATTAAAAGGCGTTATGAAGACGTGAACGGTCCCTCTTTCCAGGACGTAGTATTTATAGGGTACCGCTAACAGGTAACCCATGTAGAGTGAGCGGAGTCACTGGAGCCCCTCTCTCCTGGGCTCGATGCGTACTCTGATTGGCAATATTTGCACGTTCTTGGAAAAGGAGAACTCAGGGGACGCAGAAGGCAACCCCGGGGCCCAGTGCCAGGCAAAGTCTTTCCTTGCTGCAACGGCGCATTGCCTAGAAAATGCGGCATATGCTCGTGTGACATTTCCACGACGTGAAGTGCACCATCGGACAACAGCTCAGGTTACCCGTCTTTAGAAGGAGATTCTTTGGGAGCTGCGCCACTTGGCAGACTTTCAGGCATCTGAAAGACTTTCTGGGAAACCCGCTTTCCTGGAGAAAGCCAGGGGTCAGAGCCTCAGCGCCACACGGGGCAGATCTGATTATTCCCAGCTGACCCGCTGCAGCTGGAGGAAAACGATGCGCTCTGGTCACGCGTGGGGCGACCCACACCGTGTAGGCAGCTCCCGGCAGAGCCCGCGATGGTGCGCGCTGGGGGCAAAACAGCAGTTTGCTCCTCAAAACTGACTTTTGGGGAGCGAGCACGGCTCAGTTCCCCCCATGCCCCCCCCGGGACCGGCGGTGGGTGGCGGGAGGGCGTCCCCCGGGGCGGTGCGGTGCGGTGCGGGGGTGTGTGGGGGGGGGAGGAGGGAGCGGGGCGGGCGCTGCCGCTCGGTCCGTCCCACCGCCGCGGGGTCGGGGCGCTCCGCGGGGCGGTGCGGAGCGGAGCGCGGCTGCGGAGGCTGCTGAGCGCCATGCGGGCTGGCTGAGCGGCGCCGGCCGCCTCCAACTTTCCCCGGGAAGGATGGCCTCCAATTTCAACGACATCGTGAAGCAGGGCTACGTGCGCATCCGGAGCCGGCGGCTGGGGGTGAGTGCCGGCCCCCTCCCGGGCTCGCCCCGCGGCACCTGCCTTCGGGGTTTTATTTATTTTCATTATTTTTTTTTTTTCTTCCCTTCCTTTGTCTTCCTCTTTTTTTGCGAACTGAGCTCAGCGGGTGGCACGAAACAAACAAAAAAAAAAAAAAAATGGGGGGAGGGGGAGAAGAAGAAAGGCACCTAAACGCGCATATATATATATATGCGTTATATATACGTGTACGTATATGTATTTTTCTCTGCCGTAGGGAGGTGAGGATGCTGCCCGCTGGGAAGGCGGTGCTGCCTCCACCTCCCGGCTCTGCCCTTCCCAGGCAGCGCCCGGAGCCGGGCAGCCGCCGCCAAGTTTGGGCTCCGAGCCCCGGCCAGGCGGGGGGTGGCCGTGCCCGCGGGGCTGAGGGACCGCGGGTGGGGGGGGAGACACACTTCGGGCGGGGGGTGAGGGCTGGGAGCGCTCCGGAGCTGCTGAAGTGCTGGGGTTCCTGGGGAGGGGGCTGCTGCGAATGGGGCCTTTCGGGTCCGGAGTGGGACAGGTGAAGACCTTGTGGTATCTTCAGGGTTCGTTGCATTGAAGTTGCACAAAATGAAAATCCCGAAAGCGCCCTTTAGCTCCCTATTTAAACTTATTTTGAGTCTGTTCTCTTACACCGTGGTGCGTTTGGTTGTAGGTACTAGATAGGCAGCAGCGGTGGGGCAGTGTCCCATGGTCCATGGTTTGGCGTATGCTCTCCTGAAGGACGGTGTGTGCCCGCGGTGCGGGGGCTGCCGGAGCCCGCTGCCCTGAGCAGCCCACCAGCGATGGGACCTGCGGGATACGCACCTCCTGTCTCCCTTCGTGAGCCAGCCTGGCTTAAGGGGGACGCAAACCGGAGGGAGGCTTTGTGTATATAAAGTGCTTTAATTGATGTATCTGCCTCTTGGGACAGGAACGCGACCCATTTCTTGTGTTTACTGAGAACTGGTGGGTTGGCAATTCGGAATTGTTCGTAGCATGAGTTTTGCATCAACACTTACTATGAGGGGGTGGGCACGGTCATCTGAAGGCTTTTGCTGGCTCATTGCAATTAGAGTTTCATTCTCTTGCTGTATCCGTGTTCAATGGCTTCTCTACAGTTTTGGTAACTTGCGTCTCCCTGACTTGTTTGGAAACTGGAAAGCATTTTAAAGTATTCCACCAGCCTATTTTTCTTTAAGAACAGCATGATTCTGTGACAGATGGAGATAACGTCATTATGAGAGAACTTGTAGTAAATTTGGCAGAATTAGTGTATCGTAACTATCCTTTCGTTACTGAATGTATGTTAGTATTCAGTTTGCTCCAGCATAAATGAAGAGTAGGATAAAAAAAAACCCCAACACTTTAACACATCTTTTCATACTGTAACAGTGAAACCCAGTGGGCATGTGAATAGGGCGCATCTAACCCTGAGATAGGTGTAAATTCTGTTAATGCCTGTGCCTTTCCTTTATTGAGGCTTTCCAAAGCGCTCTGAGGGTGGTGGTGAGGAAGTGTTCAGTGCCCTCTCAGCAGAAGTGCGTTTGACAGCTGAATGCAAAAACAGAGGGAGAAATGGAACAAATGTTAAATGTTTTCTTTGAAAAGACGGTTTCTTTATTTGATCTCATTCCTTCTAATTCCAAAGGTTTGTATCATCGTCAATGCCTGGAAAGTGTGAAGTGCTGTTGTGAAGAAGCCCGAGCAAAGTCCCAGAGGGTTTCCGTGGCCGTAGATTTGTTAAAATGAAGCGCCCTGAGTTTGTGGCCTGAAGCTGCCCTCGGCTCTGGGCGTGCTGTCCCAACGCCTTTCCAGTGCTGCGGAGAACACTCGGAGGGAAGCTGGTAGCTGCTGAGATGTGGCTGTCACTGCTTTAGGTCTGGTGACGGAGGCCTGTGCTGTGAGGGAGAGGTGACCTATTCAGATCTTGCTGCTCCATTTGTTTGGAAATAAGGAGTTTCATCAGCAGCAATGTTTTTCTCTCCTTGTAGTCTTCAGTTTGGAGTACTGGCCTACTACTTAAGTTGAAACACAGCTGCAGATTTCTTCCTGTAACTTGCATTTTCTATAAGCTGCTTAAAAGCCCAGCGCCCTGACTTACAACACCCCGGTAGAAGTGGCTCACTATGATTAACCCGAATTCTTTAAAAGCAGGACAAGCTTGCGTTGCTTGCGGCAGCGGTGGCAGTGCCGGTGCCCATGTCCCTGTGCGCAGCCCCAGCTAAAAGGTGTCCGTTCTGCCTGGCGCGTTCCCCTGCTTGCCGCCGGCACGTGTGTGCGCGCCTGGGGCTGGAGCTGGCCGAGCACCGGGAGCTGCCACCGGGCTTCGGAGAGAGCTTGAGTTCGGTCTTACTCAGCAGTTAATGGGAGCTTGGGTTCCTCGGAAGGGAAGGAGCGATGCAAACAGCTTGGTTTCTGGTAGCTGCGTTGGGGAGGGCTGTTGGACAACCAGGAGCTGGAGGTGGGAAGGGAAAAAATACTTTAGACCTTAAAATACTAACTTTGCAAGAACTTTCCCATACCCTGAAAGCATTAGGAAGGACAAGCCTACTCCAGCACTGTGTAGGACTCCTGTTTGATTGAGAAGGATTTCAGTCCTCTGTGTGTGGTGAGATGTAAGTGGGAGTTATTAAAATACGTTCCAATATTATGGTGGCACAGCTGTAATCAGTGCATTGTCTTTTCAGGCTGAGTTCGGCTCCTGGGTTTTTCTCTGTAATGCTATGGTAATTCCATCACCAAGGGAACTAGGAGCAGAGCTTGTATGTACAAATTATCTCAAAAAATTACTTTTCTGAATAACTGGGGTGCAGATTTGGAAAGAAAGGGGTGCAGAAAAGCAGCTTGCTCAAAACCAAACCTCTTTTAGAAGAAAAATGATAATTCTGATAGGCCCTCCTTTGTAATCTCAAGACTTAATTCAGGTTAATTAGTTTTGTACCTGGACTGGTTTTGTGCACTTTAAATATGTAAATTTAATTTAATATTATTTAATAGAATAGTTTCCATAGCAACATTTGTATCACATGTGTCTTCTGCAGAGCCAAATATATTCAGGAGAAAGCGCACTCTTCCCGATTATTTCTGTCCTTATAGGGAGAAAAATAATTCCCTCCGCTAATGGTCTCCCTCTGTTATGTCATTAGCAGTGACACTGAGGCGGTTGTGTGCTAGAAAACTGCTGACAGTGTAAAAGCATCACCTTCCAGAGTTTCTTAAAACAAAAAAAACCAGCTTTGCTCTGCGAGCAGTGCTTCCACCAGTGACCACGAGTGACCACTGGACCTATGTTTTGGGAGAGAAGATACTCTCTTGCTCTGAGTGCTTTTGCTTGCAGTTGTCTTTCATCGGATTAAGTGCTTTATATCTATAGATGAAACAGGGGAGTCATTTTATGGCCTCTGTACTAGAAAAGCTTTTTTTGTGATTATGATTTTCAAATAATGTCTTGTGATACAGATGTGACTTTTCTGAGGGGGAACGTTATGGGGATATTTCGTCTCCTTAATGAAAAGGCCAGTTCTTGTGTTCTCGTTTTAAGGATGCGTGGACGTGCACTGCTCGTGAACACACTTGGGCCTTCATTGTACGTTGGGCTGGCTCCACTGGGTGTTCGAATAACAATTAAAAATCAAAACAGGGACAAATCTTGGAAATAGAGGGCCTTTGGTGAGCCTGAAAAGCTTTAAAAGGAAAGGGGTACTTGATACTCTTCTTCGAGGTGCAGCCAGCCCACCTCTCCTGCTGGGGTGGGGGCTCCCAGCAGTGTGTGTTGGTTGCAGTCTAACACTTCTATTGAACTCCCCGTTGTTAAGGTTTACCTTCCTGCGCCCGCACCTAAACTCAGGCTTGCTGGAAGCCATGTTTCAATCCAAGCAAGAATTATACAGCACAGAAGCTGCTCTAAGGGCATCCTCTACTGCCACTGTTGAGGTGAAGGCAGAAGTGCTGGAGGCTCAAAGTGAAGGTGGGTGGTGCTCCTGAAGCCTGTTCCTCAGGGTACAGGCAGCAGTGATGGGACTGCTGGTGGTGTGGGACGGAGAGGGTGCTGGCGACCCTCCTGTGCAGGGCTTTCAAGACGATGCTGGTCTCCTCGCGAGACCCTGTGGAGTTTGCAGGCATCTGGCCTGTCCCTGCCTCTTGATGTATGGGAGACTGCTGGAGCAGGATGCCATGGGGTTAGCTGTCAGCCCCTGGTTTCTGGTATGCCAGTAACACACTTGGAGTGTCTTGTTGCATTAAGTGAAGAGGTACTGTTAGTGTCAGAGGGAAACAATCTCTTCGATGAAGAGCAACTGCCTTGAGCTGTCTGCAGCTGAAAGCAGAATAGCGCTGATCAAACAGAAGTGCCTCAAAGAACCAGCTGAGATGTGCTGGTGGTGAGCAGAGATGTCTCTATTGAGGAGCTGTACGTACTCACAGCTATGTAAAGCCTTGTAGAGTCTGGGTTGAAAGAGAGAAATTAGTAAGTAACAGTAACTGGGTCTCTTCTGAAAGATGCGACTGCTGGAACTTACTCTTTCTCCCAAGCTTGGTCAAGCATGAATGCACCTGTCTTACGTGCAAGTATTTCCATTGTATCCCCATTTCTCAGATAGCATCACTTTTAAACTCACTAATATAACGGGTACATCAAAATGTGAGCTTCATTCTGTGTACGGGATGCTTGACCTGCTGTGGTACAAGGTGGGTGAACACTCTGTGCAGGCAATGTGAGGAGACTGTGTTACTGAACAGTCTTCCAGGACAAATCCAACAGCGAGGATAGACAGCATCTCTTAAATTTTTAAGGCTTAAAAATAGATGTGGAGAAGTCTATAGTAGTTTGTGTTCTCATGTACTCTTCCCTCTGTCACAAACTTCTCAATGCCAAAGCAATCTTCATCTGTCTTGCTAATAAAGCTCTTAAAAAGTCGTTGTTCTCAAAGACTTTTGATATAAAAGGTCTATGCCCTAATCCAATATAAATCCAGGTTGAAATAAGGAATGGATTATGGCTAAAAAATTGAATGTACGGTGGTTTGCATAAACTTCTCTTTAACAATGAAACTGTTTCTGTTCCCTGGCTATTCGCAACATGTTACTTCGGGTTTTCTGTCTCTTAATTTCACAGTGAAGGTGCAAGAATGTGAACTGTGAAACAGCTTTGGCACTCAGACGTAGAAGTAGCCTTCCCAAGCTTAAACTCATGTTTTTGTAAAGGATTCAAGAAAACGCTAAAGATCATATGTATCTAAAAGCAGAATAGGAAATGCTGAAATAATTTGCATATGGAAATTAAGGTGACCTGTATTCTAAAGAGGATGAGGTTTTTTCCTTTATGAAAGGCAAGGTTATTAAAATGAGAAAAGTGTAGGACAGCATATGCTGCTGAATTAATATACATAGATTACTGCTTCTGCATGACAGAAGTACTTAAAACAAATAGTCCTGGCAATTTGTTGTTTGTTAGAGAAGCCTTACAAAGTATTTATCTTTCTAGAACATATACTATTGCTAACTAGATACACTGGATGTTTACAAACCAAACAAAACCAATCTGGACCCTAAAAATAATGTGCAGAACTCTCAAAATTGGACATTATTAACAGGCAGCCTGATTTATTTTAATACTGCCATGATTTTATGAAGGTATTTCCTGCATGTGGAGGTCTGGGAGGCTGCTCCACAAGTTTGTATTGCTATCAAATTATTACAGGCTATTAAAAATACTCATTTGGGAGGATCCACTGACTTTAATGGAGCTGTGCTAACAGCTAAATTTCTGTTCCTAAAAATGCAGGTCTCTGCAGAGACTTCTGTGTCTGTTTGCCAGAGAATAAAACTCACGGAGAGGAAGAGGGGGGTAAAGTGGAATTTTTTTACCTAGCAATCTGTTTCTTGTACCTCTGTCTGGCAAAGGAAACGCCGCTAACAGATTTCTGCAGAATCCTGTCTCATGAGGTATCTTCCACTTTGCACTTACGAGGCGAGGCACAGAACTGTTCTTGCAGTCGTATCTGTTTAACAACACTTCTAATTAAATCCGCAGTCAGCGCGGCCTGCTCTTGGGGTTGTCTGTAACCCCATCTGTTGGAGGCACCTCCTTGTTATGCAAGGAATGATCAGCCTCATCTGTCTATTAGAGTGGGTCCTCCGTGGAAATTTGGGCTGGATCCAAGAAAAAGATCTGAGCACCCAACGTGAGGGTTAGCGGGGTTCCAGCAGCTGGAGCCCAAAAGTGCAATTCTGATACCACTTGTGTTTGTTCATGGGAGTTTCCTAAGGACATGGAGATCAGCCGGTGTCCTCCGGGGTTTCAGACATGGCAAGCACCGGGTTGCCCAGCATCTGGAGTGTTTCTGCAGTCCTGCCTGGGGGGTTTCTGTTGCTATCCTCTGATGGGGCCAGATCTTCTGGGAACAAATGTGTAGAATGGAGTTTTAGATGATGGCTTTCACCGTCTTTGTTAAAGATGGAGAAACTTCTGCCCATGCGTCTAGCAACAACGTTATTCGAAGAGCTGAAGGTGAGCTAAGCTCAGCCCAGACCTCTTCCTTCCAACTGTTCCTTTTGCAGGGCCCTTTCCTGGCTGTCCCGGGGGCAGTGTGGGCCAGGGGATTCAGTCTCTCCTCCTCAGTGTCCTTGCCCTCACTGACAAGGCAGCATAATTTGATTTTTTGCATTTCTCCAAATCAACTTGGGCATGATTAAGTGATTTCTCATTACAAGGATGGCCTTAAGCAAGTGCTAAATGGCACTGGAAATGTGGCTGCTAAGTAGGACCTGACTTCTTGGAGTGGGGGGAAGGAGAAAAAGCAGAAGTTGTACTTCTGAAAGGAGCTGAGTTGATACTGTTGATCTCACTTGTGCGAGGATCACATTAACATATAGTAGAAAAAGTTTCTGTGGGTGCTGTTGTTCTGAACACAATTTAACACTGATCTGAACCAGTTTCACCAAATTCGGTAACGCCCTGATAATAGTAAAATCGGGGAAGTAAAAATTAGTAAGTAACAGTAACTGGGTCTCTTCTGAAAGATGCGACTGCTGGAACTACGACAGTAGACTTGTTCCCTCTTTAGTATTAACCTTGTTGAGGACAGAAACTGGATCTGTGCGTGTCAATTTTCTTTGCTTGGTCGGTCTGACAAGCCCAAAACCTCTTAATCACATCAGTGTGAAGGAATGTGGTGTAAGCGGTGTCCTCCAGTGCAGAACTAGGGCTCTCCTGGCCAACCCCTCAGCAGGAATTTGTAGTAGTTCAGTCTTCAGTTTGTGGCAGAGGAGGGAGCAGACTTCTTCACAGCTTTGTAACTAGTTGCTTGTTTCTAGGAAATGGTTGCTTAAGTGGAGTAATGTGAGCGGTACTCAAATATTTCTGGATTAATTTAAAAACTCAATGGAAAAAAAGCCCTCCTTCTTAGGTTTCTGGACTGCCTGCTTCTTTGATTAATGCTTTACTGGCAATATCAAACATTCACCTAAATGAGGAGGATGTTAATCTCTTGTGTATTTGAGTATTGCATGAGAACTTACATGTTGGACAGTGGCCATATGCTAGATTGAAGTGGGAAAATGCAACAATTTTGTGCTATAGACTCTTCCTCAGAAAGTATAGCATTAACGCTTACTGCATACATTTGTGTTAGGACTCGGTGGGAAAACTTCTGTTTCATGCTTAGAAGATTGGAAAAGCTTTTGTATAAAGTTTTGGACTTGTCCACTTCAGCCCTTTTTTCTTTCTTTTTAAATTCAGCAGAAAATTTTGATTGTCAAAAGCTGAAAAGAGATGAAGCTTTCAGGGTTTTCTGTTCTTGATTTTAATTAAACTGACTTCTGTAGAAACTTCATTGAGAAGATTGGTGTTGAACATTTAAAATGACATGTACTTTTACAAGTTTTGCATAGCACTGTTTCTGTGAAACCTTGTGGGAGGAGAGGTAAAATGGGGGAGAGGCAATCTGTAGGACTAGAACCATATGGTTAAAGAGACTAAGCGTGCCAGAAAGTTAGTATGGGGATTTTAGAGTATGAGCTGTGAAAACTGGAAACAAGAATGATGTAAGGCTGGGGGGGGGGGAGTGCACGGTGTGCAAGGAGAAGGAAAAGTTGTCTGCCTGTATCTACATTTGAAACAGCTTTATTAATAAAACTCTTGTGTTCACCTATGCAGCTCCTTTCAGTCTGGAAGCATTGAGACAGGGCAAAACCAAACAGATTTCTTATGTACCAACTTCAACCTGCAAGATATTAAGCCCATTGGATATTCATATTTTTAGAAAACTGTTAAATAAGGTGTTGGAGCTATTCACAGATATTAAGATTTCTTACGGCTTGGAACTTGTCAGTGGCAGCAGGGGTAGGATCCAGGACGTTGTTTAGAAAGTTTGAGCTTTTATCCTTGAGCTGATAAGGGGAGGAATACCAGTAAAGGTCATTCAAGACCTAATGCAGGTCCATCTGGCTGCTGCCATCGGGTCTTGCCCATCAGCAAGTCCCCTTTGGATTTCCTCTGGCACAACGTTAATGGGGTTTAAGCCCAAGTCAGTAGGTGTCTTGATGGGGTTACCTCTGGAGTTGAAGCAGAGATCCTTGAAGCAAAGCAGTTGAGTTGGAGAAGAGTGAGCTGTGCTTGTCATTGGGGAGCTGCTCACCTTGTGTCCTCTATGTGTTAGAGGACCAGGGTGCTTAGCACTGTATGCCGGATGAGTTAAAAGGGGGTTTTGCAAGTCACATGGTGGAATTACATTTGGTTTCTTCTCTTAAGGTATCTTAAATTTTGCCTTGTGAAAACAGGATGGAGAAGCAAGGGTCTGATGTCTTTCCCATGGTCCCCCACTGTTCATCGCACCACTTTTCATATCAGAGTTTCATTTTGGGGCAGCATCTGAGTTTGTTTTGGATATCACTCATAGCCCAAGTTATGATTCTAAACTGAGCTGGGAAATCTGGAAGTTTGTGTATCTTAAAAATAAGCAAGTCTGATCTTTAGGATTGTGTGCAGAGAAACTAAAGAGAGCCTAATTTGGTTCCACAAAACCCCCACCAAAATGCCCGAAACTAAGCCGAAAAACTGTTCCAGTTTTTCTCCAAGTGGTAGGAGATGGGAGATTATGCAGATCATGATTTGGAGTATGAAATTCCTTTTTTGATGGTGGCCCTTTTTAGGAGCAGGAACAGCTTTCCTTGTGCTTTCCAGCATATGTTTTCCACATTCTTCTTTGGAAGGTGGGCTTCGTTTGTGAAGCAAAACAACCGAGTTAACTGGTAAACAAGTGGTTCTTACCCCTTTGCCATCTTTTCTAAAGATGGAGTTTTCATTTTAACAAGTCTAACGCAAACCTGACCAGAACACCATTTGTCTTCTGTTTTTGTCTCAGACACTTCCCTCATCTTCTGCCAGTTGTGGGTCCCAGTTCTGCATTTTCACTATTTACTCTTCCTTTGTTAGACAGAGGTCTGTACGGTTTCTGGAGGTGACTGCAGTAGCTGCTCTGCTTACGGAAGGGTTGCCAACAGTGATTGTAAAGGCAGTGAAAGAAAAAGAAAACCCAATTATAAACAGATGAAATCTAGTCTTTTGTGATTTTGATGCCTTTTCATCATCAATTCACTACAGAGTGTGAAGGTAATTCTCCTGCTAGTGTGTATGGGCATTGCCCTGAAGTTAGATCAGTGATAAATTAACATTTTGCAGTGTTTGTGGAAACACTTGAAAGAAAGTAACAGATGTAAGGTCTGCACCTGAGACTGACATCTTAATTTGATGTTTCTGTAGTTTTAGGTATACCATGGAAGTTGATGGACTGTTCCTATTATCTTCTTGTCTGACTTCATCAAGTGCTGTCAGAAAAAAACAGTGAAAGTTCAAGCTAGTGTTTTTTTTTTTTTTTTTCCNCCTTTACTGAAAATGATGCAGCTTGTTTCAATTCAAAATATCAATACGGTAAAATCGGAGGTATTTCTCCCCAGTAACATTAATATAGGAGATTAAGTTGTCCCTTTACTTACCAAGTAATGTTTATCTGGGGAGCTATCAATGCCCTGTGGTCGGCAAAGGAAAAATTCCTCTTAATGCTCTCACTGATGTCTCCACCCCAGTGAGGATGGATGTTAGCTGATTGCGCTGAATGAACTGCATACTATTGAGTGGCGTACTCTTGGCACAGTGCTTATGGTAAAATACAAGTGGCTATTCTCTGTTAAATGGAGTAGTGCAAATTAAGACAGTATTCTGCTAAGCTTTCATAGACATTTTTTATGCAGCACTCATAGTTTCTTGAGCATGGAGTCTACCTAAATGTGTATGAACTCTTGAACACTTTCTTTAATTAGTACTACACAGCTGGGACATGAGAAATTAATAGAAGTTGAGTTTGTCCATTTGGACTAATGAGTAGATTAGCCCGAGCCAATGCAAGAGGACTGCAAGAGCCAGTGGAAAGCTGAAGTCTACCAGGGAAATGTTGGCTCTGGAATCCTCATTTTAATCTGTGTTTCTTTAAGTCAGTACTAGTCTGTCCCCCGCAGAGCGAAACAAAAGGGGTAAAAAAACCAAACCCAATAAACAAAGAAAATCCTCCCCCCAGCCTCAGTTGCACCTTTACTAGAAAAATGAGTTAATTTGGTTTTTAAAATATTGGACAAACTGGTGATGTGTGTCATCTGGTCGGTAGCTTTCAAAGTTCTGGCAGAGCACTGAGCTCTTACGTGCGGGATCGCAGGTTTATACCCGGGATGGAGTCCGTCTGCTGACCACAGGCGCCGTGGGATCGCTGCTCTGATTTGGATCCCTTTGTGCACACGCCTTCAGTAACTCCAGATACGCTGGAGGTTGTCGCTCCGAAGCCGGTGCAGCAAAGTGCTTGTGGCAGTGCGTTTGGGCTGCCGTCGGCTTCTCCCCGCAGCGGCTTTGAGCAGAGTACCAGTCCTTCTAGCAGTCCAGGCAGGCGACTTCCATTATGCGCTGCAGTCCTGGAAGGCGATGCTGAAGTGCTTGTTACTATGATTTAATGGGCTGTGATTCTGTCACTCTTAACAAAGCACTGTGTTTTGGTGAAATCCAGCTTGCATCGACTCACTTGGCAGCGTTATTTGCTCTTTCATGCAGATTCACTTTGACTGTAAAAGTGACCCGAGCTCCAGAGGGGCTGGGGGAATCGCCTGTGGCTGCATAGCTTTGGTGTCGGGATTGAAAGAAAAATGTGGAAGGAATAAGATAAGTTTACCTTGTGTTGGGACAGCATGATGGACTAACCTTGAGACTGACTTGGGGTGTCTGGCGGTGTCTAGGGATGGGCGGTAATGTATTTGTTACAGGAAACCTGCGATGCTTTCTGAAGCTTGCAGTTAAATTAATTGGTGAATGGCGAAGAATGACAGTGGCCCAGAAATGTGCAGTTATACCCATCTGTTACGGGCTTGCAGGGCATTTGTCGTCCTTGGCTCTCCACGCAGCACGTCGCAGGCATCATTAGCTGAGTTTAACAGGTGAGCAAGTGGCAACAGGTACAGCTGAACTGTTCGAGCCATACACTGGAGGCTGAGAAACTAAAGCTCTTCCCCCATGGCTGGCTCTGGATGCTGGCAGCTCACTGCTGACGAACTTACTGAGATAAAGGCCTAATTCATGTGCGCTTTCTGCACTTTCTGTGTCTCATTATGTGTAGTCTAAAAATTACAAGTCCAGCTCTGAAATACAAATCTTATAAGTGGTTGTATGCTCTGGGGGGCTGAAACAAGGCCGGTCGCTGGGAGTTTGGGAACAAGTACAGTTCATCTCCAGCCACGGAGCGAGTCCCTTCTGCCAGCTGAGTTGAGGAGAGCATCCCCCTACCATGGCTTTAGCAGGTGAGCTTGTGTTCTTGTTAGAGCTGTGGGCGGCTGTTACCGCGGGTTAGCACATGTGTGCTCTGCGCCTCTTTGCATCTGATGTACTAATTAGTGAGCTCCATGAACTGTTAATGAGCTGTATCACTGCCATTTTCCCCCTATAGCCCATGTAATTAAAGTAACCAAGTCAGATACTTAGTGACAAAAAAGAAGAATTCCAAACCATAATTCATCACAGTCATTTTAAGTTATTCAGCAGTTACCTAATTCTAGCACAGTACTAAATTGTGTTAATTCACTGGACCGCACTAATGGCCTGACCCAGCAGGACAGCACATCTCACCGCGCTCTGCAGAGCTCGGCCGGCATGAGCCGGCTGCACAGAGTCAGTTTTTAGTCTGTATTAAAGCCTTTACTATATTTTCTTCCTTTAGTAGTTCGAGTCTGAGGCTGATTTTTCTCCTATCCAGTTTCATGCCTAGAATTAACTGCGCCCATATCTAAAGCTTAGCAGATGTTCAAGGAACCAAATCAGATACTTAGCTCCAGTGCGACTTTTTTTAAACTGTCGCTAGCAAGAGAGGGCTTCTGCTGTAAATGCTTTTTGGCACTTGGAGGCACTCTCCTCTAATGGCCTTACGCAGCCCAGAATTATAACCTTGTCTGGGTATGACTTTAAAAAAACCCAGCAAACCAGCAAGCCTATACTTGGAAGGCTGTAAGTCTGTAAAGGAGGGCCTGAAAGTGGAAGGATATTTCAGATAATTCTCTCTTTGTAATGGTACTGCATCCAACTCGTTATTTTTGCAGGGAGACTAGTCTGGAAGTTGAAGTCTTGCTTTTAATGTCTGAAATCCTGAAATTCTAGACAGTCATTAGAGAAATTAAAAATTGAGTCAAGTTCTATATTGCCCTCCATCACATCAAACGGCATGACTGCTTAGCCCTTACATCTCCTGCGTAGTTTATTACGCAGTGCAATTTATTTACACATTAGTTTATCAACAAGTCTCCTGTGAGTTGCGTGTGAGGAGCACCTGCCAATGCAAATTCAAGGCACTGTGCACCGAGTAGGGATGGGAAAGAAATGACTCCTTTGCACAACACTTAGGAAACTCCTGTGGGATAAGCAAGTCCTAAATCCTAGCCCTGTTTTCTTAACATTTTGCATTAGCAGCTGTCCCCATTCTGTTCCAGGTGCCAACCTCCTGGGTGTCCTGGAGCCCTTTGCCCGCCCCTTGAGGTCCAGAATGCTGTTTTAAGTGTCACCCCAAGTCTTATGTCTCCTCTGCCCTGTCTGGACTGAACCATAGCATCCTTCCAAAGCCCTCAAAAGATTGTATGTCAGAGAGATTTCACTGCTAATGTGCTTCATCACCTGGTCAGGATCTGTAATTAAGATGTCTCTGAACACTAGACTTCAGCTGCTGAGGGCATCGACGATTTGAAGGGATACATTGCTTCTAAGCTGCTTTATTGACAGTTGCAGTCATTCACTGTAGAGGGCTCTCATAAGCTCCCGGGTGTCCCTTTAAAAATTTTTTTAAAAAATAATCTTCTACCAGGTTGGAATGTATCAGCAAATCCCTTCTTGTCTTTCAGTGAGCCCATTCCATCTCAAAATCTGCCAGAGGTGACCTGTGGTGGCAGCAGCAGCATTTTTCTTGAGTGTTTTTTCCCCTTTGTCTGAACCAATGACTAATACATACCAGTTATAAGCAAAACCTGTAAAATGCTGCTTGTGTTTCCCTGTCAACATCCATTGTGACAGGGCATAGTGTAGACACAAAATAAAAGAAAGGCTTCATAACTAACTTGTTAGGTAATCTTGGGTGAGCCATTTTACTGTCTGTGCTTAGATTATGCTCCTCGCCACCCGACCACGGCTCAGACAACGTACCGTAGATCACAGCACGCGGACTTTCAGTTGCTGAGGATGTTTTGGCAGTAAGTAAATCTTGCCTGTGGAATGAATCCCATGTAATCATGAAGGACCAAAAAAACCCCCAAGATTTAGAACGAAGTTGCCTTCTAACTAGTGTGCAAGTGGGAGTGCATCTGTAGGCTCAAATCCAGCTGTCTGGTGTTTTAAACTGAGGCTGGAGGAGTGGCTTTGAGTCCTGAGCCTGAACCATTAACAAAAATCCCACTTCTGGTTGATGCAATTCCAGTTGGGAAGGAAGGGGTAGAAGGCAAGAGTTCTTGAAGAGGAAAGTGATTAAAATGCCTCATATTTTAGAGCAGTAGGCGTCTGTTGTGACTTGCATTAATAAGTGTAAGAGTAAAAGAAGGTATATAGATTCAAAAAGATCTGCCAAGCATTTTTTCCTGCACTGGTCTTATAGCAAGTTCTGACCAGTGCCAAAGCCGGATTTTGTAACTTGATGAAAAAACTTCGCAATACTGAGCAATATTGCGCATTCTGAACAGGCACAGAGACAAGATTACAGCTTCATTCCCTATTAGCAGCTGTGGATGACTTCTTAGTGTAAAATACTGTTTCTGAAGATATATACTAAATGAGAGGAAGGAGTGAGGTTTATGTGTCCCCAAATGTGTTTCTCGGGGGAAGGAGAAATCTAGATCATTTTCTTTAGTCCCCCAGCGAAGAAGATAGCTTGATGTAAACCAACTTTGATTTATGTAGTCATTATAACCTGATCACAATGAATAATGCAATATCGCTTACTCATAACACACTCGCACTAAATGGGTATTCTGGGAAAGTGCAATTGTCTTGTTGCCAAGTGCAGCGATATCTTTACAGGCAACGTGTGGACGACTCTGCTGCTTATTTTACAAAGCCAGTGACCCAGTCTATGTTTCCATGCACCATTTAAGTCATGCTAAACACATTTCAGTACAAGTTAAATATGTTTACAGCTATGACATTCTTTCTAGTAATCCATCTACTCGTAATTGTTTTGTAATTACATTGTGTTTTTTCAGAGTGAAATAGAGCTGAACACAGCTGCCAATATGGAGATGAAGTGGGCAAGGGACAAAGCTGGGTTGGAGAAGGAGAGGCAAGACATAACCTTGCAGAAGAAATACATACAGATCAAGTACTTGCATTTTGTGAAGTCATGGAAAGATTGTGAGGTCTTCACCACAGACACACAGTCCCATTCAACATGATATATAAGGCATCATCATACTTGCTGATACCTACGCCTCTTCACTAGAAAGCATTCCTCTGCTTTTTCACAAAGAAACAGCTTCTAATGGAGTTCTACTGCTTCAGTCATGTCTGAGGAGTGAATATAATTAAATAAATAAGCTGCAATCTCTCTTTGGCAACATTTCATTTTTCTAGGTGCAAAGCAAAATTCTAGGTCCAGTCTCCTCACAAATCTCCTTCTGGCTGGGAATTCTATGTCAGGGTTCCTTATCACTTTTTGAATCAGCAGTGACATATTAATGCTTTTTTTTTTTATTATTTTTAAATACAGGAATTAAGATCCAAACACGGAGCACTACCTGGCTAATTTCCTGCGTGCGCAGCTCCGTGTTGGAAGGGGCCTTGTACCTGGAACTCCAGTCCACTGGAGACTCCCTGGCAAAGTTCAGCAAAAACACTCAAACCATTTTCCATGTGTAGCTGAGGTACTTCAGTGGGTGAGCTATCTAGCAGTCTTGGATAAAAGTGGCAGCAGTTTTTTTTCCCTACAAAAGAAGAGTTTAGAACATACTGTGAGAAATGTCTTGTGCTATTGCACTATGCCTTTACTAGATTATCTGTTTCTAGGGGTTATCAGAGTCACAAATGGCAAGTTCCTGGCAATAGCTCAGGCTTTCTGGTAGTCATCCCAAGATACATGATAGTACTTTCAGCTGCTGCTTTTAAAAAAGCAAAGTTTGTGTTTATTTGACAGCAAGTTCAGTGTCCCTGTAAACGCAGCTCATTGGAATTCTTTGTTTTAGGGCAGAGAGCAGAAAAACACGATGCAGGAATAAAATAGGGCAGCTTTCCCTGAAGGTTCACTTGTTCGCAAAGGAGAAATTTGCCAGATGAGACTTTGTGCTGCTGTCTCTGACCGCTATATCCCTCTTAAATAACAAACAAGTATGGGGTGGGATTGTTCGGTGCTGAAGTAAAATAGGCTTGCTTTGCCATAGTGCAGTGGAAGTACCTATCTTCATTTTAAAAAACAGCCAGTTTTAAACCCCCTGCACCAAGAAAAATTGCGCTTCCCCCCCCCCCCCCCCCCCCCCCCCCCCCCCCCCCCCCCCCCCCCCCCCCNCCCAATTTCTAAATATTTGGCTCTTTCCAGATGCTTTTTTAGATCAGTTGATGAACAAAAGTGTTGAGGGGTGGGGTAAACTTGCTTTGGACTGAAATGCAAATTTTACTTTCTAAATTCAAATGTTTGTTTCTTGTGTGCAGTAGTCTGTGCTTCATGTATAAAGAATGACATTTCAGGCACTCAAAAATCTAGCTCTTCGTTATCTTGCTTTTCTGATTAGTTGGAAGGTGGTGAGGACTGACGGCTCTCCCTCCCCACACCCACTTCCAGGACGGACCAGGGGTTTGGGTCATCACGTCGGACAGCAAGACTCCGGTTTCAGTTTTCCTCGTTGCATGAGACTATTCTCAAACTGCAACCGAACCATGAAACCCAGGAAAGTCAAAAGACACTTTTCCACTTTACTCAGCCAGATGCTGACCAGTTCCAGCTGAGATTAATAGCTCCTTTGCTTCGCAGTGTATTTCCAGCTTCAGAAGGAGCATGGGGGTGGCTGAGCAATCCTGCCTGGTTCCTAAGGCACAGCACTGACAGCAGGAATCCAAATGCTCAGATTGCATCATTCCTTTGAAGTCGCTCCTTCTTTGACTTCAGTTGTGGTAATGATTTATATCAGCTGATCTTTACAGCCAAAAATAGAACTGTTTTGACATGACCTTGGACATGCATATTGGATCACCTATCTGGGTTTTGGATGATCCACTTCATAAACAGTCACATTATTTCCCCACCCCCCAAGTTTTACGTTGTTACCTGCTGGATGGGCAGTTAGAAGCTGAAATTTTCAGGAGAGACCATAGGAAGTAGATGCTAATTTTTGATACTCGAATTAAATCTTGAGTGAGGCTTTCTCAGGAGATCTCACAGGGAGAGCTCTGTAAGTTTTAGGTGTTATGCAAATGACAGCTATTACTGTTCTCTCTCAGCACATCAGATCCTGATTTGCTGTTTGGATTATCTAATCACTGTCAGCCCAAGTGTTTGGAGTGGAAGTAATTACAGCAGTACTTTCAACTAATTCCTATTCATGGAGTAGTAGCGAAAATGTTGATCTGAGGGATGAGTATTCATGACGGAATATACACCTAAGAGCTTTTGGGGCTGGTTCTCGCTGCTGCTATCAAAACGGCTCTAACAATGTAAACAGTTCACGTGCCGACTTCAACTTGGAGAAATACCAACAAGTCTCAGACATGTACTAGATCATGATGGCATCAAAGACCTAATTGCTTGCTCTGTATTGTAGCTCATAACAGGGTCCATGATTCGCTCTCTGTCTTGGACACGTCATCTCTCCTGTGCGTTGACTGCGTTGACAGGCTTTCAGTGCTCCTAGGCAGATGCTGCCAAATTGGTTATTCGTAGAATGGTTTGGGTTGGAAGGGATCTTTAAAGGTGGTCTAGTCCAACCCCCTTTTTTATTGGCTATTGCTAGAGGTTTAGGGTATAAGGGTTTATGCTCAGTTAAGATGGTGCTGGGTGTTCACCCACGAGATACATGTGTCATGGGAGCATAGAAGTGTAACTGTGATAATAGTACCCGTTCTTGATGGCTCTGTTATCTCATTTTTGAAGGTGCTAAGCAGGTCTCAAGTGAGGGGATGTATCTTCTTTTTGAGTTTGTTTTATATAAGCTCATCAGAGAGGCGTTGACCATCAGATCACTAACATTAAGGGCATTTTGAACTGTATATTCAGGCAAAAACTTGTTCATTGTCTCTAGTCAAAACCAAATACTTTATTCTTCTTTAAACTACTATTGCAGTAGAATCTCTGCCTAGAGATTCCATAAGAGGACAGAGCTGACTAGCTCATACAGAAGGAGGAGGAAGTTCAGGGGAGCGATCTTCATGACCTGACTTTCCTCCAGTTTGCTCAAGTTATCATCATGAATGCCATTTGTTCTTTATGGGTGTAGTTACTTGGGTCATGATGATGTTGTCCTGAGGCACTGTCATGATGTATTCCAACCCTGGGACTCTTTTGTTTAAGAATTATTGTAATATGGGAGCAGAACCAAACCTCAAAGATCAGTATTTATATTGTAGGCTGATTTGGCTTTTGCGTCCTTGGAGGCACTTACATGTAACAGGTTTGGGCTTTGTTTTTTTCTTTTTTTTTTTTCCTCAGCTGTGCCCTGATTCTGATCTAAATTCAAGAATTAATCTTGGATCATTCAACATCTTCATTGTTGAACTACAGTAATAAATTCCAGCAACACTAACTTAGAGCCATCTACCATGCTTGACTGGAATTGACTGTCAATAGTGCTTATGCTCCTAGGGGCATTTGGAAGGGCGACAACCGTCCTGGATCTGTGCCCCACTGGAGGCAGAGCAAAACTTTATTTCCTTATTTGAATTAAATTGTTGTTCTCCTGTTCTGCCCCTGGTTGTGCGTGCTGCGGAGCTCACTGTCGCAGCTACAGCTTTGAGATGCTTGCTGACCCAGAGGTGTTTCTGAGTGCAAACAGTCTGAGTAGGACATCATCATGTTGTAGTTGTTGTCCCCATGTGTGTTGTACAATGGCAAATGCATTACTAAAGGATTCTGTTCTCTTCTGTGGGCTTCCAATTGCTAAGATAAAACTATAGGTTTTTGAAAAGCAAAGGACTGAATAAAACTTTTGACAATCTCTTTTGGGTGGGGTTTTGGAGAGGAGCTCTTGTCAGGTGTCATGAGGTTATCTGGGCCCAGCAAACAAGATTCTCAGAAGGCAAATGTAGAAAGTCTCTTCCAGTATAAGTGAGTGCATATCTGCAGTGCTTTTTTTGGTGGCAAGCCCTCATTTTGGTCAGTGTGTAGTCATTCTTGACCAATTCAATTCAAACCCTTGCGTTAAACAGAACAGGTTGAGTGGCCAACAAGCTGGAAAATTGGAAGAAAATCTTGGTGGGTTCAGCCAGTGCCTGGCATCAGAGCAGCCTGTCCATATGCTAAATGCCTCTGCAGCCAAGTGGGCCAGGAGAATGAGTGCCCACGTGTGAGGCAGAATAATAAAGCTTGGGGGGAATAATGTGATTCCCTGAACGTCTTTATAGAAATAGCTAAAAGCTGGTGAAAGAAGCACAGCTAGTCAACTGACAATCATTTTTGGGCACAGAAATAAAGTTGTAGCTATTTTTCACGGATGTAATTGTTTTATGCTGAATACACTGTTTGGAAGACCCATCAAGGGTTCAAAGGATGGAGTTGCCTTGTCTGCTGGTTACCTGTTGGGCGCTGGAGGCAGCAAGATGTTTTGATGGGTCTCGTCACTGATCACTCCAGTGAATTTGTGCTGCGCTGGAGCTCTGCCAGATCTGTGAACTACTTGATAATGGCTGATCAGATATTTTTCTTTAAAATCACACTTATTTTAGTGGCGGGTTTGTTTTATTTCTAACTTACCAGGTGTTAGTTTGGAATAACTGATTAAATGTGGGCTGTGAACAGTTGGCAAGGCTTATAATTCCTTCCTTCTATACAGCCGGTATGTTATCTAAGCTGAGAGCTATGGTTTTGAGTGTAAGAGGATGGCAGAAAGTGCACCACAGTTAAAGACTAGGTGGGAAGATTGCAAGAAATGGGGGCAGAAGCTTGAGAGATGAAGTGGCTTAATGCTGCAGAGGGAAACACGTTTTTTCAACCGCTCTGCATAGACAGAGTTTGCTCCAAGTGACTTGAATTTAAACCTAGCTGAACTTTGAAAGCAGAACACCAGTTATCGGAATGGTCCTGGGTTCTACTGTTAAATGATCTGCCTTTTCCATTACCCAGTAATTCAGTTCCTTCTTCCTTATGTATCCTCATTTACCCTTATACATAGAATATAGACTTATGGTTTTATCTCTTATTTGTGTGATAGAAGTTCCATTCCTACCTGTTTGCTCGAGGTTTCTCCATGTCTGTCTTAAGCATGCAAGACTGGAACCAGTCACAAATCCACATGGAAAAGTGTGTCACTTTACTTTAAAAAAGCTGTTTCCTAGAAAGCCCTACATTTGCAAGCGTTAGTACAGCTCGTTTTTCCTAGCACCTTTCATGCACGCATATGCTGTCTTCATAAGAATTTCTGGTTGTATCATAATTCAAAAGAAATAGGATATAACTATCCATTAACTCGATTTTTATTTTTTGTCTAAGCTATGGAGAGCCATTAATTGTAGCTCCAGAGCAACAGCTGATTTATGAGTTTAACTTCTGTGCAAATATTAGTGATATTCAAGTCATTGCAGATGCCAAGTTTATTCTCTTGTGTTTCTAGATTTACCAGAGATGCTGGTTAGTATTCAAAAAAGCTTCAAGCAAAGGGCCAAAGAGGCTGGAGAAATTCTCGGATGAACGAGCTGCTTACTTTAGGTGCTATCACAAGGTAAGACTTGGTAATATGATTGTTTCTCAAACTTGCTTCTACAAACAATCAAGAGTAACATCTGAAGTTGTCATGTATTAATTGGCCTGAAAATTGAGACTTTTTTTGCTATCGAGGTCCCAGAGCCACTTGTATGTTTCTTCATTCAGTATAGTAGAGGCAGAGTAAGTGTTCCATTTTCTGCTTTGTAGCAAACATCTTGCTAAGCTAATGGAAATGACTTTATTTTTAGAGACGATTTCCTTTGTTCTCCTCAGCCCTTTAAAATCAGAGCTGAAATACTTTGCAATGACTACTACTCTTCATAATTACAGTAGCAAACATCCAAGGTAACGTGTGAATTCAAAACCTGAGTACTTGGAGGTTCCCATTTCACTAGGATTTTGCACCTGTGGGAGGCGGTAGACAGCTACGGCTATGAAGGGCAACATGCAAATTTTTTGTGCAATGGTGATGTGAAAACTGTTGCTAAATTCACCAGTATTAAAAGAATGAAGTTTTTCCCTCTAATCACTCCTCTGGAGTTATGTGCGCATTTCGTATTCATCTGAGAATTTACATGTGTAATTCTCCTGGGCATGGAGATGAAAATAAGAAACTCTTTAATTTATAATCATTGTTGGCAAAAGCTTAATATATTAGAAGATTAGGAATTATGTGCATAAATTCCTAGGAGTCGGCAGGCACAGCTGAGCTTGAGGCTGATCTGCACTTACTCACTTTGACATACATTTAGGGGGAAATCTGGAGGGAATACTGAATCTGAATTCAGACTCGTCGGTCTACACGCCATGTAATTTGTAACTCATTGGTCATAATAACCTGTGGCTATTTGTAGTAAGTCATGCCCAGAAATAGTTCATTCAAATTTATGTTAAGCAACTTTCAAAAGTAATGAGAAGTGCATTTTTTTCATTTGATGTGTGTGAGGGTTGCACAGTGTGTATAAGACAATTTCCAGCTCTATGTGAAATGTTGTGTTTATATTAGTATGGCTTTGTCAATTATTGATGCAAATCTGTATTTCTCCCATTGTATTAATGGAATATATCAGCAGCACACACTGACTTGAAGTTCAGATTAGGTAATGGATATGAAATCCATGGGGAATCTAAATGAGGCTGGATTTTTTTTTTCCCTCTTCTTTCAAGAAAATCTGTAGGTTAGCACTTACTTGTTGCGTACGTAACCTAACAGCAGTGTCCTACATCTGGGTCTGAAGACTAAAGCACCATGGAAAGTCCCACTAGCTTTGAGGGATTTTCAGCTTTAAGTCAGGCTTAGTCTATAATTAACAGTTACTTAATCTTAAACTATTGCTTCTTCTATAAATTTAGTATCTGGATTTCTCTGGTAGCTTATTTGACAGGAATAAACAATGGTCAAACTCCACTGTCACTCACTTTTGGAGGAGTAAACCAAACCTGAATGCAGGTCACTTGAATGTAGTGTGCACTCCTGAAAGCACTGGTTCCAGCTGGAGGGAATGGGTAGATCACATCCTAAGTCTCCTTTTCAGGAACTGGAGGGTGGTGTCTTGGGGGTCTGAGTCTTACACTGAGGATACCTGAGATCAGCCTGAGCTTCTATGGTTGGACTTGGTGATCGTAAAGGTCCCTTCCAACGTCAACAATTCTATGATTCTATGGTGTTTTTTGGTGTCTTGGACCTGCTGAGCTAGACTGCCAGCTCCAACGCTCTGAGCCCTTCCCCAGCTGCATAGCCCCAGATTAAGGGCTGCAGTGCTGAGCTTTCAGCCAGAAGACCTGTAGTGCTCCTGTATAAAGCGGAGAGATCTCTCTTCCCAGCATCACGCAAGCGTGGACACTGGAAGAGCTTTCCACGGTGGGGCGCAGGTGGGCTGAACGGCTGGGGAGCCATCTCGCTGCCATTTGTGGGCGCCACACTGAGAACATTGCCATCAGCGTTTGTTCTCCACGTTTATCGCTCCTCTTTGCCACTCTGTAAATGAAGCCGTGCTCACCAAGAGTTAGTTTAAGTGCGATTGCCCAGGACAGTGGGTTGTCACTTATGCAGCGTTGCTGTTTGGCAGTGGGGCTCTGCAGTGTCCCCATTTTTTCACTGTGATGGTAAATGAGGCTGTCCTCTAGTTCTGGAGTCATCAGCTATACAAGTTGATGGGTCCTGTTTATTTTTAACAAACTTTACTGAAAGGAAGCTAATGAATATTCAATAGCACTTTCTGGCTAGAATGTGTTAACTTACAAAGAGCACAGGTGGATAAAAATTAGTTTCTCTTTTCAATAAGCTTTGTGCGTGTGTGAAATTCTAAGGTGGTGAATGATGCAGCTTCTAACAGTGTTAAATGTGAGGTGTTGAAAAAGGAGAACATGGCACTGCTGCTCTGTACTGCTCTATAGTTGAACTGGTTCTTATAAAAAGCATAGCTGATTATTAATAAAAAAGCCAAAAAAACAATTTACTACGGCAGAGTCTTCAACTAACACTACTTGTCACCTGGGTTTGATGTATAATATTAGCAGGACTTTGGTACTCAAGACATCAGTCCAGAGGTGTAGGATGGTCATTGCTCTTGTCTTGATGTACACTTGGTCAGCAAGAGCGGCTCTTGTAGTAACAGCTTGGTGGTGCGCGGAGGCTTTTCTGTGACTGTTCTAATCCTGTCGCTCCTGGGCAGAAGGCTGCTTCTCGCTGCCTCTGACAATAAAGTTAATCCTGCAAATGAGAAGCCCAGCCAGTCCTGTTAACACGTCAGGTGTCACCGCGTCAAAAGCTTGTGCTAATGAATCTAAGGGCGAATGCAGTTCGGCCTGACAGATGATACTGTAAGGGGGAAACCTCACTTACACATCACCAGTGTTTCAGAAATGTGGTCGTTCACTTTCTACCTGGGTTCTGAAGTGATTCTCAAATGCTGTTGAAAGCAGCATCAAATCTGGAAAACTGAGGAGCCCCCACTCACCACGTCAATCTCAGGAAAGGTTTAATCCATCATAAAACCGTAAAGGGTAGAAAAAGAAAAATGATGAATGGAGCTAATTTTTCAATAGCACCTGCCTCTTTCACTGAAGTGTTAAATTGTTTCATTTTGTTGCTTTTTCTTTTCTTTTCTGTGATGAATTAAAGTGTAAATGTTTCTTTGATTTATTAGTGGAAAAAGTCTGTCCAGAGCTTTTGTTCTCACGGCACCATGGTGGTACCAGTCACTGAAGCTGGGCTGCTGTGGTCTGAGACAGTGCAGCATCTCCTTGGCACCTTTGTCCAGTCGAGGTCTTCTCCTTCGTCCATCTGAAGGCACTGCTGCGTCACAAGCAGTGTTTCTGAGGTGTCTCGGTGTGTTTCTGTCGTATTAGGGGGTCCGATTTGTTCAGATTTGAATGTGTGATGTATGTGTCCTCTTCTGAAGCCCTGCACCAGGGGCTGAATTTTTACATCCTTGCCACTCAGAGTTTAAAACAACAAAAGAAATAAGTATTTTTTTTTATAATATTGACATTCAAATACTTTCTAGTCTTGTTCTGGTTTTTTAAACATGGAAAGGTTAAAGTGTCCTAAAATACAGGTCATCAGAGAACAGTCATCTGTAGCTTATGAAGCGAACTGGAAATCTGCATACACAAAGCAAATTGCCCACTTAATTCATTTGGTCCCACAAGGGAGAGAAAATAATTTGGATCCAGCCTACAGAATCTAGGCAGAGAATTGCCTTTCAGGTAGCTGTCTAGTTTTCAGTTGGTAAATGTAAATAATCAACCACAAATTACCATATGCTTTAACAAAATAATATTGGAGGAAGGAAGAAATTCGTATTTCTCCAAGTGACTTCTGACTTTGCAATGTGCCAGAAGAATCCTTAATATTCCAACAGAAAACCAACTAATTGCATACTGCTGACAGGAATATACCGATTCCTCGAGGGGATCTAAGTTTTAATCCGATTGTATTAATCTTGCCTTGAAACAGCAGAAGTAATTTAAACAGTCTTTCTGTCTAGTTATGGAATAATCCATTTGGAAAATTGAATTGTGTAATTTGTAATTGTTTTCCAGGCTCGCTAATGCAAAACTGTATCGGTAGCAAATTAAATGTTTAAAGTATGACCACTCTGCTAATAACTGGCCGTTAAACATTTATTTTAATGAATACTATCACTTACTATGAATGAAATGTCTAGTTTGAGGCTTTAAAAGAATTAAAGTAACTTGTCAGGACATTTTGGTATCTTCACTACAATGCCGTACAGCGAGGCTCGCTGCCACTCTGTGGGGCAGGTACCTGTCCTTCCCTGTGGAAGGAGATACCTCGTGCGTGGCTCCATGGATCCCGAGAGCAAAGGAGCAGCCTCTGAGAGGGATGGTCAAAACTGACCCTTTGAATCTGGTAGTTGTTCCTGGCTTTAATTTCTTTGAAAAAGCCAGAGTTGGACTCCAGTGGGATTACGGCCAGTGTGTGCGGTTCTGTGTGAGAGCAAGTGAAAACTAGCAGCGGGTGGTTTCTCCCACTGAAGAAAGGGAGATATAGGCATGGCTGTAAATTTTTCTTTTTTTTTAAAATACATGTATATAAATATATGAAAAAAACTAAATAAAATTTTAATATGTTATTTATACTTGGCAAAATAGAGAAGTATAGGCAAATCTTACAGGACTGGGGTGGAATTGCAGCAGCGGCAGCATTTTCCATTAAACGTTCCCCTGGCTTGTCCTGGGAAGTGTTCTACCTGAACTCATCATGGGGTGAGTTTTCAGGAAGCCGAGACAGAAGCATAAAGTCCTTAATTAAGATTAAACCACAAGATACTTAAAACCATTGAGTGTGGCAGTTGTGTAGACAATCAATATGCTCCCTTTTGTTGTGTTCTGAAAGGCTACCCGTATTTGAGAATTATGTGCTAATTCAGACAATAATATGAATGCTAAAGACCGTTTTTAGTAAACTGTGTATCTGGCATGTTTTTGGAGGGAATGGGAGAGATGATAGAATTTTTGCCTGAGTGTATGTGGTCGGGGTGAAGCTCTGCCTGTCTGTGCTGTTGGTCGGGAAATGAAGGATTAATCCCTGTTCCTGGTTCAGAACTCTCCTGCCACACACCTCTGCAAGTCTTTTAGTTTTTAGTCTGATGAAATGTATTTCAATTATATGTATTGTCATCTTAACGTAAAAGAGGCTTGAAAGGAAAGGGGAGGGGAGAAGTGTGCAAAGGGAGGTCTTTAACCCCTAACAAAATATCATTCTTCTTGGAATTTCTCTGTTAATACAGTCTTAGGTCTGAAATTTGTGGTTTACCCACCTTTTTAGAATTAAGTTTATAGATGTACATTACTAGTAAAATAAATAAAAAATAAAAATAAATAAAATAAATAAATAAAACATAGATGAATTAAACTAACCATGAAAACACTCTTTTGCAAGAGCCTGGCAGGAGGAGAATTATTTAAAAATGCAAAAAAAAAAAAAAAAAAAAAAAAAAAGAATTTCTNAAAGGAAAACTTCAGCCTCAAATATTTGCAGGTGTTTGGTGTCTGCTCCTGACTGCTTTCCAAAAGCGCGGTAGAGGGGATGCTAGCAGCCTGCCACTTCTTCAGTGTGAATTCGGTGCATATGTGCCAGCCGATTTGAACCATCTGTTGCATGAGGGTGAGCAACAGGAAGGCTATTTAGGCACCTGGGACAATGATGGCATTTTGAAGCACCTCGCTGGGTGGCACAGCAGGTCAAATATCAAGTGATCTTTAGACAGCTTCTCCCTCAGGAGTGCAGGTGCGCTGTTGAGCCTCGGCAGCAGGAATAGCATCTTGGCTAAAGCTGGACCTTGCCAGAAGGGGCTATTACCGTACTGGAGTACCTCTGAAAGGTGAAGGCAACTTCAGCGGCTCAGTCCCAAAAGGGAAGAGGGGTCAGCTGCTTATTGAGTGTGTTGACTAGATGATCTCCAGAGGTCCCTTCCAACCACTACCATTCTGTGATGTTCAAAATCAGGTGCCACAGCTTGTATCCGGGACAGAAGGCTCACGTGAGCTGAAAGACTAAATTCAGGTGACTCTTCTGCATGCTATCACTTGTGCCACTGACTTCAGAAAGAGCCCCAGAGTGCCAGGTTTTGTCCGTCTGTTATTCTCCCTGTGTCTGCTTGGTCTGGGACTGAAGAAAAACTTACTCTCAAACCAGCTGGGAAGAGACTGGAGTGTGTGCGTATCGCTGTGGGTATTTGGACCCGGGTGGGAGTTCAGAACTGGGGGCTACCTGCCTGTCACACTTCCAAGGGAGATGCTTGGGTGTCAGCTTGTGCAGCTCAACAGGAGCGAATGCCACCAGGAAATCTTCAGATGCATGGGAAGACTTCCAGAGCGTGTGCTGTGAAATGCCATTATACAAGAGCTCTCAAGCAGTCAGTGCAGCACAAAATAACCCAGGAGCTGCCGAGTATTGTAGCTAGCATTTCTCCAAATATAAATACCCTTTTTTTCCCAGTTCAGAGCTAAAACATGAGTTAAAGGATTTGCTGATCAGTGAAATTAACAACACAATGCTATTGATTTCAGTATTTCTTCAAGATTTTTTCACCCAAGAGGTGAGATCGCCTGCAATTTCATTGGACTGGGCTGTGAGCCAGGGCTCTTGGAGTGTGGTTTTGGTCCGTGGCTGCTGTGCTTTGCGGGGCCGGCAGTTGGCATTCACACAGCTGTCGTGGTTTAACCCCAGCCGGCAAGGAGGACCACGCAACCACTTGCTCGCTCCCCCTGGTTGCGATGGGGGAGAGAATCAAAGAGTAAAAGTAAGAAAAAACTCGTGGGTTGAGATAAAGACATTTTAATAGGTAGAGCAAAAGCAGTGCAAGCAAGAAAGCAAAACGAGGAATTCATTTACCGCTCCCCATGGGCAGGCGGGTGTTCAGCCATCCCCAGGACAGCGGGGCTCCATCGCACCTAACAGTGGCTTGGGAAGACAAACGCCGTCACTCTGAACGTCACCCCTTCCTTCAGCTTCATATACCGAGCATGACGTTATATGGTATGGAATATCCCTTTGGTCAGCTGGGGTCAGCTGTCCCGGCTGTGTCTTTTCTCAACTCCTTGTGCTGGTGGGATGGTGTGAGCAGCAGAAATGGCCTTGACTGTGTGGCAACAGCCAACACCACCCGTGTGCTATCAACGCTATTTCACATCCCAAGTCCAAAACATAGCACTACATCAGCTGCTAGTAAGAAAGTTAACTCCATCCCAGCTGAAACCATGGCAGCGGGGCATAAGGTGATTCCTGGAAACACCTGACCTACTGCACACTGCAGTGTATGGACTTATATTGGGGTCCCTGTCCTGTCCCTCCTCCCAGCATACAGCACTTGGAGGTAGAGCTGAAGTGATGAGGAAGGGGGTTAGGATAGAGATCTATAAACACAGTACAAAAAAAAATAATCCTGATATAATTAAGTTGTTCCTGTTCCCCCCGTCTCTGTACCCCATTTCCCTTGCTCCCTTCCCTGCACACCCACCCTGCAGACCCCGGGAAAAGCCCGTCAGTCTGAGTTGCCCTCGCACTAACACCCCGGTCAGTGGCACACACATGTGCTCTATCTTCATCCTCTGCTCTTATGTTGCCTTAGGGAGAGTTTTTGCTTAGAGAGATGAATTAACTGTGGTTGATACCCCAGAAAAGCAAAATAGACCACTGTCAATACTGCGAAGGCAACTGATAAGAGATAAATAATGTCTTAGATAATCTGCATTGTCTTCTTCATAACACAGTATGCTTAGAGGGAGTACAGTAATAAAAAGCAAATGTAGGAGAAGGCATGTTGAAATGAAAACAAATTTTTCTGTTCAGAAGGATGAACTTTGGGATTTCAAGCATGAGCTGATTCTTCTAAAATCTGTATTGGAATATATTACTCTGCATTTCAGATTACAAGGGAGTACTTTACTGCGGTAACTAACTGGCTTTTGAGAGGAATTATGATAAGAAGGAAAAAAATATTGCTATTCTCAGCTCCAAAACAATGATACCGTTATATTCATGCTTTTTTGGTATTTCTTTGTTTCTAAAGAGGAATGCAGGAGTTGTGAGTTATGCTGTCATGAGGTCAAGTGACGCAGCCACCATACTTCTGGATACCTTGAGTTTTGCACAACTCCATAATGGTCCACTGAAGTGACGGCTGCATAAAGTGGCTGTCCTCGCTCGGGGGGAGCAGAAGTGAGATTGCTGTGCTGGGCCATAGGATGGAGGAGGAGCTGCTGTGTAACTTATGGTGAAACTCTTCTTGACTGGGAAACCTAAAGAAAGAAAATTCTTGGTTGCGGGGCATGTCTGTGGCTTCTGTCCTGTGTGCTGGCTAGATCTTGTTGGAATGACCAACTGCATCTGATGCGAAGCCCTAGAATGGAGGGAGACCGCAGTTACCTGAGATATTGGCAGGAGCAAAATTCAGTCCCCACGGCTGGGTTCAGAAACGGCGCAGTCCTAGAGCTGCAATGTGGATATGACATACAAGCAACACTGTGCGCGGCTGGAAGCCTTTGTATGGGTAGGGGTGAGCTGGAGATTGGAGTGCGGAGACTGGAAAGTACAGGATGTCTCTAGTAGTACAGAAATGAGAGGAAACGGATGATGGATACTCTGTGCCAGGGATGCAGAGACTGCAGGAGCTCATGTAGGGAGATGCGGCAGTAGTTGCAGCTTGTAGCCCTAATGAGAATAAAACATGACAGTTTGGGGGGGAAAATGTGGTCTTAGGGATGCTGGGAGTGGTGAAGGTAAGATGTGCAAGGTTGGAGTCATAGTAAAAGAAATGGTGATCAAAGCAAATGTTTTAATCTTGTCCTTCTCACATTCCCAGCAGTGTTATGAACAACTGCTCCCATCTGGCCCAGCGGTGCATGACTCAGTCTGAACGCAGGGTCATTAGTGATACTGTTTGGGTGGTTGGTTTTTTTTCCTTTCCCACCCCTGTGCAGTAGCTCGCAGCCTCCCACACGGTCAGGTGCCCTTCGCCTCCCTCGCTAGGACGGAGGGTGTCTCCTTGCCAGGGGCTGAGGGGACATGTGCTGCCCATCACCAGGGGCTGACGGGGGGCATGGGCAGCAGCTGAGCGGTTGGAACTGCTGAGCCTCCGAACTGCTGGAAGTGGTTTTGGCTCCTGAGCCAGCACGGAGAGGCGGCGCGCTGTTCCCAGCCTCGTATAAACCTTTCATGATCTCACCGAGCCCTGTCACAGTGTCCTCAGGATTCATCGGCACTAGAGACAATTACTGGGATATCCAGCAGTAGGAGTGTGACATGCCTGACTTTAAGAAATGAGCTTTCCATTAGGACAAATCCTAGATAGCTAAATGATTCGTTACCAAAATGTATGGCTGCGTTCTGCTTCTGCTAACTTTGGTACTCGTAGGTACAAAACTTCATTAGCACGTTCACTTGCAGAAAATACGAATGTGCTCAGTGTAAATGTCAGGGTGGTTGCTGTCCTGAATGAAAAAGTCTAGCTCTTTTTTTCCTCTTACATTTGAATCCTTTCTTGGCGTACGAGAAAAATATATGAGTTGAACTTGGCAGCTGGCAATTTGTGCTTGACCTGTCATGTGCTGAGCATGATGGGAATAGGTTATGACAGATTTGTCATATTTAACGTTGAGTTTGTCGGTGTCTTGTTAGCACTGGGGGATGCGCTTCCATCACAAGATTTCCTGGAAGAGTAAAAAATGCTCATGCAAAATGAGGCGCAATTAGGAAGTCTCGGTTTTGGCACTTCTCAAAATCTTGAACCTGGAGGCTATAAAAACCTGAGTTCTAAATTTGGCAGCTATCAGATTTGGTGTATTTTGTGTGTATAATGAATATTTAAATATAACTTCCTGATTCCCTGTCTGGGTGTTAACCTTTATATTAAAAGGAATTTAAATAATGAAGAATTCCTCCTCAGTCAAATTTAGGAGTGTTACTTACGGTTGTGAGGGTGAAAAGTGGATGTTAGAAATATGAAGCAACTGTGGTATGTATTTACTAAAGCTGTATACAAGGTAACAGATGCATGTTTATTTTTTTGGTGTGAAAGCTATTTTTCCAATCCGTTTTTGGCAACCAAGCAGCAGAAATCTGTGTTTACAAGTCTGCGAATCTTTAAAGCTAAAAGGCTTTCTAATAGCTGAAACTGTTATTTAATTTTTTTTTAAGTGGACTATTCTAACAAATCCTCAACTTTCCATCAAAAAAATAATTTAGAGAACAGCTTTTTGCCATTCTTGCAGCTTTGTCCTCCATGATGAAAGCTGTACCGGAACTGGACTTGCTCCTGCAAATGGGTGACTCCCTTAGATTTTTATCTTCGCCTTTCTTTGCTTCTGCTACATCAGGTTGGTCTTTTTCATGTCCTTCATGTAAATATTTCTCAAACTGGAGTGAGCTTTGACTCTACCTGCCTCTTGGCTAAAATCCTGTTCGGATGGTGTTGCACCAAAGCTCATGTACAGACAAGAGAGAACTGGAGGACGTGGCCGCTTCATCATCCAGGGTCTTCAAGTTGATTGTCTAAGGTGATTCATGTCAAGGCTGCGTTTCTTTAAGAGCAATCATAGGCATGTTCATACTTTCTCTCCTTTTCTCTGTCCTTTGCAACATGATAGAATTCTTTTCTCTCCTTCTCCAGCCAATAATGGATATATATCTTTTCAAACTCCTAATTAAAACTCCGAATTGTGCGTTTCCAGGTCACAGAGCTCAATAATGTGAAGAATATATTGCGAATGCCAAAAAGCACAAAGAAGCATGCTGTTGGGATTTATTTTAATGACGACACCTCCAAAACCTTTGCTTGTGAGTCAGGTGGGTAAAATGGCAACGCGCATTAGAAAGCATAAGAGCATTAGTTGTGAAATCATAAATGTATTATACCTACACACAGATTTTCTGGGCATTTATACAGAACTTGAGGCAGATGAGTGGTGCAAGGTGCTGCAGATGGAGTGCCTTGGAACGCGAATTAATGACATTAGCCTTGGAGAGCCTGACTTGTTGGCATCTGGAGTAGAGAGGGAGCAGAGTGGTAGGTACATAAATGTTTCTTTTTAAATCTTTAATTGCATTATTTTAAAGTCTTTTGGACTGTGCATATGAATATCAGAAATAAATTGGTGCAAAATTGTTTTTTCGAGCCCTCGTCCCCGTTTTGGTGGGAGGGGTTTGTTTGTCTGGGGTTTGCTTTTGGTTTTTTTAATTGCTACCAGAGATAATAAGTAAGGTAACTAGAATTATTTTGGAATAGCACTTTTCTTTCTCAGACAAGTTAGTTGCTCTCGGAGATGGAGTCTATCATTTGTTGTGTGGTTTTTTGTACGATGTCTGTACAACGGTTTCAGTCTATGACCGAAGCTCTTTGGCAGCATTGTAAAGCAAATAATAAATAATAGTAATTGATGCAAAACCTGAGCCCATGGCTACTTCACTTTCATAAGCAAATTAACTAATTACATGCACAAATGCAATTGCAATGTATTTATTCATGCACACAATTTTATTAATTGTTTGCAAATATCAGGATTATGATGGTGCAGTTCTCTTCCGTATCTGAATGCACACACAAATGTTTGACGTCCTTTGAGTGCAGCATTCTGACTGCCCAAAACACAGAGTTTATTGAATTACTGGAAGGAATTGAATTTTTGTTTTTGAATTAGTTGTTCTAAGTGGAAATGAGATCTTGTAATAGAGGTGGAAAATAGGAAATTCCTTTAATGACTTGCACATTTAATGAGCAGGGATTTTAGACTAACCTTTTGTTTTTCTCCCAGAGAGATTCAATGTGTATTTGATGCCATCCCCTAATTTAGATGTGCATGGGGAATGTACCTTGCAGATAACATTTGAGAATATCTGTCTTTGGGACATCCAGAATCCCAGAGTAAAACTCATCTCTTGGCCATTAAGTGCCCTCCGACGCTACGGGCGGGACCCATCTTGGTTCACGTTTGAAGCGGGGAGGTAGGTGTGTGTGTTCGCTATACTGCGTTGCTTTCCTCGGTGGTGCTGGGTGGTGCTCTGGACCGCTTCCGAAGGTTCTTGAAGGAGATGAGGGCGTATCTTCAGATAGAGGCTAGGCTGTACCCTCTGCTAAAAAGTAAAAAAATTAAAAAAGGAAACAAATATAAAAACAAATAAAAAAACCTCTTAATCCCAGGTTGCAGCTTGAATGGAAGCAGTTGCCAAATAAAAGTGCCTGAGGATGGGGGTGGGAGAGTGAGGTATCCCAGGGCAGCGCAGGGTGGAGGCTGACAGCATTGTCTGTTACTGTATAGGATTGTTCTTAAATAAAGCTGTATACAAGGCAGAGAAATGGATGGACAGAACTGGGCAGAAGGGGTGAACATCATTCCAGCATTTGCACAAGGTGGGCCTTTGGGCACAGAGTTGTGGGTTCTGTACTAGAAGCAGAGTTTGAAGTTGAGAGCAGTGAGTGCCAAGTTGTTTCCCAAAAGCAAACTCAAGTAACGGAGAAGGGACTCCTGTTTTCCATTCATTATGTTCCTGTTTTCCATCTATTTGACAAATGGATTTATCAGAAATTTGAATGTAATTCCTTGTTTTAGAGATGTTGTTCTGTATTGCTTCCTGCAGCTCAGTCTTAATGAGCTGGTGTTTGTGTGGCTGAAGTTGGAGCACTTATTTATTGAACTAAACTATCAAATCCTTTCTAAGGGATATGGATGCATTATTTTAGATAAGCACAGTAAAGAATTACAATAGTAAAACAGAAACACATCATACAATTAACTTACCTGGAAAGCGAAGAGGCATCCATCCCCCATACTACCACAGAATTCAGTTCTCGGGGTGGGGGGGGGTGGGGGAGCGGGGGTTGGGGGTACATTTTTATTTAGCTGATCATGCATTAGCCATGGTAAGACAGTGCAATTGGGATGCTGAGGATACGTATTTATTGTTTCCAGTAGAAGACAAAACTCTGCAAAACTCATTACAGGCAGTGTTAAAAGTCTGAAAGGGGAAGACAAATTAATCCTACCTGGCACAGATTCTAAATAGGGTCTAAATATTAAAAATCTGGGTCTTGCGCATGAACTCTCTAGAGCTTAAGCACTTACGATAGATCAGTGGTACTTAGCTGAGTGCCTGTTTCGTGAGAGCAATACAACTATGTGCTAAAGTAGTAAGATTGGACCAGGGCTGGTAAGACCCATACGCAAAGACTTTTAGATAACTTTGTTCCATATTTCAACAACTTATGTTTTCTTACTGCCTGTGCGATAGTGTTTTTAGAGCAGCAGGGTAAAGTTTTGCTTGTTCATGGTAATCTGTAAACTGAAATCTCACTCTTGGATCCCATCTGTTCTTGCTTTGGCAGGATGTGTGACACAGGAGAAGGACTATTCATATTTCAGACCAGAGATGGGGAAGCAATCTATCAGAAGGTGCACTCGGCTGCTTTGGCCATAGCAGAACAACACGAGCGCTTGTTGCAGAGTGTGAAAAACTCAATGGTATGGCTGCTCATTATGCTTGTTATTGGGCACTGGGCAACAATGAACAATATATTTCTTCGATGTGATTTTTAAGTTTTGATTCACAGACAGTAAGCAGTCTGATTATTGCTCTTATTAAATTCTGCTTGATTTTAATATTTAGGGCAGTATACATAACTGGGGTTCCTTTCCAAGTATCAAAGCAGGGAAACTTATAGTCCTTGATTTTTGTGTTTGCAAAGCTATCAATAAGTGTGAATTAATACAGAGATGATAAGCTCCTGTCAGTGCACATTCTCATTAGGTTCATTTGATTAATCAGCATCATGAGCTTGTTTGGAAGCATTTCTCATCAATCTATTTGCAAAATGTTGTGGCTCATGCTCAGTTTTCCATTTGCTAATTGATGTCTACACTCCAAGGATGATTTGGAACGAGTCATATGGTTCAGATTAAACTATGGGGGAGGACTAGATGTTTCTCTGATCTCTCAGTGGATGTCTGTTTTCCACAAGTGCTTTTTGTGTCTAAAACTTGTTTTATGACGCACGTGACCAGTGGGAAGTATAGACGTGTAAGATGCAAAACTAGCATAAGGATTGAGAACAGATAGTGTGGCATCTCCAAAAGCATTATGTCTAAGAAAGGCAGTTTTATGGCACTTGCACCTAATGTGGTTCAGGATCTTACTAACTTTAACTTTTTTTTTTTTTTTTTTTTTGNACCTGTGGAGTGAAAAGGGATGTTCTGTTTATCCCACATCACAATTGGTCTGTGTACCCCAAGACTCACAGGTTGACTTTGACAGTAAAATTAGTATCCTGAAGATAACAGGCTTTCTGGAATGTATGAAATGCCCAGAATGGACAACTGTGGAAGAGCCTGGCTATAAAAACGATCTCTATTCCAGGCGGTAGTAATCAGTTTATATAATCTGCAACGAGACTTAGTTTTTTCTCTCACTGTAGACATAAGCACTGCTGTTATCCCCAGCCATGTCTAATCCTTTCAGTAATTCTACTAACATCTTGGTTTCAGAGATAAGTTGTAGTGATGAATTATCCCAGTATTAACTGGATGACCCAGCTGGGATGAAACAGAAAATTCCATTAGTACTTGTGGAAACTTAAGAAGAGAATGGCATTGAGGGAATGGAGAAGTGAACAAATTGTCTTAACTACCTATATTTCTTTTGTTCTTCCGCTTTTTTGGGCTTGACTCAAAACAGAAGCCAAATGCATGATGGGAAAGTTATTTCTCTTAATAAGGAGAGGAGGAGCAATAGGGAACACTTTCCAAGTGTCCTGACCGGTCTTGTGGACTGAGTAACTGATTGCTTAAGCTGAGCACACAGCCAAATGGGTAATTCTGTCATTTGTAGAGCACGTGGGATAACCAAAATGGGAAAATGAGGAAAATTCAAGCCTCTTCCTAGGCGATGTGGGTCATGCGATGTCTTTACTTTCAACAGGAAAGAGACTAGTTAGTGGTTTTTTTTTATATATATATAAATATATTTTAATATATTTCACACTGTGTATAGTGTGGCATACCAGTTTTCAGTTGATGCTACTCTGCTACCTTCTGGCTGGTGTCATTACAAAGTAATTTACTTCTGTAAAGCCCATGGGAGAGCGCTGTGTCTGAGAGGATGAAGTACTAACTTGGAGCCTTTCTTGTGACAGCCTCTGCCCTGTGGCCATTTAGACCACGTGCTTTTCCCAGCGCTTCCAGGTTCACTAGGAAGAGCTTGACACTTTGCTTGCTTTCAAAAACATTAGAAATAGCAGGTGAACTCTGCAGCCAGCTGCACTGGTATTTTTCCCCTTCCCAGTAAAGTATCATCTAACACCATCTTTGCTGGTTTTGATCTTTATTTAAAACAAAAAACTTTATAGTTCTAGTTAGCGAAGGGAGTTTTTGTTCAAAAATATCCAAAATTATCTAAGTTGAGACAGATGGGTAGATGATACAAGTACTCAACAGTAACTAAATTAAGCGGATTAAAATTAAGCTAGGCTAAGTCAGCATAACTAGCTAACATTTGTAGCCCACCAGGATCAGAAGGGACTGAGTAACCTGTTCAGAGCACAACTTCATTTTCAAAAAACAGGGATAAGTTCCAAAACAATAGTGAATAGGCTTATGGGCAATTTCATATTTGGTGATTTTACATTTATGTAATAGCATCTTTAATAGATGATGTCTGATGCTGTGCTGTAAAATTTCCATCTTACAAGTGCCAATAGACTCAACAGATGCACAGTTGCTATAGATTTCAATAGAGAGCAGCTGCACAACCTCTAAAAGCTTTTCCATGAACACTGTGTCCAACCACAACCCCTAAATCTAATTTTATAGACCCTAGAGTGCTAAGTGGGGGATAAGAACATATTCCTGGCGAACTGAAAGTCTTGTAATTTAGTAGTGGAATATAATTGTTTCAGATGAGTCCATGTGCTCCTCAATACAAGTTTCACAGAAATGTTGTCTGGTTCTGAAACAGTAAGACCTGATGGCTTCTCTGGGGTTGAGGGATAGTCAGATTTAGAAGTTTAGGCAGAGATTTGTGGTATCAGTGTAGAACTCAGGTGACTTATTTTGCTGATTACAAAATATTTGTAAAGTACGTCTTTGTTCAGATTGATTGATTTCACCTGTATTTTTCTTCAGCTTTTCAACACTTCAACAGGGAGTTTATTTTAGGAGCTTGCACTTCATGCTCGGCTGTCTGTATTGTTTCTGTCTCTGAGAATTATTTACCCTGGGTGAATTTTCATATTAGTAAAGCTTGAGCTATTATTTACAGAAAGGGTAGATAAAAGTAGAAAGGAGGAGATACTGATGGTAAGAAATTAAGTCTACACTGAATGTCTTCTGTTTGCTCCTGTAATCCTGACCATTGCTACATCAGTGATGTGATTACCCAAGACGGAGGTGAAGATGGTATTAAGCTACCTGAGGGCTCCTGGAGCCTGTGCAAAAAAAGCCCAACCAGGGAGCTGAATGTCCCATGCTGATAGAGCGAAATAAAGCTGCCAAGTACTGTTGAGAATGTGGGCTATAATGTGTCTGTCACCTCCCTAGCAGTCACTCTTTTTTTATTACAGTATGTTGGTTTGGTTCGTGACTATAACTGGCTCTGGCTCTTGAAATGATGTGGAAAATTGATGCGATAGTGGTTCCTCAGCTGGGAACCTCACCCTGACACTTTCTGTTAATGTGCTGTTGCTTTCTGGCGAGGTCTGAGCATATGCTGACCAGAGCCTAGGACACTTTCACAAGTGGGTTTCATTTATTTTCCTTTCAGTGAATTCAAAGATTTTTCTCTTTTAAAGGGAAGAAAGAGCTGACTTTTCTTAGTGATGCATGAAGCCATTCTGGTCATTTGGTAACTCATCTCAGCCAACTGTTTCTTTCCTTTCACTTTTGCATTGCCAGACAATGGAAAGAAAATATCTATTCAAGTTATATTTTCATAAGTATTTGGTTGCCATGAAAACTGAAAGGAGTAGTGCTGTGACTTGACTGCTGTCATTTATACCTGCGCTCGGTTCAGGTTGCTTTAAAAAAGACATTACAACTTGACATCTCACTAAGGTAATAACAGTGAACTTACCAGTTTTGGCAGCTAAAGCTCGGCGCTTCATAGAAAGATATTGTCAGCCCGTTTAGCGGCAGCCTTCCCTGACTCTTCTTCCCCTCTCAGGAGCTCCAGAGTGCACTTTGCACTTGATCCATCTGATGTGTGAGTGCATCTGCCCGGCTGGAGCCTGCTATTATTTTTGGCCATTTCCTCAGAGATTCATAATTAAGAGGGGAAATGGTGCTCAGTAACTTTTGAAGTAAAAGAAGAACATTGAGGATTAGTGTAAGATGGATAGTAGTCAAAATCGCAGCAATATGTTAGTGCCCTTTAATTTCTGAAGTTGTTTTTATTAGTTTACTATTCTGTAGTTTTGCTGTAATGAATTTAGCAAATGTTTCTTAAGCAATTATCATTCTAATTGATTTTGATTGATTACAGAAATTTACTTCACTAGGAAGAAAACCCCCTCAAAACCACAGTGAGTGCAGCCTTCTCCAGTTGGGGATCCCAAGATGAAGGTTTACCTAGTGCAATGTGTTCTGCAAAATCTTTGAAAATTGCATTGTCCAGCCTGAGGAAACCAACTAAACCTAAAAATCTTAAATCATCTTTCTTTTCTTTCCTTTTGGAGCCATGTTCACAGCTAGCTTGAGAGAATGTTGGTGTGGGGTTTTTAGGGGGTGAGTTTTTTTGGTTGGTTGGTTTGCTTGGGTTTTTTTAGCAGACAGTGGTTTTGCCTCTAATGCAAGTTTTGCTGATTGGTAAGGTGGGATCCAAGACAGAAAACACTTAATCTTTCCTCCATGAACCCCCAAGGCCTCTGGGAATCAACGGCACCCTGTGTTTGACGCAGAGCCGTGCGTTAGCCCAGCCAACGGCCTTAGCGTAGCTCTGTACATCTCCCATCCGGGTGACAGGAGGTGGCACCGCGGCTCCCCAGCTGCCCTCGGCACTGGCTCCAAGTGCTGCTTCTCCATCCCCTTCCTCTGCAGATCTCTCAGAGCCACCGGAGCTGCGGGGTGGCTTTGTGTTGTCCCTCACCACTTCTCACGTCTTTGCTGCTTCTTGGGTTTAAGCGTGACTTAACATAACTTGATCCCTGCCGCGTCTGCAGGGACCTGCGCTTGAACCGCTCCGGGGATCCTCGTCTCCTTTCAGGTTTCCCCATTCTCCATCACCCTTGGGCAGGAGAGATCGAGAGGCGACAGATTAGGTGCCCTTAACAGATTATTTTTGTGTTAATGATACGTGGAGTCGCGTGTCCCGCCTGGCGCTCTGCTCGCGGCCTTTGCTCGTGCGTGTTCCAGCATATCAATGCTGGCTGGGATTGACCTGCTTACGGTGCCGGCTGCTTCCGCAGCATAAAGCCAGGTCATTAGCAAGTTATTCCTACTCTTTCTGTTGCCACAGAGATACAGTAGGTTAATTGTGAGAATGAAATCAATCATCATTAAAGCTGCCTTTGCTCGCAGTCTGAGGTGTTTTGATGAAACGCTGCGTATTCAGGACATAACATACTAATTCTTATCTCCAGCTGGGGGTTTTAAATGTTTTCCCCTGCTGACTGAGTTCAGGAGGGGCACCCCTTCTGGCCTTTTTCTGTGTCTTTATCTAATCTTTCTCTAGCTGTGTCCCTTTTTTCTCCCAAGATAGCCTGTTCGTTTTTTGCACTCCTCCGAACAGCCAAAATGTTGCTCAAACTGCCGTAGCTTGCCGTCCAACTCACCAATAAATGGAACCACCGAAAAAAGTATCTCCAGCCAGGAAACTCCATCCTCACAATGCTCTGCTAATTTTTATCCCTGGGAAAAGATGCATCGTTGTTTGTTTCCATGGTGCTGAGATGCGTGTGGTGACACTGCAAAGGGTGTCGGGGCGTCAGTGAAGGAGCTGTAATAAATACGCTGTAGGATGTAGGTGGAACCTTGCATGGTGTGGTGATTCACATCCAGCTGATGTGGAGGTGGGTGTTTTAAGAGCAGGAGTTGATCTGGGGTTTGGTTTGTTTTGTTTTACCTTCGTAGCACAGGCACAGTGTCCACCGTACAGAGAGGGGGTTGAAGGTAGATGGCACCTCTAATTAACTTGGAAATGGGTCTCTTCAGATACAGCCAGCCCTCGCCTCTTTTCTGGGCTTGCTTCGCCTGTTTGGTTGTGCTCCGAAATGTACCGATCTTCTAAAACGTTCTTTCACTGCAGGTTTTGTGAAACTAAAATGTAAAAGCTTTACTTTTCTGTAAAAGCTGTCTTTATAAATTAGAAAAGTCAAGTGCTGTCTCGGTGTGTTTGAACTGATGTTTTCCTGAGCTTTGGGAGGATTTTAGCTGTACTGTGAAGGTTATGATAAAATCCAATTATTTTTGCACATACATCTTATTAAATTCATGGAAAAAAATACCTTAAAGTAGTCAGTTCTCATGTACTTTTGTGTTAAGCATAGCATAACTAACAAGGGGCCGTGATTATGCAAGAAAATGTAGCTGAAGGCCCGGTATGGAGGGGGCAGTGTGAGATGGGGCTTCCAGCAATGCACTGCAGCCCACGTGCTCTCCTCTCAGCGTACCTGGACACGCTGTTCGTTCAGGAATTTAGCTGAAGGATGCAGTCGTCTCCTGTGTTGAACTCCTGTGCCATCCAGCTGGCGCATGCCTCAGCTGTAGGAGAGGGGAGATGAACAGAAAATGCTTCAAAACGAACAAGAACAACTTGTCCTCACCCGTGTGAAACATCTCCAGTCAGGTTCTCGATGTGCTGAGGCTGTATTTCGCTTTGGGAAGTTGCTTGCCTAGCTGGGAAGACCCTCAGATGGCTTTGCCACTAAAGGGGGAGCGTACCGACGCTTTCCTATCTTCCACTGACCCCCGGTTTCTGTTTCAGCTGCTTGAGTTAAAACTCCCCTCAGGGGAAGCAGTGCTAGCCCAGGACCAGGGGAGCACCAAGGTGAGTGTTGGTGTGCAACAGCAGCGTGGCCTCCTAACCCGGGTGGTGTGTGCTCGTGGAGACTGACCCCTGGGAGTTGCCTCTGCTCGTGTAGGGTGGGCAGAGGGAGGGAGAGGCTGCGCTGGCAATATTGTTAGAAGTCGTTGCAGCCGGTGGTCGTGCTGTTCTCGGAGGGTTTGCGATAAACACGACTGTCTCCTTCACATCAGTTTACTGCTTTGCAGCTTCAGATGAAAATGAGCGAGCGAGCCGTGTCCCTCAGCGCCATGGTGCCCTTGCCCCGCAGTGCCTACTGGCAGCACATCACGCGACAGCACAGCACTGGCCAGCTCTACGGTCTGCAAGGTAAGGGGCTGGGGTGGAAAGAGTCCGCGCACAAATCACATCACAAAAATGTTGAATCATTTCGGTATCTGCCCGTTTCACTGAAGGGTTATGCCCGGTATAAGCCAGTTGCCACTGCTGTCTGGTTGATGGAGAGAAGGGCACATCCCACTGTAAGATGGACACCTTGGCAGAGGGGTTGTCATCAGGAGGTGCTCTTCTTACTTCTCATTGGAGAGGGATCCTTCATTTGACAAGTTTTCTGACCATTTTTAGGTAAACAAGGAGAAATTACTGTTACAGGATGGCCAGTTAGCAAGGTTGCGCAATCCTTCCTACCAAACTCTTTGAATGGCACCTGCTTTTTTTGCCAGAACTACAACCATTTGGCTGCCCTCTCCTTTGGATGGCTGCCTCATGCCAAGAATGATGCCGTCTTCATTATTCATTTTGTGTACTTGCTAACATTCAACCTAAACAACTGCATCCTCAAAACCACCTGAATTAGGGAAAACAAAAGGAAATGGCCACAATACGTAGTTCTAGAAGACTGTTGCTTGAACAGCTGCAATGCTGCCACCGTGCACTGCAGCGTGGCCTGATGATGGGCAGGTGTCTTCTCCAAATCCCCTCCTTGCTGTCAGCCCAAGGGGCAGCACAGCTCAGCCCCCTCCTGCCTGAAAACCTCCCCAGGCTGCGGAGAGGGAGGAATCGCTCCCCGGGGAGGTCTCTGCACCCAGTTGTCCCTCCGTGGTCACCAAGGGACATCTAGTGGTTACTGAGTGCACGGATGGGGAGAAGGAAAGGAAGCCCACCTCACCTGCAGGACAGATGGATGGCGAACAGCAGTGCTGACATGAGCCATCTCTGCCCGAGTATTTCGGAGCATGTTTCAACGCTGAACTTTAATGTCTTGAGCTAAAATGAAAACTGCAGCCCCTGTCACACGCTGTTGTTGCTTTGTGC
Organism: Himantopus leucocephalus; assembly: GCA_003993805.1. Lineage (NCBI taxonomy): Eukaryota > Metazoa > Chordata > Aves > Charadriiformes > Recurvirostridae > Himantopus > Himantopus leucocephalus. Next base: position 12,744,333 of record RSEF01000020.1, on the reverse strand, counting down.
CGGTTTCCCCAGAGGCACCTCTGGAGCAGGAGCTGCAGGTGCTTAGTACCTCTGAGGAACTGGTGCAAAGTCAGCATCTTGTGGTCACGTGTATTTTTAGAATTAAAACAAAACCCAATGAAGCAACACCGCCTTTGTGTTTCAGAACACACTCTGCCACTCTAAGCCACGTGGACTGGCGGAGTTAGTGTTTGTACAGAACTTCTTATTGAGGAGTTGTGAAGTCAGGATCAGGGCGTTACTCAGAAAAGCCAGCAGAAAACAGACTGAACACTTAATAGAAGTGCGGCAGCCTGGAGTATTAAATGGAAGGAGCCAATACGTGCCGTAACTTTATTTTCACAACATATGAAATGAAGGCTGAGATGGACTGAAGCAGTTTCTCTTCACCCTGGGGGCCTTAGAAAGTGAAGCTCAGCTTGGTCATCAGGCTACGGGTTGTTTCTCTGTCATCCCTGAAGGTCAGGGCTGGCGTGTGCTGCACCAAGGGGCAGCCCTGCTCCACGTGCCTCATCCTGCTGCAAAAAAACCCCATGGGTAAACCTGCGTTTAGCAGAAAACCTCAGGAGCTGGGAGGGCTTTCTAGTATTAACATGGAGATACCATTTACCAACATCAAGCATTCAGAAATCACTAGACAGATATTTTAAAACATTCTGGTTTGGAAAACTTTTTTGAGTCTCTTTTTTTTTTGTTTGTTTCTTCTTTTCCTCCTCTCAGATACTGGGGGTTTCTCAAAGCATAATGAACAATAGATACTTATTTTACTTTTTTTTTAATAAAGCAGGAGATTGTAGAGGTTAGCACCTCTAGAACACAGAATGTCACAAGCTGTGATTAAAAATTACAAGCGCTGGCAGCCCTGACGCATATAGCTATATTCCAGTCTGATCCTTAGCAAATTTTTCAGCAAACCATAAAAGCTAGTATTTTTCCTTTTTCCTTTTTTCAACACTAGAGGGGGCAGGCAGCACAGAAAAAGCCCCAGTTAAACCCAGCAAATGTTCCAGAGGCGGGATGAATAATAAAAGCAGCACTTACATGCCTGTTCAAATTTGTTCAATAAATTAGGGCATGGGAAGATGACCTGCTGGTGGCAGCCTGTGGCACACGAGAACAAGACTGCTTGCAGCACTCTGACACAATCAGTGGATTGGGCTTACTGTGCCTTACGATAGAATCCTTTATTAAAACAATAATTCAGCATTGAGTTGACACAAGATAAATAGACTGTATGGGTACAAACCACTTGTTTTATATTTAGAAAAAAAAGCTTGCTTGTTAAACTGGAAAGAAAGGATCCTAGGATATTGTCATCATGAGAATGGGGTAAAAGTCTTTGTAAAACAAGTAAGCCATGCAGCGAGCATTGTAATTAGAAAAGACACTGAAGCCCTTGTCTTGTTCAGCAGTCAGGGCTACTACTTCAGAGGTAACCCGAAGCACCTCTAATTAGATTAGGCTGCCAAAATCTTGAAATGCTTCAGTTACTCTTGGAAAAAGAAATGTGAAATAATTGTTAACACTGAGTTGTATAATTCCCTACATGTGAAGCAGCATTTTACTCACTCAATGGTAGAGGCACCTGAAACCTTGTATGCAAAAACTTTCTTCCACCACAGTTGGAATTTATGATTTCTGAACTGGCTTTTGTTCTCTTTTCTAATGTACAGAAAAGAACTGATGCTAATATTGTGAGCTAAAGTGCATTTTTCATTTAAAATGCAAAGTCAGAACTTGAAAAAAATTAATTTGCTTTGTACAACTTTCAGTTGTTAAGGAACTGGGAAAGAAAATCTGAGTGGAGGTGTTTCTGAGATGGAGTAGCAGATTAAGCAGGGATCGGTTTAATTGAAAGGCTGTAATCTGTAGTTCACGTAGTCCTTTATAAAATGCTGAATAAGGTGCCTGTGTCTTACTGAGTGTTCTTCTGGTTTTTTTGCATCGGACTTGGTGAAGATGTTTCTAGCCCAGTGAAGCTTCATCGCACAGACACTTTTCCAACCTACAGGTCAGACCATCGGTAAAGGACTGTAAAGAACTTTACAAACTCTTTGTCTTCTGATAAACTGCCCCAGTGGATGCCAGTGATGATGATAAGCAAGGATGGAAAAATGGAAGAGTTCAGGTTGGATGACAAATTCTTGCAATACAAAGTTTTTTTTAAACTTTGCGAAAAGTTAAAACGATTCTGTAGATATTGGGGAGGGGAACAAAATCAACAAACCCTCCAGTGTTTCTTTTATATCTTACAGCTGGACAGAGAAGAAATCACTCCCTAAATATTTCCAAATGTTTTTGTATGATAGGTATGTTGTAAATATATGAGACTTCCCTGTTGTAGTGTGGTTCCATTTTGTCTCTTACAGCTGTGTGTTTACTGATGTCAGCCTGTCACCCTCGTTTGTTGTAATGCATATCTTTAGTTATTTACACTATTGTTCAGCCTAATCCTTGACCTTTGAAATGTGGCCAGTTTTAAGCAGCTATTGGATACAATTTTTCCTGTTTGAAGCCTGATGAAGACTTGATTGATTTCTTTTGAAAGCACCCTCTCTATCTTCTATTTCCTGTATTTATTTCCATCTCTGTAAATGTTTAAAATAAAAAACAAAAATCCCACTTAATTTGTGGTACAGCACTTCTTGTTATCACTGTCGGCGTCATGAACGCAGCTGGTGTGGAGCCACTAGGAGATGAGAAGGGAGGATAGAGGGGGATGGTGGTTTGCTTTGGGTGCCCCTTCCACATCTAAAGCAACACAACCGCTCGTGGAGTGTCCTAGTGAAGCAGACTAGTAGATTCAACAGGAATCTCACAATGCCACAAGATATTTGTCTGTTTTGTGACAGCATCCATGTTATGCACTACTTTCATAGACTGGCACCAGCATCTCAATTTAACAGCACACAGACTTCTCAAAAATAACTTGGTTGACTACTGTGTGTTATGCCAAATGGTCAGAAATGTATAACGGCTATAGATAGAAAGCTATGATTATCCTGAATGCAAGCGAAGCACTGCCTTTAGCGAGGTGTAGTTAAATCACATTAACAAGCTCTGAGTAAGAACGCCTTGTCAGGTTACAAGTCAGACCGATTGTCTCTAACTATGTAATTCCTGCTCAGGAAGGAAAGGAAGGAAGGAAGTCCCTGCTTCAGAAGCTTAAGGACCAGGTCTCATTTTGCTTGTGCCAGTGGGGAATATGGTCTCTGTGTATTTCTAATTGAAAAACTATGGAATACAATTCTAATGATATTTGCATTTATCTCAGCACATATAATATTAGCAGCTAATTTTTCATCAGATATCCTGGGAGAAAAGTAACAGAATGCAATGGCCACAGTAGGTTTGTAGAGAATGAGCTGCATTTCTTTATGTTTGTAGAGAATGAGTTAGCACAGGCTAATTTTCTCATACGACAGAGGTAATGGTCTTATGGTTTGAGTAGAAATAGCAGGTATCTTAAGCTTGGCTTTTAATTCTAAATACGAAGTTTCCAAGCAGACTCAGAGGACATGATGTTGATCGTGACCCACATGATGCCTAGAAGTAGATTTCAAAACTACTCACAGTTTCAGTGAGGTGTACTCCGAGATGCTGTCAGTGTTGAGTGCTGGAGGAGGGTATCCGAGTGGCGCGTGGTTCCGTGTCTGCTGCCAGTCCTGGTTAATCACTGGGACAAAGCAGTAGGGAGTGTGTTTGTTAAAACTGCAGATCTATAAAATGGGAAGGAAGGACACAGGAATACAAGATTACAATACAAAATGATCTGGACAAATTGAAGAAATTCAATAGGGACAAGTGCTTCTAAGCAAGGCTAATTGACCACACAAATACATAATGGGAAGAGAAGCGAGCCAGCAGCCCTTTAGAAAGGGATGTAAGGGTTATAGCAGGTTACAAGTGGAACAGGAGGCAACAGGGCCATGTTGCTGCAAAACAACTAAATGTCATAAGGGAATGTAAAAGCATTTAGCTTTCAAGACAGCTGAAGTAATTCTGCTCTGCTTAAGGCTGGCAAGGTCTCAGCTGGAGTCCCGTATGGTGGCCGATCCCAAGCTAACGTGCTCAGCTCCTACAGATAGCTGTGCCCTGTTACAGTGCTGACACGTCGGGAGAGTTCAGCTCTTGAATTGCACTCTATGCTGTATAATGTCTTTACCTTTCTTTATTAAACAGACTTTCTCTCCGGTAGTAAGGAAGGAGCAGATGTTTCCAAGTCAGTTCAGCCTTTCTGTTTGTTATGGTGTCCTGAAGTAACCAGTCACTCCAGTAAGATCTTTTTTTAACTGATTTGGGCTTAGGATCTGTGTGTCAGTTTAATAAACACATTATCAATTGTGAAGTAAAAAACTGGGAAAATGGATGTTGGGTTCCTACATCCAAAAGGGTTGTACTAACAGAACTGGAGGTGAGAGGGGCTATCAGGGAAGCAAACCAATGAGTGTGGTGAAGGTAAATGTGCTTCTGAAGGAAAAAAATCAATATGCCATCATCGTTTAAGGTACACTACAGTACAAAGATAAGCTTAATTTATTGTAAATAAGGATTATGTTCACTTTATTTCAAAGCTGAACTGCTAACATAAATAAGTGAAAGGCATGTTGTGACTAATAGCTCTTTATGTTTCAGGTTTACTTCTGCTAATGTATTCCCTTTAGAGCTGATGGCATCTGTTGTTTTATCATGGATATGACAGTTCAGTAAATGCTTTTATTCACCTTTCACTCATGCAATGATTGATACAGTAAGACTATCTGTGGTTGAACAGTCCAGTTACAAAGAAGCTAAATAAAGCCAACTCTAACCTTGGCCTTTAAATGAAGGGTCATTAAATCAACTAGCTCTGGTATTATTCTTTCTAGTGAAACTGTCTGCAAAGGATGGAAAAAAGGCCTAAGAGTAAGTTTGCTCTGAGTTACTGTGTGTGTATGACACAATAACAAGGAGTTGCTTTGTTTTAATTTATGGTACCAACTGATTAAGTCACTTAATCTTTGCACCATTGCAGACTCGCTTAGTTAGCAAGGTCATTAGCTGAAGGAAGTGAGAGGATTTGCTACTCCTATAGTTACTGGCTTTATGGCGAAGGAAAGGTCCTCACTGTATTTGGAGCTGGGGTGTTTAGACTGTGCAGCAGGCTGCGTGTGTACACCATCGATATGGCGATGCCATCGTGTGTGCCGGTTGGGTGCCGGTGGTACCTGATACGCCGGTGAAGACAGATGCAGAACCGGGGTGGAAATTCTTCAGGTACTTGAGCTATGCTCTGTCTGAAGAGACGTACTTCAGAAAATATGCCGCAGGGGTTACCATGGGATTCAAGGATCTGCATGTGACAAATCCTTGAGAACTATGTTTCTCCAGTCTCTGCCTTACACACAGGCCCTCCACATTAACAGGACTTCACAAGGGTTTTTTTGAGCTTGTCCTGTACGTAAAAAGGATGATAACAATTTTATGGACTGGATTCAATTGCTCCACCACATTCCGGCACAGCCTTTTATATTCTTCAACCTTGTTCTTTCTCGAATGTCCACAGATCTTCCTAGATAACTTTTTTAAAGGCAGGAAAGTGTTCTGCAAAGTCATCCACATGAGCAGGTTTTTGGCTTTGTGTAACCTCTCCCATTCATACGGCTCTAAGTAACGCTGTGCCATTTCTCAGGCGGCTGCTCCTCAAAGACCGAACAGAAATGTCGTACCCTCTGGTCCCTTTCATCCCACAAAAGACCAGTGGCCAACCTGCAAGTCATAATAGTGGAGACGGAAGAATATGTTTCAGGGGGTAAAAGAAGAAGGGATCGGAAGGGAAAGCGTAGAGTTGCGTACCCCACTTTCTGAACCCATGCTAAGAAAAGTTGTTCTATCTTTTGAGCAGGTATGAACCAGCAAACTGGTAATAGCACAGTGGGTAGATGGAGACGGTCCAAACTGCAGCAGAACTCAGCAGGTAATGATCTTAAAAGGCTAATCTTGGAATCAAGTACATTAGGGGAAAAAAATCATAATGTCGAGACTTCAAATTACATTTCTTTCTCTTAGATGTTCTTAGTACAGGTAACAGAATGCAAATGCCATTATCTAAAATAGCATAGAGGGCAACGTAACTACCGTATCATTGTGCTGCTGAGAGAAATGGAATGGCTGACATCCTCTCCATTTCTATTTTATAGAGTGAGATGGAGTTACACAAGGACTTGCCAAAAGTCGCTCAAGACCTCAAGGTATTTTCATCATACTTCAAAACTTTTTTTTTTTTTTAATAAAGGAGATCTTGCATTTTTTGCTTGACCAAGATTTAACAAAACAATTTTTGCTTCCTTGAGGGAGGGAGGGTGGGCAGCGGTTTAAGTGGGTTGTTTCAGCATTTGTCTGAGTGAAACAGCTTTATTTTTCATGCTTTCACTGTTGTTAGTATTTATTCTTAAAATTGTTGGTATTTAGTTCTGCTTTCCCTTCTTACACCTTACAGCAGAAAAGCATCATTAATATTTAAGCAGATGAACATCTCTTGAAGTTTGTGAATTGCAGCCAGAATGTCATTAATTTAAATAATCACACAGATAAAATTAATGCAATCAGAGTTGTATCTGAGTCCTGTTGCTGAGCAATTCTGGTGAGCGCATAATAATACTGCTGCCTCAGGCATTGAGATCAGGGGTCATGATGTGATATTTCTGCGTATTCATTAACTTTCACAAGGGCAGATTGGTCTTCTGTTTCCATGAACGCTAATGAACCATTTTTTTATTTTTAGGGAATATTGTATTGCTACCACTAGCCACGTAGTGTCTAAAGAAAAGCTGTTTTCAAACAGAAGGCTCTAATTAGAACTTGGGCCTCAGCTATATTGATTGCACTACGCTTTCTCAGTGGATTTACAAATGCCAGCAAATAAACTTGCCAGGAAAAAGTTCATTGTAGGGGTTTTCTCTTTAGTATTTACCTTATGCATTGTTCTGTTTCTCTACAAACGTAAAAAAGGGAATTAGGTGCTGAGACAATCAGAATGGTTGGGTTTGCCTATGAGTATTTTCCCAGCTATGTCTGTCTTAAATACTCTGGCAACCTTAGAAATAAAAGGTGTGAGGTTTTCATCTTACTCTAAGCCATCTAAAAAAAGTTACAGTCTCTCTGGTGAAATTAATTCCTGGTCTTCCCGCCATACGAATGTGAGAAAATATAGAAAGGAATAACCAAAAATAGCTTAGAGCGTGTTGGGCACTTGTCTCGGCAGGTCTGCATCTCCCCAGTGCCCCGCAGATGCTGGAAGTCGCTTTAAGCGGTGGCGCGATCTCTGCCTCGGCCACCGGGTGCCAGCCTTGCCCTGGGAAAGGGAACAAGGGCTCCAGCTCATTCGCCTTATGGCTGCCTGCTTGGCTCTCTCATCTCCCGCTAAACTGGGGCTTATAGCTAATAACATCAAAATATCTCATGCTTTTTTTTTTCCTTCATCTGTGTGGTGGCGCCTTCCATCATTTCTCCAGTATGAAGCCTATACGCTCCATCGCGTCCTTGCTTGTATAGCAGTAGAAACAAAGTGAAACCTTTGGGTTATTCTAAAAGGGATCTCGATGGTTAAACCTTATAGAAACATAATAGAAGTGTAAATGGTTTGGAGAACTATAAGTTTCCTCTGTACAAGCAATAAATGTGTAGGAAAAAATGCTTTCCTATGCACTACCGGTGCTGCTTTTGCACCGTATGAAGAGGATTGCGGGGGGCAGCAGCGTGAGCCCACCCTTGGCAGGTTGCTGCTGAGCTAGCAGGTTTTGCCCAGGGAAAGGAGGGATGGTAGATGTAGCTGGCAAATGACTGGATTTGCACAGATTTCTCCTGCCTCTCGCGTCAATTTGAGAAACCAAAGCCGGTAAATGAGCCCTGACCCTCTGCTTTCAGCTCCCGCCGCGTCCCGCCGAGGGTGTCTGAGTCGGCACCGTGCAGCACAGCCACGGCTACTCCGTCCGGGTGATGGAGAGAGGCAGGCTCTGAGGTTTGCCTGAAGGAAGGTGGTTCATTTGTTTGCTTGGGTTTTTTTATTAAATTATTCCAGCTTCCAAACGTTAGGTCGCAGTCACCCAACTGCAGCGTGTCATCTTTAAAGCTTCCAGAAAGCCGTCTCCTAGCAAAAGGAGCGGTGTACTTCTGAGCCAATTCATCGCAGCAGAGAAGAGAGAACGGGGGATGCGGATGATTTATCCTGCCCTTGCATTTCTGCTGCAGGTCACAACCTAAGTGAAGGGTTTTGTATCCTCAGGTGAGGAAACTAATGATGTCTGGATGGGCTCATTTTTTGGCTCAGGCTCTGTTTCCAATCCAGCCGGGGATTCTCACTTGGTTTGCCATGTCTTAAAAATGGGAATGGCACGTCCGCAGGCAGGAGTCCCCAGGATAAACGTGTAGTAACAGTCCTGCCATTTTCAGAAACAATACAGTAAGGACCACATAAAATAGTGTGAAGAAGACCTCTGGTCCTATCGGACAAATTATATTTTAAAGGACACATAAAAATGAGACTGTAATTACCTGTGCTCGTTAAGATGCTTTTAGTATTTTTTTTCTTTAAGGTGGATTGCACCCTAGCCACACTTAAACTCCAGCAGCTGCCTGAATTTTGTCTCTCAGTTTTTTAGGTTGACTTTCCCTAACCTGTCCTATGCTTTTATATTCTGCTGTGAACTTAAAAAATCTGGCATACTCCACTGCAGGGATGGATACGCTATTTATGTATAGTATACGAAATCATGCTTGTATGAAATTATAGCATCTAATCAGATATTGTCTGTGTTTTGAGATCACTGGATAAAAGACTACAAAATGACTAAGAGAAATGAATAAGAGAAATTCACTTGCTAATGTAATTTATTGTATCTTTCTGACTGAACAAAGAGTGCTTAATTTTACATAATGAGATAAACTGTATACGGACCAAATGATATAGAAAACCCTTTGTGCTGAAGGCAATGCATCCTTTTGGAATATATTGTCCATAAAACTGAAGTAAATAGTTGCATAAATACTTATTTCTCCATAAACATGTAATGACTCAGCTGAAAGCCAGACAGTATTAATGATGTATGATCTCTATTTTTGGCACATTTAGTAAAGTGAAAGTGTACCTACGTTTAGCATAAATGAAACACATAAATGCTGTTCTGCAGCGTAGGAAGGGAAAAGGTACCAAAATTAGATTTATAGCTCCTCTGCCAACTGTGAAAGGTAAGGAGTTGGAGGGACCTATCCCAGCTAGAGCTGCTCGGGAGCTCTGCTCTGGTGTCCCCTTGGTGCCCTTGAGTAACCTGTCCTTTTCTTCATGTATTTGTCTCAAAATGAAGACCAGGCCAGGCTTTCAGGTGCCTTTTAAATGTATTGGCTTAAAGGAAGTCTGTGTATTCAGATACTGGAAGCCCCCTGGACGTAGGCAGCAAGGAGGAACAGGAGTGGCTATGATGGAGTGATGTCCACATGAAGCCCCAGAAAAATGACATCCCTTCTTAAGCCAAATGAAGAGGTGCATTGGAAGAAACAAGTCTGTGGTCTCTCCAGATGCCACTGCGCCTTGCAGCCGTGGCAGCCCACAAAAAGGAAGATGTCGCGCAGCCCTGCCTTGTGGAGACGAGCGGCAATAACTCACTTGGCTCGCTCTGTCACGCTGCGGTGCAGCACTGCTCGCAGCCTCCAGCTTTCGGCTCTCTTGTGCAGAACCCGCAGCTCACAACGCAAGCCAAAGGGATCCCAGCAGAGGCTGATCCTTCCCAAGAGAGGACATTGATGTGGAGCTGGAAGGGCACTGAGGTGCCTGATTCCTTTTTGGATACAGACTCTCAGTGGAAGTTCTGAAGAAAAAACCTCTGCCTCTCTTTCATCCAAAGGCATCCATCAGTGCGGAATGGGCTGGACTCGCACTCACGGGTGGGTCCCTCCAAGACACAAGCGGCATTCCTGTGGCTGGGAAAGAAGATTTGGTGATTGGTTTGATTGATTTGGTGCAATACCCAGGCAGAGATGCTTTACTAGAAATACTGTCAAGTGACATGCTTTGGCCTGGGCTAACTGCATAGTCTTACTATTTCCTTCCCTTTCTTCTTGAGACTTTTGGAGTTTTTTACCAAAGGCTTTTGACTATCAAGCCATAGTAAAAGCAGAATGCATACTTTTAAGAGGGGTTGAGTCATTTTCCTTCCTGAAAGCCATGGTAGGTGTCTAGCACAGTCTATCCTTTTCTCTGCTCCAGAAAGGTCGCAAATATTTGCAAGAATAAATGCTTTTGTAGCAGACCTTTGCTGACCTTTTGCAATGAGCCAATAAGGATCGATCCAAGGCCAGGGTCCACCTAGAGCAGCAATATATAAAATAAAAATTCCATTTAGCTTTGTTTGCGGGGGGGTGGGGGTCTGTTGGTTCTAGCATTTGTTTATCCCATGTATTATTCAATTTACTTGCTTACAGAGTGAAACAAAATCAATTGAAAGTTGCTTTTCCTTTGCCACACATGACTGTCAAATCCTTGTGGAAAATTGCTTAAATTGTGTGATCTATGGTTCAAAGTGAGAACAGAATGCTTAATTAGAGTTTAATTATCTTGGAAGATTTGACGGTCTCTGATTGCTTTTGTTTTATTTCTTCACTTGCTCAGTGGTCTCTCTTGAAGTGTGTCCTCATTTGTAGCAGGACCAGGTGCACAGGTTGACACCGCACAGTTCCCCAGCATGTAACAATATATTTTCTCTTCAGTCTCATGCGAACATGTGTATCTGTCCAACCGACCAGGTAGCAAGAAAAATACAACACACCTGTTAACGTGGGTCTGATCCCTAGAACTCAGGACTAAATACCTAAAAAATCCCCCAGAACAGTTTACCCAGACCCAGATGTTAATGTTCTATTTCAGTCACTGTTCTTAAGGCCAGAAATAGGGTTTACTGAAGAATTGTGAACTTTGACATTGAAAGGCACCACTTGCCCACCAGTGCCTGATCTGGCACCAATTGAACTGGAGGAAAGTTTTTCCCATCGGGCAGCCTAGGTACCTAATGCTCAGCTTTCCATTGTACCCAGGCTCCTAAGATGCTGATGCGCTGCAGAATACTGAGAATATATCATTTCCAAACCATATTCATTCAGGTGGTGGAAAAAGGGAAAAAATGGGCTATGCCTTGATTTAGATCTCTGTCTTTAGGTCTTCGCTCTGGCACAGCGAGAGTTAGTTCTCCGCCAGCAGAAAATTGATCTGCTTAAAACTGCACTTGGGTTTGGGGAATGTTTTGTTTGGGTAGGGCTTTTTTTAGGTCTATTTAACTTGAATTAGTTCCCACGTTATCTTCACTCTGGGGCTGCTGGCACGGAGAGGGGCAGAGCAGAAGCAGGAGCAAATAGAGGGGAGAATTTTGGCATCAGTGCCAAGCTGTGCTGGCTGACAAAGGTCACTGAGTTGTGGTGTGAAGCCCTGCCTGAATCATAAGGGAAACAAAGGGAAGGCAGGCATGAAAATTCATGGGCCGATTTTGACGCTAAAAATCTTTACACCTCATTCAGCATTAAGAGCACTTTTGGATTTGAGTTTTACTCAAGTTTTGAATTTTTTAAGTTTCACTTTATTTGTGCCAAACAAGGATAAGATTGTTCATTAACTTCTAACCAGTTAGGCTTGTGCTGTTTGATTGTTGGCAAAGACTTCTTCGTGTCAGATGGGGAGAGTTTGGCTCGAAAACTTGTTACCTGTAAGAAAACTGGAATTAAGAACCCCTTAAGTAGATGGATTTGCAGAAGATTGTTTTTCTCTTTTGTGCATCTTCTTTCCCCTGTGGAACCTCCTGTGACAGCATGTTGTTTTCCTGAGGAGCCATTATTTAAATAAGAGCATATAGCAGGTTATATAAGAAAAGGTTGCCTTCAGTGTCTGGGCTCCTCCAGGCTCCCTCCTTGAGCTACGCAGCCCAAAATAAAAGCTGACATTTGAGCAAGCCCAGGTGATGTTTGTGTTATTTGCAATAGTCACCTCGTAATTCAACCTTAAACTGGGAAAGTGAACAACTGAGCCACGGAAGGCGGCAGGAATCCTTTCCGTTGATATTGCTGGGCTTGGATCAGGCAACCGTTTATTAGCACTCTTGGGATTGCAGGAAGTCAGCGTCGAATGACAATGGCATTATTACTGGCTGTCACTGCTAATGTCAATGTGAACATTAGGTCTGTAACACATGAAATGAGTCAAGAAATCCAAGGCCAGTAGAAATAAAGAAAGAAAATCTAGGAGAGGAGGGCTCGCAGTGCTATTTTTAATCTGTTTGAATCTACTAATAGGCTGGTAACAAATCTTTGTATATTATTTGATTATGTTTCTGTGCTAGTTAATTTGTTTGATTATGATTAGGGGATTCTGAAGAATAATGCTAGCTTTTTGTGCTTTATTAGAAGAATCAAGACTGACGTATCGTTATCCCTGAAAGGCTGTGAGTGCTCCTCCTGCTTTTGACACGTGTTCATTTATCTACCCTATGAGCTAAGAATACAAACCCTGGTACTCCAGAAGGTACTTGCAGATGTGGTTTCACCTGCTTTGGAAGGTGTGGGAAGGTTTTGCTGATTTAGAACTCAAAACGCAACCCCCGCTTTTCAGGGAAAACCAGATTTACAGCATCTTCTAATTGTATTGATTTCTAGGGTTGAGCTGGGATGCTTCGTCTGTTCCTAGGAGCAATCTCTCATCCAGGCCTATTGCAAATGAGAAAGAAGACAAAAATAGACTGGTCAGAAATCATTCAAAACACATCTAAGCAAGCCAGATGTAATCAAGGACTGAAATTTGTACTTAAAGCAATACGAGGAGCTGGAGACAAGTTGTTTTATGATAGGAAAATATGAACGAGCTTTTTTCTTTTGGTAGCTACTGCTGTGGTGGCTCTCCAGCAAAGATGCCATGTGGATCCTTTGGATGCATCTGTCAGTATCTACCACCTATGTGTGACCTCTGCTCTTTGACTGCTTGGAGTTATTAGAAGTAGCTGCAGGTTAAATCAACTTTTGGCTTGCTCCAAGTTGGATCAAGCACTGTTTTGCTGAACAAATGTGTGTGGGGTAGGAAATCTGGCTGCTGCTTCTGTGAGCAGGGAAATAGGATGCAAACCAGCAGACAATTGCTGGGAGAGAAAGCCAGGAGCTGAAATGCACAGGCAGTATGTGAGAAGTTAAACCCTGCCCCTGTTGTCCATGCAATTTTCTGCAGATTGCACTGTTCTTTTTCCATCATCCTAAATCGTGACATCTCCTTGATTTCCCCCTCACTATAGAGAATAGCCTGATCCAAAGCACTTTCTAATGAATGTCATTAGGAAGGAATCATTTAGCAGGGTGGAGTTTGTTTGTTTTAACTGACAGAAGACCTGAACCATCATTGTTCAATCATTCAATAAATCGTTACAGTTTATTTCCTTGCATTTTATTTTTCATCAGTTTTGCAGCTTCTGAACAAGTCAATGAGCAGTTTCTCGTCAACGATCCCAAATAATACCTCTGACACAGTATACCAAGGTGCGTTTTCACAGTGGTTCAGTAAAAACATCTTGACGGGAATTAAAGAGCCCCTCTCCTTCCAGACGTAGCGTTTTGTTATCAGATTTACATGCTTTTATTTTTCCTTTGTGAAAAGCCTGAGTCAAAGAAGTTGGAGAGTTACTCGAACAGATAATTGTGCTGGCTTTCCTGTACAGGCAAGTGTGAGCTCTCTTGCTGCTGAATGAAGAACATACTTTTTGACATTGCAACACATTTGAACTCCTCTTGTTTTGGTTCTTTGTGTGAGGGAACATTTCTTTTATAACTCTCCTGATGCCCTCAAAAAGGGAATCATCAGCTGGAGCTGGAAGTACTTTATTGTCTAAGTGCCAAATTCTGATTAGGGTGAAGAGAAATAGGATAAAAGTAGGTGAACCACATGGCATTAACATTTAAATTACTATCTCGGTAACTCGATGTGCCAGCGTTGGCCGTGTCTGAGCTGCAGGATTTTTCGGTGAACTCTCACTTTGCTTTCAGCGTCTGCCATAGGGAGGGAGCGCTGCCATCCTGGTTTGCATAGCACAGTCTGAATCCTAGCACATCAGACCCTGAAAAAGGCATTCCTTTGCCTTGCAATTCCCAGCTCTTGGCTAGCTCACTTCCATAGGAAAGTCATTGCCCTCAGGCAGGTGAGGATGGAAGTGGGAGCTGGTACCCAACAACAGGCATCTCACCAGCCCACTATGGCTTTGGCAGTGGTGGGAGAGCTCTCCTTCCTCTCCTTCATGCCCTTTCTTCATATGGAACTTAAGCCATTTTTTCCTGTGAAAAATAGCAGAAAGGTGTCTCTCCACACATTCTGAAGAGCACTAAGTCCAAAAGCAGTAAGAATTGTCTTATTTTATAATAACCTGTCAGAATTGAGTTTCTAGCCCTCTCTAGCAAAGTGGGAGCTTCCCAGAGAACAAGTTGGTCTCAGAGGTGGGCAGCTGGCCAATATGCAATGCCACAGATCTGTTAAAAACATGAACTAGACTGGCAACTCGAACTGCTTTCCTTAAAATAAAGAATTAGTCAGTTACCTCTGAGTGAACGAAAGCAAGAAGGTTGTTTTTCTCACCTTGATGCTTCTTAGTGGAGTTTTCCAGCTGCATTACCACAATATCACTTGTTTTCCCACCATGTGCTGTCAATTTTCACAAACCGTAATTATATTCAAGAATCAGAAGTTCTAGCTAGATTTTATTCTCTTTGTCTCTTATTGGCACCTGGCAGGGTTCTGCTGAAATGCCTTTTTGAGCTGTCCTTTGGTGATCAATCAGCTGAGTATGCAATGAACACCTATGGAGGTATCTGAAGTGTATAATGAGGTAAAAAATACACAAGGGTATCAGGATGCCTATTTCCACCTATAATATTGGAATTTTCATCATCCCTTCCAGTTTTTTCCCATGCCACAAGCATTTTCTGGAGAACACAGCGATAGTTTGTGTTAAGAGATTTTAGATCACAAAGCAATGTGTTGGTGCCCACCATCAGAATGAAGGAATAAAGTATTTATGATGTCCTGATACCCATCCAGAGATTCAGATTTCCATGGAATCAGACGTTTTTGTCCCTGTAGTTAGCTGTGGCCTTAATAGCCCTGTGGAAAGTGCTGGCTTCATAATTACTTTGTTTTACAAAATTACACTGAATTTCAAAGAACCTAATCCATTGAAGTTGCTTGCATTATAAATACGGCAGATTAGGGTGCAATTTAAGCGGTGCAGAACTAGCTCAGGGGAGCATCGCAGATCTTCATTTCATTTAGCTGTTACTGATGTGTCGAGAAGAAGAAAGAGTTGATTGCTGATTTATATGCCTTGTCTTTCATTATGTTATATTTCTGCTGTGCAGGGGGTCACAACAGAGTCTATTAACAACAACCAAGGCAGAACCAGCTGATGTACTTACAATCACGTCAGATTCTCTTCAAAATTGCTGTTAGTTGCTTTTTCTCCATTGTTGTCTCCAAAGTTTGCAGTCTGCTCTCCCAGCCATGACTAGAATTTTAATGGCCTTGCAGTCTGTTGTCTATTAGGGTTTTTATTAGTATTAATATGGTCTATTTTTCTAGCTGTCTGTTTCACTATATTTAATTTCAAAATGTTTCTGAAGTATAGGCTAAAGGGGTGCTCCCAAGGCACCATTTGCTGAAAGTTCATTTTAAAGCCATTAATATATGCCTCCAGCAAACCCTCGTATTAGGTTACGCAGCAAAGGCTCCAGAAGCCGGCTTCTAAGGACACATCTGACCGACTCCCAACTTAGAAGAGATATTTTAAAAAGATCTTGGCACTCTTTTATACCCAAATAAAAGATTTGTCAGAACAGAGCATCTCACTGTTCAAACATACTGACTGTAATCTGCATTTGAGTTTACACTGTGGTCACGGTTTCGGAGATCATCAACTTCCTACAAACTTCGTGAAGAGCAGAGGTTTTCTGCAGAGGGGAAGGCTGAGAGATGAATTCACCTTCAGCTGGACACCCAAGAGATCCATGTAGGCAAAGGTAGGTGCTGTGGAGCTCCCACCCGACAGTTCTCTCGCAGGGCACAGGTCCCTGGGAAGCTGGTCCATGCTATTTCTGTGGCGGGTAAAACTATTTGTTCAACCTTGCTTACCCCTTTCCAAAAGACGGTTTAAGGAATGAAGATACGATGCTGGAGCCCATCTGGCTGCCAGGTATGGCAAGAAAGGGAGTTTTCCTCTTGCTTTAATTAAACAACCATTTCTTTTGAGCCCAGAGTGCTTTCATTGTCTTTGTCAGTGGCTGCCAGGTGGGCAGAATTACAGCTGCCACTTTTCTCTGATATGAATCTGTGGAGAGCAGGACTCAGCGAAGACATGACAGAAATGTGGAGTTCCCGCAATGCTTCTTTTAATCTGATGTGTAAGAAGAAAAAGAGAGAGCTCTGTCATAACACATCAGTTTCACCAGATACATCTTTTATACAGAAATGTGCAAAAGTGCATGATATCAAAAAAAGTCCATTTCCCGAGATGGTGATGTGGCAGCACTCCCGCTGGTTCCTGGCATCCTGGGAATGTTGAATGAAACTTTAGCCTTGTCCTCCCTCTTCCCAGTGCTGCTTGAGTAACACATACTGGTTTAAACAGGGGACTTCATTAATTGCCCCAAATTCCCCCTTTCTTAAACAACAGTTTCTTATCTCTGTAATGTTTGAAACCAGAGCCTGAGATACGAACCTGCTGCCCTGCGTTTGGGTGAACTCTCTTGGATTAAAGCAAAGCCCGGGTCTGCAGAGCGTATGGCATGAAACCAAACCAAAACAATTGCATTTGGAAAGAACTGACGTTC
Organism: Himantopus leucocephalus; assembly: GCA_003993805.1. NCBI lineage: Eukaryota > Metazoa > Chordata > Aves > Charadriiformes > Recurvirostridae > Himantopus > Himantopus leucocephalus. The sequence goes on along the minus strand of RSEF01000020.1, from coordinate 12,727,464 downwards.
TCTGGTGGAAAGCCTTAGTTGCTATCTCTATTTTTGTGATATTTGTCTTCTGCTGTATTTCTTTTAGTTAGCAAAGAGTTTTTTCTTTGGCAGAAGCAAGGCAACACAAGAAGTCATCTTTTACAATTTACACACAGGGTGCGAAGCTTTATTTTCTTCCTGGCTTCTTTCACCAGCCCACAGCAAACATTTATCTTCTGAGTCCTCTAATAGGATGTGACTTGTTGTGACATCATATTTTGAAAGGCTGCGGTATAATGGGTGTATTTTATCCCCCCATCCCCAACACGCATACGTTTTTGCAATCATTTAAAATGCAGTGCAACCTCCTGGTGATCGGAACTGCTGCCAGAGGCGTCTCCAGCGCACGTGCTCAGTCGTGACTTTGCACAAGTCTATCACAAATAAACGTCTCCTGCGTCAGGCTTGCTCAGGACCACCCACAACTCCCTGGTCCTATGATAACGCCGGGCACTGTGATGCAGATTGCGGTGGCGGGGTCTAAGTTGCAGAGATGTAGCCGCACTGCCGGGACATCCGCACTGAAAGCCACAGAAACAAGAACATTGAGTTCCTCGTATTATTTTCCTAGTAGCAAGTATAAAAGTCCACAGCAACACACCGATAAGTTAAATATCCATTTCCTCCCCTCGCAGTATAGATCGAAGACAGAATTCATTCCATCAGGGAAGCACCCTGCGGAAATTCTGAGCTGTCAGCTGAAGCAGCGCTGGATATAAAACGTCTCTGGCTCTATTAGTATTTGTGCCATTTCTGATGAGAGTCTTTAATCGTCCCCACCTGATTCAGGGGAGACAGGAATATATTGTATTTTCTTTCCTGAATGAACTGTGCAAACATCTGTTTTTTACATTTTTGTTCATTATTTGAAATAAATAGAATTGGCACTGGGCAAACCCTATACAGTCCATTTTAGGTGGGTTTTATAAGCTGGGATTGCTCTCTCCGAAAAGAATCCAGCCCTGGAGAAAGGGCTGCTTCAGGGCCACCGCTTCCCAAGGGGAAGGCTGCCACATCCCGTCCAGGTGCCACCTGCTCTGAAAGCCTGGAGGGCCGCAGGGGACATCACAGTGCTGCAGAGTGGAGCCGGTGGCCTTTCTTCAGTCTGTCCTGCACAACCGCCCCAAGCAGTGAGTGACCTGGCAACATCTCAGCACCTGCGCTTCGCTCTTGGAAGTGCTGTTCCTCAGTCAAAAGAGGAGGAGCACGCGATGAAGGCAGGAGCACCCTGACCGTCTCTCTCTGAGAGGCAGGCTGAAGCTCCATGGCGTGCGGGAGGAGAATGGGTACGCGTGGGCGCTGAACCCAGTATAACCACAGCACCACAGGGCCACGTGTGGGCAGAGGAACAGCCCATGTGCTAACATCGCTGTCCTGACGTTCGTAGGTGTAAATGCCACACACAAGCCTGACTCCTCCCAAACTCTCTTTTTCATCATTGTGGCGACTCATATTTATTAGTTCAGAAGAGAATTTCACCCATTTTATTTTTTCTACTTTTTCAGGCATTACCTGAAAGGTTTTGCTTTATTCTTTAGATGTAGAAAGGCCCAGTGTTTTAAAAAATCCCACACCTTAAAATTCAGAAACAGAACATGTACAGTAGAACAAATTGTCCGAGCAGCTCATGATGGCGAACCTGCAAACCTGTGCAGCTGTCGGGTGCCCACAGATTTTGGCTGTGGAACAGCTGTTGAGTGGGTCATACAATTAACAAAAGAGCACATGTAGGTGCCTATGCCATTTCTTAAGAAAATAGAAAGGCATATGCATTCATGAAGTCTTTGAAATCTAATTGCATAGTAAGAAAAGAGCAACGTTACTGTTTTGGCTGAGGTATGAAGATTGAGTTCAGTCAGCGGAGAGCATCCGGGAAATGAAATGAGAAAAGCCAGGAGCTCGCCTTTTGAAAGCAGTGACAACACGGGTGCTGGTTTCTTCTTGGGGTTACATTCTTTTCTGTAAAAGTAAATGAAAACATCCTTCTGGTGATGTCCTGAACAACAGGGTTTGTTGCCAGCTTTCCTGCTATTAAAATCCGATTGTGTGTGTCCCTGTAGAGCAGGGCAGCCTGCAAGCCGGCCCGGATCCTCTTCTCAGCTAAACCGCGTGCTGCCTACAGGGAGCCGGCAGCACCAATAGCCCATTCTTAAGTATGTGTTTTATACCAAAGTGTGAAAAATCTCAGGGCTGACATCTGAGTGTGGACATCACCTCCGAGCGGTGGGAGGCCTGCCGGCGCCCTGCCCTTGCACGGCGGCTCCCCGGCACGCAGCGGCAGCCAAGCGGCACCGGCGGGCAGCGTGCCGGCGGGAGGCCGCGGGCGGTCGGCAGCCGTAGGTTGTGAGCACGTGTAGAGATTGTTCCCAGTGCTCCTCCCCAGGTGTTGGGATCCCACATCAGGGTCAGCGGCATAGAAATGCGGAGGACGGTGCTGGTTTCTGAAGGCTGCCCTGTGAAGGTGAGCATCTTGGGCTGTTTTAACCTCTGTAGGGAAAGAATGATCGTTACAAAAATAAAATGTTTTTTGTCAGGCTAAGGAGTCATTTTATTGACCCAAGAGGGAGCAGAGCCCTGGGCAGTGTGGGAGGTGCTGGGTTGCAGATCCAGCCTCGCCGCCTCTTTGCAGGGCTCTGAGCGGAGCGGCACACAACCCCCGGCATTCGGCGGCCAAGCAGGGAGGTGAGGGCTCTCTGGGTGTTCCCTCTCCCAAACTCCTCAGCAGCACCTGTATAACTTAGTTCATGTTCGCTGAACACCTAGCACCTCTGTTTATGTTGTCTATGTTTTCCTATATCAGTAGTATAAGGACTATTTAAACTTCCTCCAGGTGTAAGCTATCCCTCATACCTATTTTGTATTATAAAGTCCTTGCAAAAAAACCCAAACAACAAAACAAACAAAAAAATCTGAAGATTTGAGATTTTTTGAATATGAAAGACATTTCTTTAAATCATTATAGTAATTGAAATTTCCTTGTTAATATGAATACCCAAATTAATACTGAATTAATCAATTCATTAACAAAGAAATATGGAGTAAGAGTTTGTAAATACCACACAGGAAATTTAATATCTTTGAATTAAAATGCTACTGGTCTCTGCTGTAAACATAGTATGCACTTTGTTTTTGTACATGGTCAAACACGGAATGAGGCAATTTAGCCAAAGGAAATGATAAGCACTGTAAGCCATCACGGCCCCATGGAAATCTGCAGAATGCCAATAATTTAATAAAACATGTGCTTGCTAGATCAAATACTCCTAACTCTCTTTGCTCTGCAGCGAAACCGTGAGATCCAAGCAGAAGGTATGCTGAGATACTGCGCTCTCCGAATCAGTAAATTGCTGAGTACCTAAAATCATCAGCTACTTCAATTATTCTTGGTAGCAGGATGTATCTGTGTTTAAATAGATGTTAAGGTTGTGACTGTAAACAGGAAATGAAAAATAAAAAAAAAAACCATGCTGGAACAGAAAAATAAAAGCAGATTATTTCTAACTAATGTGAGACAACAGTTGAAAACTGTGAAACTGATTTTTAAAATATAAAATGGGAGGAAAGTACAAAGAACTGTTCTTGCTGGTGGCAATGCTGAGGCTGGCAGGAGAGCTGATTGCAGGTAAATGGACAAAACACAACAAATATATATGTGTGCTGTACATCAGTAGAATATGCATTATGTGCATCAGTAGTATGCCTTCACATGGGGAGTAAACGATGCAATATGTCAGTACGTGATACCGACACTTTTCAAATTATGTTTGCTCCAGTATGTATGTATATTGGCTGCAGAATGAGTCCTTACAAATCTGAATTCCCATTATGTTTAATGCACGTCTAAAATGTATATTAAAATGCATATTGAAAATCACAATATTTCTCTTACCCTTATTGACTACACTGGGGGAGAGAGGCGTATGGTTTAGGTATGTGGTATCTAAGAGCTTGAAACCAGTTCAAGGTACCCCGTAGCTCCCCTGCGGTGACGAACACCCTTGGCTGCGGCACAGACCACAGCCCAGCTCCTCGCTCAGGCACGAGTTAGCTCTTCCAAGGGGAAAAGCAAGGGAAAGGCAGTACAGGAAAAGGCATACAAACCCTGACAAATGCATACTCAGATGTCCTGATCTTTGCTTGAGCTGCAGATGGGTGACAAAAATAGACACAATTTCCCTCTCACTTTCTCTTCCCTCCATCGAGCAACCTGCCCAGGGAAGGCTGGGCCCTCTCTGCCGCGGCTCTGAAGCTTTCCTTATCATTTGTATGGAGTACGGTAGTGCGTTTCAGGCACCTCTGCTGTCTGTGGTTACCCGCTGGACCCACCCCCCAGCCCAAGTGCCACAGCAATCCCTGTGGCTCGGGTTAACGACCCGTCTACTGAGGTAACGAACACCCATCTGGTAGGTAGAGAGCCTGGTCGCGTTGCACAGGGTGACTGATGGCTCACATATGATGTGGAGCTGCTGTATTACTGATGCTGTGCAGAAGCAAGTCTTAGGGAGATGAGCACTGAGGTATCCCTCACCTTGGAGGAGGAACCAGGTCTCCTGCCTCACAGCCATCCACAGCGGGGTACACGCTCAAACAAAGAGCTGGTTGGGGTGAAAACATTTTTACTTTCCTCTTGAGGGAAGATTTTCTGGGATTTCCCCCTCTCATTTTTCCTATGTTCTTCGTATAAATGCACGTAAAATAGCGGATATTCTCCAGGATGAGTGCAAGACATGTTCAGTGCCTTCAAATATTTTGATTTCTCATTTTCAGGTTGTTTTGATTCTAACTCACGGCTAAAAAAGTGAAAACTTCGAGAAACTTTGAGCAAGAATCATGGAGGATACTCCTGAGGCATGATCTATGAATTTTGTAAGAGTATGTTAGCTGGTCTATGTAGTAATTATGTCAGCACAGTTCCCACCATCCACTCTCCGCTTGTTTTCCATTAGTGGGTTTGTTATGATACTGTTCAGATACTACTGCAAAATTTTCCAGAGTTTGAAGAACAATATCATCAACATTAATCTGAAGAAAAAAACACTCACTCTGCTCTGCTAACGCATGCAAACATTTATTTGTCTAATACATAAGATGCACAACTGATTGCTCAGATATTCTTCCTGCTGCTGTTCCCTTTTCTCTGAGCTCTTACAAAACGTAGCAGATGGTTAAATTTACTGTATCATCTTACAACAAAAAAGAAGGTGCTGACTCTTCCATTATGCACGGAGAACCTCATGTGACCCAGAGGACTGCAGCAAGTACGGAGCCAAATAAAAGCCCCATTAATTAACATGATCTTTGTCATTCCCACAAGCATGATTTTGCTGTTTCTTCCTTTGAATTTGCAAACTTCGGTGTCATGGTAACCCATTCCTTTCTGTATGGGGATGGTCTGGGTAGGATGGTCACTCGTACTCCTGACACCCACTCCACTTTTGGTGAAGTGCCTTGGGATCTTGTGATTTATTTCTAGCAATCAAATCCACCCTAACTTTTCCTGTGACATTTTGAAACTGCTGATCACCTCAGTTGCTCTCAGAAAGTGCCTCCTGCTCCTGTTCGACCATAATGAAAAAAGAATGGTGGCATTAGTGAGGTGCCTCGTAGAGAAGGGCTTACGGAGACTTGCCAAGCAACAAAACTGTCCTGGGTGTCCTAAGAAATGTGCTCAATATTTATGGCATCTCTTAGCAGAGGCAGACAGATGTAACTAAGAAATGAAACCCAGTTTGCATTAATAGAGAGGCAGTTTTCTTTTTCTAGCTGCTTTTGTAAAATGAGCGCTGTCAGGATATTTTGTAGAAACTATGGATATTTTTTTGAGAGAACTATCAAGTATGAAAATATTTAGAAACAAATTATATTAAAGATGATAAGGACAGTAAATACTTGAGGATATTGAAATGCTCCACTTCACCATAAAAAAAGGTTTTCTTTTTTTTTTCTCAAATTAAGGGTCTTGGCTTCCATAAAAGCAACACAGACCAATGCTGTTACTCTCTGCTGCTGAGGCCATCGTTGCCCTGACCAGGATCACCTGGGACCCCCACCCCCACCCGCACCCCCACCCACTGGCCCCAGAGCCATATTTAGGGCAGACACTGGGCCTTGCAGGAGTTTTTTTGCCTGTTGTGGGCAGCTGTTTGCTCAGTCCTGTCTGCCCCTAGAATCCCGCTTCCAGGTTGCCCTTGGACCTCTTTCTCGCTTTGTGTGTTGCTGCTGGTGTGGATGCTGCCGCATTGTCCCTTTTGGGTCCCACCCCCTCATCCTCTGCAGAACTGCTCCTCTCGTGCTGCTCCTCGGTGGGCGGGCGGACAGCCCCCTCTCTGCGTGCTCAAGGTGAGAGGTAATTAGTGCTTTTTGTGTTTATGGGGCTCGCCGCATCTGATTGCTTTGCAGCTTGTGGTTTGTCTTTTCTTTAATTGGCAAACCCCTTTTGAGTTATGGAAGCTGTAATCTCTGTTTTTAGAAAATGTGGAGTTGAATCAATTAAACTTTAGCCCAGATATGTAAATATTGCTTCCCAAATCCAGCAGGAGCTGGATGCCTCAGTGCCATCTGAATTTAACTACATGGTCTAACTTTGCACTAGAAGCCCGCAGGAAGGCGGAGGTTTCCACATAAGACTTTTCATTCTGAGCTTATTGCTGTGCTCTGCTCTGCAAGAGACTCTGGAGATTGTTGCGTACACCAGGAAGAGGAAGGTGCCACCATGCTAAATTCCTTTGTCCTCTGAGCCACTAGAAAAAGACTTTAAACACAGAAAAGATGGAAACTCTTGTTGGAAAACAGGACTGAAACACTTAAATGACTATTAAATGAATAACTATTAACAGTGCTGCATGCTACACCTTTCCTGAAGGAGGTGACAGCCAAGTACAAGCTTTTCCTTTCTCTCCATCAAACCAAGGGCTTGCCAGTCATGTGCCTGTGCTTGATACTGAGCAGACTTGTAGGGCACAGTAAGAGTTAAACCCTATTAGTTCAAGGAATGTAATGTGCTAATATAAACAACAATGAATTAAACATTCCAATATTGCTATTTATTAAAAGAGGAGAGCATCCGCGTTCTCGCAATATTGGCTACAATATTGAGACTCAAATTAGATTTTGCTGGGTTTGCTTCCTCATAATGATTTCCTTCTAAGAGTCACACGTGCAGACGCACACACACACAGAAGCAGTTGTACGGGCATGTGAGAACAGTCCTAGGAAAGAAAACCAGTTCCATTTTGAGCCTTAGGGTGTGCCCCCAGGTCTGTGCCGGGCTGCACGGGGGCCCAGGGGAAGCGCTCGGCCGCGTGGGCTGCATCGGTGTACGGTGTGGAAGCCCTCCTGACCCAACGAGGCTGCTTTTAAAAGGAGGATAAAGGAAGCTGTAAGGTATTTCAAGGGAAAATAAACCTAGAGCAGCAGACATTGTCTCTCTGCTTCATAAAAGGAAACTAAATCCTGGGGATACCCCGCTTCGTGCGTAGAAGGAAGTCAGGATTTCCACAGACATATCCTGAAGGGGGAGAGAAATGACCTAAATTAATGGATTATATTGGTTTCTTAGTTCTTTCCTGACTACTTTTCAGCTGGATTACTATACACATGGATGATAACAATCAAAGGGGGGGGGGGAGCAGTACCTTCCCCCCCAAAGATGAGTGGAGACCGCAATGTGATAAACAGGTTATCCCTTGCACAAGTATAATGGGCACTGATAGTTCTGCACAGAAGACCAGTTTCCTCTCCCCCCGTTCAATTTATACAGGCTTCAGCCTCAGGTGGGGTGCTTGTTTGGCGTCCTGGGATGGATGATTGCCAGTCCTGCTGTCAGGGTGCTGCTCACCCAAACAGTCCTACGGTGGGGGGGAGGCCACTGCCGCCCCCGCGGCCCCTGGAGCAGCTTCAGGTGTCTCTGGCAGAGCTGGGTCCCAGCTGGGCTCTTTGTCTTAGTGAGCTTTGCTGCAATTACCAAAGGTTCACTGAAACGTTTACACTGTGAAATTCCTCACAAATTGGAGGCACGTTTAACACATTATTGCTAAACTTAAAAAGAAACCTGTGGGGAGGCTGATGCGCTTGTGATAGCTTGTTGTTTGGAAATTGAATTGTCCTGCTGGAACTGTTACCCATCTGTTGCTTTTCCTCTCTCTTTTATCCTTGGTATTATTTTTCAAAGTGTGATAATGCATTTCAAGAGCCTTTCTTGATTGAATAATTGTAAGTTGATAAACAGAAACTGAAGTTAATATCGAAACACACAAGATTGATGTGGTGTAAAGATTCAGCAGAGATGATCTATGTGCTAGAGTCAATAGAGACCTCAGTTTATGGTACTTGAGGATCTAAACTCCTGTACAGTGCACAGGTAACTATAACCAATGCAGCACTATAGTTAGTGTGGCAGTGCTATACAAAGGGATGAAAACATTTAATTTGTTTACAAATTTGTGTAGCCTCTTTTCTTCTCAGAGAATGACTTCAAGCTCATTGCACTTGAAGTGAGTTCATGAAGATTTTTCATTTCATTCTTGGATTTATTACAGATAATGTTGAAGTGTGTTTGTTATTAGAGGTTGCTGGAGGTTGGTTTGTGGCAGTAGTGATGGTACATTTTCTATTCCTTGAAAGATGCATGTTACATAGACATTTTTTCCCCCCTTACTCAATTCAAAATTAATGGGTTACTCAGTGACAAAACTAAACAAGGATAATTATATATCATAGAAAGATATTGTTTTGGGGTCAGGTAAAGTTTTTTTGGTTTTGCTTTTGTAAATGGGCACTAGACTCATCAGTATGAATTGCACTCAGGAAAAAGCACCGTCAGAAGGATGTTTCAGCACAGAGCTGAATAGCAGAAAGCCAGAGCCCTCGGTGCAGTCAGGTGCGCGTGTGGCAGTGGCACTGCGTGTCACCAGCCCTGCACCCAGACATGGGCCTTTGGGCAGCAGAGATGGGTTCTCTGGAGTCATGAAAATGCCACCTGCAGAACAGTAAAAAAATCCCTCCTATTATCCTGATAACAAATGTGCCTAGGAAGATCAAATTCCCAGCTGAATGATCAGCACGGTTTAATGCAGACATAAGGGCAGGTCTCCGGCAGGTGCCCGGCCTCGGGGTGGAGGCGGACGGGAGGGAAGGCAGGCATCAGTGCCACTGTTATAGGCAGGCAACAGACCTGCAAGTTTCTTAGTTCACCAGTTGCACTGTGTAGACAGCACTTCAGAAACGGGTCAGGGCTAAATCAGCTGGAATCTGTTCCTCGGTAAACTTCAAACGAAGTTATTTGTACTATGGGTGGAAAGATGCCATTACTTACCAGTCAGTTCGAGTCTCTGTCTCTCTGTGTCTCTGCAGATCATATTTCTTTCTTGCTTTTTTTATCTGATTTCTGTTCTGTCAGTGAGATGATTCCCAAAATACCTTGGGGTGCGTTCCTCAGTCTGGATGTTCATTATCTGCAAATGCCCCAAGCCCCATATATTTATTTTCTGTAGACCTCAGTCTGGAAACAAAACAATAAACTCTGCGGTTTGTTGTGGCTGTGCAACAATCTGCAATCTGACTTATTTATTAATTTACTTGTTCTGAGACTTTGTTTTCATTGCTATCTGCTGTGGTGCAAAGGGGTCTTTTGTGTTGCCTTTTCAACAGTTTTCCCCAAAAGCTGAAATTGTATTATTTTCCCAGATGCAGGTCACCTGTCATGTCATTCACCTTTCTTCAGCTCTTCCCTAACCCTAAGTAACCCAACAACAAACTGACCAAACCCCAAGCAAAAACAAACATCTTGATAGGTATAAATTATTATAGCTTTCCAAAAGTCATCTTGGTCTGCTCCTGATTTCTAACCTCCTTAAAAAGAATATTGAATAATATGGAAGGACTTATTCGCAGCTGACAGATAGAAATAGTAGTGAGGCAAATGTCCTCCTTGCTATTTGGGTTTGCCCTTAGGATTTATCTTTGCCGTATGTTTAAAGCACTCTTCCCTGCATTTTACCCAAACTCATGTACCGTTGCTACCCAGGTTTATGCAAGCCTGCAACCCAGGGCTGTTTTATGGAGGTATAAACTATAGTCCTTCTCCTTTGCATTGTGGATGCAGATCAATCTTACTTTGCAGAGATTTGTGATAGTCGTCTGGTCACCAGCAAATCTGGGCAGTTTACTGCCCCGGTGTATTGGGTCTGGCTGAAGCGGAGTTCGTTTTCCCCATAGCAGCCCTCAGAGTTCCGGGCTTTGTATTGGTAGCTAGAAAGGTGCTGATAACGTTCTGGCTACTGCTGAGCAGTGCTGGCACAGTATCACAGCTGTCTCACCAATGTTCCCCCCTCACTAGTAGGCTGGGAGTGGGCAGGTACTTTATTAACCTGCCTTTATCTTGACCGATGAGGTTTTTTCTGTCTTATTTTCTCCCCCCCTCTCCCCATCCTGCTGAGGAGGGGAGTGATAGAGCGGCTTTGTGGGCACCTGGTGTCCAGCCAAGGTCAACCCACCATACCTGGCTCCCAGTTGAGCCATTACCCCAAATACAGGTGCCCTGCAGAATGGCCTGGGCACAGCCCGATGGGAAGGGTTTGAGGAGCTCGAAGAGATCTTGAGCAGCCTGCATGGCTGGGTGCCTGAGGACACCCTGGTAATGTCCCAGGGAGCTTGGGTGTGGGGCTAGCAGGAGAGATGGGGAGGAACCGCGGCTGGGCAAGCGCTGCAGGAGGCTGCCCAGGGGCCATGTACTTACTGTGGTGGCAGGTAGAGGAAAAGCTAGAGATATATTCAATCAGAGCAGTTTGGAGGAAGAAGTGCAAGAGGCAAACTGTGCAATTTGTTGCACCTTATTTGGATCCAGCTCACATACAGGTCTCCTGGCCATGGTGCCTGTTAGTTTTAAATGAGAAACACTAACTTCAAATAACTAGCACTTCGCTCACCAGTGTGGAGGAGAGTAAATTTTTGGTTCCAGACCGCTGTTACTGTGACACCTACATGCACCGCACTTAAGTTTCCTAATTGCCAAATGTGGGCCTCTCTCCAGGAAATGACTTGGCTGCGTTTTTAACTCCTTTAGGAGAGTAAAAAGAGACCATGTCTTGATGCGCAGACTAAAATCTCAGTGAGGGGAATGCTTCCCCAGATCAAGGGCACTGACAGCCCTGAAATGTCCTTGATGTTTCACTCTTCCAAGGGATATTGTTGATAGAAATGCTTTTTGGTAATGACTAAGTAGTGATGTGAGAGACAGTGCCTTCAAAAGAGGGGCTGTGGATAACTGCTTTAGCACTTGAACTGTTACTCAGAAATAAGTGTCTTCCTAGTACTGGGTTCTCATTACAGATAATGACCACACAAAGATGCTACCACCTTCAGATACATGCATTTCAGGTTTAAATAGAGTATATGCGCTATATAATTTCTTTGTTGTGATTTGAGGAAGAATTTTGGTAAACCTTGCTGCTTCTTTCTTTTCATTATAAGAGAATGTAAAAAAAAAAAAAATACAAAATTTAAGTCTCGTCACCAAGTTCTAACCATCTCCCAGAAATATTTTCTGTTACTTCAGACTGTATAAGTACACACAGTAACAGAATAATTTTAAAGTACTTGAAATGCTTCATTGTTATACATTGAATAATACAGAGCAGCATAACAACATAGATTCTTTCAAAGCTGAATGGTGAATGTTGCCTGGAATACTCTTGCCCTTTTGAGGCATCTGATTGCCAACATAATGGGTCTCAATGGGAATTCATAACTATTACAGTATCTTTCAAACTACAGTTAAAAATACGGAAGCCATACAATAAAGCAATTTTCCAGGCATAGATGCTTGGATCAATGGTCTTAAAGTGATCAGGTGGAAGACACACAATGGGTCCCAATTTAACTACAAGAAGAACCAACCTGCAACCTTCAAATGAAGTAAACCCGCAATGTTTTTCTTTATTTCTTAAGAGTGAAGACTCTTTAATTTTCAGCTCTTTCTGTGCTTCAAGGTCCTAATCAGGTTTGGGAGTGTGACAATAATATGAGAAAAATCATACTGTAAGACTTTTCAGGCAAATTTTAGAGACCTAAGTGGTGTTATATAGGGTGAGGTAAACTCTGCAGCTCCCCAGTGCAGCTGTGGGGGAATGAGTGAGACCTGGCCAAGATGGGCGAGAGCTTGCAAAGGGTGGATGGGGATGTTGAACGCAGTGGCTGGGGATGTGCAGCCCCCCCAGACCTATTGGGGATGTGCGAGTGTGGCCTGCCCTGAGGAGACCCGGCTTGCTATGTATGCCCTGAAGCTTTTGGAAAGGTTTCTGCTGCGCAGCCCTTGTGCTGTGAAGGTGGAGGCTGGGAGTTGGATGTGTCCTGCTGCCCAGACTGAGCTGAGCTGGGGAGCTGATGAATCCCAAGGTTCCGTGGCTTGGCCAACTGAGTATGTGGGACCAACGTAAGGGTTTGTCCAGGTGCTTTGTCCTGAGTTCTGCATGTTTTTCCCCTCTAGTTCAATGAACTCTTCTCAATAAAACTGGATTGAATATAGCTCTTATCTGAGGTCGGAAACACGCCTCAGGTGCAAAGCCTGGGTCAGGATCTGTGATGCCTTGGAGTCCGCACTTGCTATGGTTAAGGGTTTTGATAAAGGGTCTTGTAGCATTAAAACTCGCATCCTACCCATTTTCATAAAGCCTAGGAGCCATCTGGATTGGGTTTACTGGCTCAAACTGTAGCTAAAACTGAAATTCTCCCCCCCCCCCCCCCCCCCCCCAAAAGNNNCCCCCCCCCCCCCCCCCATGAATGAGAGTTTGAGCTGCAAGATGCATCAAACTACAGAGTTCTTCAACATCCCACTTGCTTGAAATTCTCTTCACACACTGGAATAGTTGAGGCTATTGCAGGGTTTTTACAGATCATAAGGAGTTTTGTCTCTTCATACTGTACTCAGAGTACCCCCAACTGCTCATTGTACAATGTAAGGCACCACATGGCCAAACTGGAGCAGAAAAATAACTTCCTCTAATGTGAAAACTGAGAAAGTGTGAAGTAACAAGTATTGACAGCTGACTGAGTAACGTGCATTTATAAGATGTTTTTCTCTTTAGGATCCTTTGAGGTACACAGTATCGATAGCAGTACTAGGTGTTGTGATTAATTCTAAATGCCTTTAAGAAGTGGTTATGGAAAAGGAAAGGATAAGGTGCGCTGGGAAGGGTATGATATAATTGAGTGCCAGGGCTAGAGTTAAATAGCACTACACATGTATATGTTTATAAACCCATAGGTGTGGGCTCACTTTTACAGCTGTGGAAGTACAATGTAAGGGATGTTTGGCCGTATGATAGAGCCAGTCCTGCCACAGGGATGGCTAAACACCAGGATCACAGATTCCTACTGTAAGGACAGCAAAAGAAGCCTTATGAAACCTGGCTGTAACAGACTTTTATCAGAGAAGAGATAAAACATGCTTTTTTAATGACTTTTTAATGACTGAGTTGCAAATTATCTCCAAACATGTGGGTTTTTTGCTTTTTATGTAAGATATCTTCCCATAACTATCCTCCCACTCAGACCTACAGCTTAGACTTCACATGTGCTTTTGTGTTTTGCTAATTCTCTAGGAGGAAAAGAAAGCACAATGGCTTGATTAGTTATGATTAAAGATACGGGAAAAAAATGGTGGGCAGGAGTTTAGGTTTTCTATTAAAAAAAAAAGATGTATTGCTCTATTTCGGAAGTGCTTAGTGGCCATATAACACCAAAGACACATTAGAAATAGTAAAAAAAATTAATCATGCACAGAAGAGGAAGAACAATAGATTTTCATAAGTATTACTAGTGTTATTAATATCAGGAAAGAATACAACATAGCCACACATGATGATGAATTTTTTTAGGTACAGAAAGCCCAAGAATAGCAGCAACACAAACACACTCAGATGTTCAGAACCCTTTTAAATTCTTATTGTTTAGGCTAGTCGGATAGTACTGAAGATAATCACTATCAGAATCCTGAAAAAAAGAGAAGCTATGAATTTTAGATTGTGTATGTGGAGGTTGTATGGGAAATAATAAAAAAACCCCACAGTTTGAAGGAACTGGTGTCGTAGGAGGGAAAAATCCAACTCCAGTGAAGTCAGAGTGATTTATTGGGTCCCCATCAACTGAGGGGACAAATAAATGCTCCATTTGTCATATGTGCATTTAGATTCTGATGGTAAATGACATTACATGGGCAAAAGTGTCTTTGCATAAGACTGTTTCTCTGGCAAAGCTGTCATCAAGTTTATAAAAATGTTTATATAGCAAAACCGAAACATGTCTTATTAAGCCTGCATGTTATTTATTAGTGCAGTCAGTTTGTTATGGGAGGTATACCAGCTTAGCCCTGCTTAAAAAAAATAGTTCTTGGGAATCTTAGCATGAAATTTGGCAAGAGACTTGAAAAAAATCATACTTTTACATTCCTTGTGTGCTGTGAGGCATTAGAAAGAATATAGCTGAGTGTTTATTAAAAATAAAAATATTTACCACGGTGACTCCATCATGCAATCTGGCTGGCAAGTTTGATAATCACAGCAGTTAGGAGGAAAAAGAGCGTAGGTGGGTAAAAACAGAGGAGCTGCCTCATTCATGAAGAGTTCTTTTAAGTAGAAATGGAGCCTGTGGAGTGGACATATGTTTCTCATTTAAATAAAGCCAGTTTGACTCTGACATTTATGAAAGTGAGACTAATGAGTGTAGACCAAGCTGTGTTCTCACCCTCAGCAGGGTAGCACCAGCTTGACCTGACCATGCATAAGCGAGAGTGCAGTCTGGTTCGGTTATTGTCTGGATAAGACAGTTGTTACATACAGATCTTTATGTTAATTTTTCCACAATTAAGTTTTCTTGGCATAAATGTCTAAAGATGTCCTTCTCAAAATCCTGCACGTTTATATTTGACAGAACCATTAGGGTACACAAGCAAAACTTCCTGCAAGCTCTACCTGCGTGAAGTGTTGCTGGCTGATTTGTCTGGTCCTCCCCAGAAATTTGAAAGGGAAGGAGAAAGTACTTGCATGTGATCCTCAGGCTGTTTGCTAGAGTTTCTTGAATGTTCCTTGGGGTATTCCATTTTATTTCATGTCTCTTAAAGACCCTGTCATCAAATCGGATAGTGCCAAGGTTTGATGTCTGGTCACGTTCAACATAGCTGGAAGGAAGTGTCACAGTAATCTTAGATTTTTAGTTTGGATAAATTAATAAAATAAAGCTAACTTTTTTATTTATTTAAAAGGCTAAGTTATTAACAGAGAGGTAGCCAGAGCTGTTAAAGATGGCAGAATGTGACACGAAGAAAATATGAGCAGGAATGGGCATGAAAGGAAGTGATAGGAAACTAAAGGATTTCATTTCATTTATTAGTGTTCTTGCCCCAAAAATGTTAAAAAGCTGAAACAATCTAGGAGCTGTAATACTTGAGGCCTCTTACCACTTAATAGCAATGGCTGCTCTGTTAGTTTACTTTGAACACATCTGCTCTCTAAGTGCTACACAAGGCGCAGGAATTAACATCAGTTAAGGTACCTCTGACAGGTATTGATCCAAGGCTCCGTGGAGCAAGTGAAGGGTGCAAGCTAAGGGGGACTTCCCAGATGTTTATTGGGACATTATTAAGACAAAGTGTTAATGAATTCTGGTGGACTTAATCTGGTTTTAGAGACATCAGAGTTAGAAGATGTTCAGTACAGCAAGAGAGATTTGAAGTCACCCAGGTTGCAGTAATTTCAGTTGCTGGCCCTCTACTCACCTGGTTTAATTGTTGTGTGCACCAGCCAACTGCAAATAATGTGCCATAATTTCACAAATGGCACAGGTAAAAAATTTGGACAACCATGGACCTGAGTTGTGAAACCTGGTGTAATTTCATGTTTCTCAACCGGTTCCATGGTGAAGCCATTGCTACCACTTAAATCCAACTTCTGTTCTCTTCTAAATGTGGATGTGCAGTATAGAAAGGGCAGGTGATTACAATGTTTTACCATAAAGTTGAAAATATTTGCCCTTTTTTATTAAATTTTCTTGCTGCAATCAAGAGAAAATGTCTCGCTTTGTGATTCAATTAGGTCCATAAAGATAGTGATGCTGTATAGTCATTTCCTTAAGGTTTTGGTTTTTAACTTAATTAAATGTTAATATACCAAGCTGATTCTTCATACATGAGAGAGACCTAATCCAAGAAGGAGCTCTGTATCTTATCTTCTGCCAGTCCTGGAAAACAGCCAGGGGGTAGATCTTTGATGCAATTTAACACAGCAGCAAGGCTGTTCTTATTCTGGCCAGAATACCTTACTCAAAGCCATTTTTGTCTGCCTCAGACTCAAAACTTGGCTTACCAACCCAATATTCCTTCACTTTTGTCCTACCCTGATGAAAAGTCATTTATTCCAGGAAAGATAAGAGGCTTTGGAGCAAGGGTAAGTGGAGATGCCAGTATAGCAAAGGAGACTTAGCCCAAGACATGAATGTTAAGTGCTGGGATGCCTATTGACTTTTAATGTATGCTTAACTTTTTGTCTCTGTTTTAACCAGATTTAATCTGAAAGTCTGTAGATGATGTTGTCTCACATACCACTTCTTGTTTATTACAAGTTTTCTCTTTCCCGGAGAACAGAAGCCCTGTCCAAGCGTCTGCAGTGTAATTACTCATTACAGTGCAGAACTGTGCCTGGAAGGGAGTGGTTCCCCCAAGGGAACTCAGACAACTGATAGAGCTATGTTTCAACTGATGTCTGTCACAGAATGGTTGAGGTTGCAAGGGACCTCTGGAGGTCATCTTGTCCAAACCCCTGCTCAAGCAGGGCCACCTAGAGCCTGTGTGTCAGGACTGTGTCTAGGTGGTTTTTGACTATGTCTAAGGGTGGAGACTCCACAACCACCCTAGGCAACCTATTCCAGTGCTCAGTCACCCTCACAGTAAAAAAATGTTTCCTGATGTTCAGATGGAACCTCCTGCGTTTCAGTCCATGTCCATTGCCTCCGGTCCTGTCACTGCTCACCACTGAAAGGAGCATAGCTCTTCTCTTCTTTGCACCCTCAATTCGGGCATTTACGTACTTTAATAAGAGCCCCCCTGAGCCTTCTCTTCTCTAGGCTAAGCAGTCCCGTCTCTATCGACCTTTCCACATATGTGAGGTGCTCCACTCCCTTAATCATCCTTGTGGCCCTTTGTTGAACTTACAGTGTTTCTTGCTGCAACTGTACTGACAACATTAACCATATTGGTACCACAGCAGGGAATCACTTCTGATGGATCAGATTTTTTTACCATTGTAGTCAAAGAATAAGACACAAATGATTTCTGGAAAGGGAACCAGAGCCTGCTGCTAGGGTCAGTTCACAACTGAAAGCAAAGTTCTCATAGAGAGATTGGTGGCTATTGTTGTGTGATTGGAGACAGTCTATCTCCAGTGGTGTTACTGATATAAAATTTATCTGCCTGTATTTTTTTACTTAGAAAAGAAGCTATTTTGGGTCTTTAGGAGTGAATTCATATGAGGTGAGTTGGTGCTATAGCAACCATTCATCTGACCAAATGGCCTACTGGGAATATTCAGGGCTTGACTTTTGTCATTTATTTTCCTGTTGCAGTTTAGCTCTATCTCCTGCAGCTTTTGGTTTCAGAGGAAACAAGTGTTTGCCTTTAAGGAATTGTCATATTCATTGTTCCTACCTTCCCAGTCTTGTTTGAAATGTCTCTATATGTTATTAAGGAGCATATTAATAACTGGTTAACAAATATGGTCTTTAAAAGGAAAAAACCCCAACATTACAGCTTGGGCAACTAGTCACCAAAGTACAATGTTCTTTGGCCCTTCATAGCAGCTGCTTTACCAAAAATCAAATAATACATGGGCAGCTCAATGGTGATTTGGCTCCAAATCACCAGATAAGACATGTTAAAAACACTGGGGATATTCATACATTTTAAACAGGGGGCCAAAATAATAGGTGTTTTCTTCATTTCTTACTTCAAAGCCTCATGGCTCTTTCAATGCTTATGGAAGATTTTTTTCTACTATTATTTGTTAATGTTAGGATTCATTCCAGATAAGAAGTTTTGTGTACGATACTCCTATAAAACACAACTGAGGTGAAAATATTAGGTAGGCTCTCTATAATGGCACAAACAGAATTCAAGCTCCTCTTTTGGCATGAAGTTAGAGGTAGCTGAGCTATTGGCTTGGTGACAACCAGAAATCTTGGGTGGCTGCAAATCTGCATCAGAATGACTCTCAATTTACAATTTATCAAGATGTTAAAGTTGCAGAGGTGACCAAAACTTATTTCTTTGCCAGAAGTTGGTCTCCTAATGAAACGTAAGTCTTGTACTTCCTGCGCCTGTGGCTATCCTGGCCTCTCTGAGGCTGAAAATTGCTTAATGAGGTGGCCTATTGTACAGGTTTCGGTATGCAAGTATAATGTTTCCTTTTAATCATTTTCCTTCGGTTTTCTGAGTAAGAGGTTGGCAGACCAAAAGCAGAGCGATGCATCTAATTGAAAACTGGTATAATGGTTTTCTGAACACAGCCATCTTCTCATACTTACAATCAGAAGCACATACATGTACACTTTTACCTGCTTATGTACGCCTTAATTTTTAACTTATGCTAATTACCGCATTAGTCCGTTGTTACGCACTTGAGAGGTGCGCAAGTTCTGGCCGCTTTGAAGAGTGATTAATAATAAAGCCCTGAAATGAATAAAATATCTTCTGTTATGTCTGACAGCATGTCAGGGATCGTTTGTACTTTGAAAATGGGCATCATTCTTTAATGGTGACTTGTTAACATTTAGAATATCATTTTTTGTTGCAGTGGGCCACCATGCCTTGCCACTACAAAGACAGTAGAGAATTAAGGGCACTGTGAAGCTGCCCTGTTTTGAATTACTAACTGACTTTCGTTAAAAAACTTGATGTTAAAAAGCAAATCTGCCTCTCCTGTACTTTTGCTAATACATGGCTATGAGGTGCAAAAGTAATGAAGAAATAATTTCTTCATACATATCATCGCAACGCTCAAGGTTGAAGCTAAGTGACCAGCAATAAGTTCAAGGAAGCTGCCTGTTTCTATAGAGACAACATTTTTCTCTATATTCCATTTAAGAACCTGAATGGAACAGCTGAATAGAATTCACAACACTTCTTGGTTCTAGGAGCCTTAAATAAATCTTCAAAGTGCAGTGATTTTATTTCACTTGTGCTTTAAACTACTTAATAGGCAGAATGAAAATAATGTATCTTTGTACATGCTTTGGAAATAAATATTAAAAATGGGTATACATGTTTTAATCAAAAGCACTGTTGGAGCTAGAGTATTGCACAACATTAAGAGAAGTAATACAGCGATTTACTTTTGGAACACTTTTATACACTAAATGTTCCAGAACTGGAGTATTACTGAGCATAATACATGATTCCCTTTGGACAAACTACAGAAACCAGCAATATATTCTTTCAGCACCCCTGGAGATATCATTTAACTTATAGTATTCAGTGATACACAGCAAAGCAACTGATAGACAATGACAAGTCATAGAACAGATGATCAGCAGCAAATTTCTTCTCTATAATCTAGAATATATAGCCTTAAGAATGAAAGTAAGTCATGTTCCTGGCTTGCGGATCGTGTTAATCCTGAGACATCAAGCAGCAGGATGACCTTAAAGTGTGCATGAGACCCAAGTCTTACCTGGGAGAGATGTGAGCTAACTGCACTGCCGAATGGCTTTCCTGAAATCCTGATTCGTTCCTCAGACTTCTGGGTGACATTCCCGGCTGCTGGCTGCTTTGCACAGACTACTCCCCCCTTTATGGTAAGGATGC
This sequence comes from Himantopus leucocephalus, assembly GCA_003993805.1. Classification (NCBI taxonomy): domain Eukaryota; kingdom Metazoa; phylum Chordata; class Aves; order Charadriiformes; family Recurvirostridae; genus Himantopus; species Himantopus leucocephalus. The sequence goes on along the minus strand of RSEF01000020.1, from coordinate 12,707,597 downwards.
TTTGAATTTCATACGGTGAATATGAGCCGTTATATGTTATTTTGGTTGCAAAGATACTTTTTGTGCCCCACGTCTGCTTGAAATTTATGGCCATTCTTGTGTATGATTGACTTGCACTCATAGTAGCTATCCACCTCACTTTCCAAGTTAAAGTCCTCTCACGGATTTTTCCACTGTAACACCTTCTTGTATCTCAAAAGCTTGCAAAGTTATCTTTATTTATGAAGCACAGTGAGACAATCGGTGAAAGTTGTCTTGCTTAAGTTTCTCTAATGAGATTGCTTACTACTCTTCTGCAAAATGCTGAGAAAAAACCCAATGACCACTATATAATGTTTTATGCCATGAACTCTCAAGGGAATAGCTATCATGGCCAGGTGATATGTGGGCATTAATAAACAGCATGACTGACTTACACCTGTTAAGGTTTCCAGTCATCTGAATTTTCCTGTTTAAGGCAAGGGTCTACTCTGGATTTCACAATCAAAAGTATCTGAATGAAATATTTTATCCAGTCCACAATGACTTTTATTTTTATTCCAAAGGCAGGAGAGGTTACAATATTTTTTCCATATGTTCTAGAAAAATGGGAGTCAAAGTCTGGAGTTACTGGACTCCAGTGTTAATACAGGAGAGGACCAAAGGTCCTAGGCAAAAGGAGGGCTGAGAAGGGCACAACTGCATTCTACAGATATTGGGAAATGGTTAAAACAGGGGGAGAAGAGCTTTTTCCACTGAAGGTAAATATGCGAATAAATAGCTGTAAAATGGTCATGAGTACATTTAGCCTGTAAATGATTTTTTTTATCATCAAAGGTATGAGCAAAAATGGAAATTGCTTTTTCAGCAAACTGCCTCCCTGTGTGAATCCAGAGTAATAACTGTCGTCTTCAGAAAAATAGTATCTGTGAAATGTTTGAAAGCAAATAAACACCCTTTTTGTTTCATTGAACAACTAGGTAATAGTTGAGTTTTCAACTAAGGCAGGCAAAAAAGAACAAAACCCCAAACCAACCAATCCTCCAAAGGATTTCTGGTTTTATATCCTTTAAACTGGAAGGATGGAAAAAAAAATAGGTTTTTTTAATAGGAATAAATGAAAGATCATCTTCATGAAAATTATGATCAAGTTTATCTAGGGAAGTAGGGACCAGAAATTGTGCAGAGCATTTTTTATAACTGGTAATAATATATAAGAAACTGTAGCTTAACCCTTGGATCCCAATTCATGAAGCCTTAGGAACAAACTGACACTACCAGTTGCCACTTTACTAAGATATTTTAAAAATGGGTTCTGCATGAATACTTTGAGAGTTTAGAGAATAGAATCTAAAATTCAATGCTTTGACAAATTCTTAGCCATTCTAAAGGTCCATGTGCTGATAACACCCGTCAGTACCTCTTAATGCATTTGATTCCAATAATTATGCAAGGTGTATAAGCTATGTAAACTTAGCACTTACAGGAAGGTAAAGATCAATTGGTTCTCTTTGGTGCCCATCACATGCATTAAAGATGCCCTTGTCCTTTTAATGGCAGTAATACATTAAGGCCAGACCATCAAGTGGAGTAAAACAGCCAAAGTCTGTACTTCTGAGGGCAAACCTTTTCTAATTTTTAAGGTTTGGTGAATTATATAGGTTCTTGGAATGCAAAGTCTTTAGCAACTATTAATTGGGATATTAAATGGGTGCTGTGCCATGCCTTTCTGGGTTCAGTGTTTGAATAGAAACTATCAGAAGAATTCATGTGGCCACTTTAATAAGCAGGCTGTGGAAGTAAGGATAAAGGAAAAGTAGTCAGCTGGCTTCCCTATAGGTGAAATATACTGCATAGCAAGTCTCTAGCTATTATTCTTGTTGCCTCTGTGTGACCTCAATAGTTGTTTATCATTCCTCACAGTTGAAATGCTGCTTTCTCCATTAACTTCTATCACTTCAGCTGTCACATTTGAATTTATTCATTCCTAGAAAAAATATTTATTTTCGTTTCCTGTGAAGTGGGAATGCAATGATTAGCCATACAATCAGGAGATGTTGATCTTCATAGAAATTCTATACTTTAGGACATGAATAGGAATTATACACCCTTAAACTGTATTAGTTACACTCCTTAGCCAGATACTGTGCGGCGAGGCAGGCTATTTTAGCAGCCTAATCTGAAGCCAGAGGAAAGGCTTGTGCTAATTTCAGCGTGCTTTGGATCAGGCCAGAAGTCTGAAGTAATTATATCTTCAGGATTACAGCAATGAAAGAGTAAAGTAAGGCCCCTTATCTTCAAGCTCTTCCACTCTGAAGATACTTTGGAGTGGCACTACATAAAGCAGGCAAACTAACAATGTGTTCTACCTTTTGGAAAGTAGATTAAAATAATGGATCTGATTCATTGCTATTTTATCACTGAATACCATCATTAGTGACGACAGGATTGTTCCTTGAGCTCCTAAAGGACATCACATTATTCTGCTTTTATTTCTCAGTATCAGTATGCCTAACTTTGTGGATATTGTTATTCTTGCATTAAAAAAAAAAAGCAACTCAGATACGTTTGACTAAGAAATCATCCCAGCAAAATGTAAATTATTCCAGAGGGTCCACCTACATAAGTACACATTAATCTACTTCTTAAATACGTAGTAGAGTCTTTCCCCTGAGGAGACTATGGAGCTGTGAAAATATGTAACAGTAATTAATTACAAGCCAAGAATAGATTAATATTGCATGCTAGGAATAGTAAAATGAAATGTATATAACTAAGTGGTGTCTGTAGGGTAATGTGAACTGGGAAGAAACATCAGACAGCGACAGTGTTATATTTAATATCTCATCAAAAGGAAAGTGCAGTTTTTTATTTGAATGACATTTTCTGTATGGCATAGCTATTTATTTTCACAGCTCATATTTTAGACAAACGAAAACATTTTATTTCCTATTGCCTGAGAGAGCCGGCTTTATTGTTGCTGCAAAAAAAGCCACTTCTTCTTTTAGGAATTGCTGTTGGACATATTACTGAGGTCTGTGCCTTGGTATTAAATATCATTGCCCTGTCTGTGTTTGTGTGTAAACTGGAGATGAGAATGTGTTCCTGAAAATATCTACTGTGAGCTGTACTTTGCCTTTTATCATTTAAAGGTTTTGCCACAGTCTCACTGCACCTCAGCCACTTTCTCTGCTGTTGTTTGTTTTAAAGTTGATGCAGCAAAGATCTCTAAGTGATGTATAGATGGAGTATCTCTAGGTTTAACTCAAATATAAAACCCCATTAACAATTTCAAATATGATTTATCATGTGTCATGTATTAAGTTGAACTCCTAGGAAATCAGGAGGATGGGTTGAATTACAGTGTGGTGCGAGAGCCACTGCCATGCTTGCTACCATTTTATCCTTCAGCAATGGAAAGATTTGCCAACGTGTATTTTAAATTAGGATATTAGCAAAGGACTCAAGCTCTAGGTACTTAACATGAGGATATAAAGTGGAAAAATATATCTGGGTCACTGAATCCAATTTCTTGCTGTTGGAAGCAAGCACATTAGAAGTATTTAGTCCAGAATATCCCTCCAGATCAGAACATCTCCTGGCTTTTCTGGCTCTGCAAACCCCTACCCTATAAAGCACTGCATCAGCAAGCACAGAACACGTGGCTTTTAATATAAAAAAAGAACTATGATATGCCTCAGGAAGAGAGCAACAGAAATGTTGATATCCAGGAGCCCACAAGTATGTCACATGTCTAGCAAAAGCCAGGACACTTGCTGGATGAGGTGTCCCATGGCTCTAAAGGAAGAATAGTGACCAAAGCTCCCCCGTGCAGCCTGCGTGAACCACTGCCCTGCTCAGCGGTGAGAGCGCGGGGAAGGCACAGCTGATGGCTTTTCCTCTCCAAGGGCAGAACGGAGGAAGCAGTGCTCAGTCTGGGCTGAGAAGTGCTGTGATTATCTCCAGTTTTTCAGAACTGACAGGTTCCTTCTGCCTGAAGGAGGAGGTGAAAGCTGGCGTTGGCTTGCCGAAGACCACTCTTATTTCTGTACCAGTTCAGACCAAGGTTTATGTTTCATTTTGCTGGACATAAAATTCTTCCACAAGATACGTAGATCCTCACTAAATGTGTCTGATGGCATATTTGCTTTGTCCACAATTTGAAAATAGTCTTTCAGGAGGCAAAAGCAGGATGTGTGGGGTGTTTTTTTTGGAAACTCGTTCAGGATTGTAGAACAGATTACTTCCACGCAATTGAAGATCTGCTGCAGCCTTTTCTTCTTTCTCTTCCAAGTATAAAATTCACTTTTCTAATAAGGGGGGGGAAAGCATATTTAAAGATCGGGCACATGATGTTTCCACCTAGGTGAGAAAATGGGAGGAGGACTGGAAAAATCTAGTTTAGATAGTAAAGATGGGTGCAACAAAAGAAAGTGAACAGCATAGCACGGTACTTCAGGAGAGGTTTGTCAGCTCTCATTTTAAAGTGGCTGGATTTGTTGTGTGGATAAAAAGCAGATTTCATTTTCCACTGGGGTAAATTCAACATCTGTTCATCAAGCCCATTTTTTAAAAACAAATTTAAGTGGAGTAAAATAACATCTTCTGCCAAAATCTGTGAGATGAAGATATTTATATTCCTTACTGTAGCAGGGGAATATAGTATGAGGTTTAAAATATCCTGCTTTCTCCTTTTTGTGAGCAACTATGGCACTTTGCCAGCTGAAATGGTCTTAAAATCTTCTACTTTCCGGAGAAATTGAAACCTGCTTGGCTTTTTCCCCCCCCTTCTCTAGATGCAAAGTATCAGAAAACAGCAAGTATAGCATCAGACTGTAGCTGCTAGGAAGCGTAAGCATTTCACTTCATCCTATGCAGCATTTCTCAGGAAGGTCATTTAGAGAAGAAAGATCCCATGGCACAATTTCCCTCCTGCTTTATGAACTGTCTGCGCTTTTTTAGCATATGGCTATGTGTTTATCTGCTTTTGCTTATGTTACAAAAGCAAAGGGGAGATAAGGTAGGGGAAGAATACCTGGTAAGTCATCTGTGTTTTTTGCAAGTGTTCCCTAGAGTAGATCTTTTTTTTTTTTCTTTCAGCACTTTCTTTTCTGTTCTAGGCATTAACAGCTTGGGAAACAGACGTCTGCGGTGTTTGCTGTGCGTCTATAAGCTGTTGGAAGAGTGGAATGAATATTAGTTTGATTATATGGGGTCCTATTTGTGTTCCTAAGTTACCCATTTATTATAAGGACAGGTTCTAGTGTGCACTAAACACACATTTGCATGATTGAATGTGTTATTGTGCTTCCAAATGCCTCTTTGTGTCTGCAGTTATTCATGACCACATGATCTAGTGGCTAGAGCAGGGAGCTATGAGTCTGCAGACAATAATTCTTGTACCAGCTCCACCACTGCTTCCTCATGTGACATTGGGAAATCACTTGGGGGGCGGGGATAGAGGTGGCGGTAGTTAAGCGGTTATCTTACTGATCCGCAAAAGCAAGTACTAGCTATTCTTGCTTTACTCTGGAGAAGAAATGTTCTGAATACTTGTACATATATGAATATTTACCGATGCTTTGTGGTCTGTACCGCAATGTCTTAGTAGTGGATGCACACCTTTCACGTTGCATGGCTTGGAGTGAGTTTTTGAAACAAAGATATTCTGTGGCCAAAGTACATGAAAGAAGTCACGGTAAATGCCACGCATGCCCAACGTGATCACAAGGGAGTGGCATTTCTTGCACTCTTTCAAAAATTGTACCTGTTGTATCTTGCAAAGTTTTCCTGGTAGCCAGTGAAAGGGGATTGCAATAATCTACAACATAATACACTGGGGACACTACGTACTGCCTTGCTAATTTTCTTCTAATGAGTAGAGTGGGATTAATGTAATATAGTCAATTTGGTCTTTCTCCTCAAAAGAATGAGATGCACATCTAAAAAGTAGTGAGAGTAATGCAGATATGCTGTAAGGATATGCAGGGTGATGTTATTGCTATAAGGATATGCAGGGTGCCATAACGTTATTGCTGCTTTGGTTAAGTCAAGAGACTTGCCTGATGCAATTCTTTCACCATCATTTTAATGGTTGGTGTTGGACGCTACCAGATGAAATAATAGATTAGATGAATCTGAGCTATGGCAGTTTTTGTTGTGGCCTTATTCTCCTTCACAGGAAAGTTTCATACACAAGGAAGTGGGGGGCGGGGGGGGAAGGTCTTTTTTTCTTAACTTTGTAATTTCCTGCTCCTTCTTCAGCCTTTGTAATAACATATCACAGTGTCAAGACTTGATTAATTCAATGAATTATAGCAGAACTGGAGCTGTCAAGAGGTTGCCAGTATGTTTTGATTGATATTCAATTACTTTTCGTGTAAACACCAATGATTTTAATGTCCTTATTTTCTAAAGTTATTTATGAAACAAATTTCCCAGAGCCCATCAGTGAAAAAGCCAGAGTCACTGCCGATGGGTTAGTCACACACATGGCACAGTGGTGATTAGAATGAGATGTGGTAAAATACTTTAAAATTTGCTTACCGAAAGGACGTGGGACCAAAAAACTCCTCCTGCAAAGAGTGCCTTGAAATTAGCCACATCAGAGCCTCATGTCAGATATTACAGGGGATGAAAATGCAGACTAAGTGCAGGGTGTCCGTCCCCTCAGTCCAGCTGTATAGCATTTGTACACCTATCTGATCCTACCAGTTGATTTGCAAGTGGAATATGGATTTCTTATGCAAAACAGAGCAGACGTGAGCCCTTCAGCTGGCTGTGGGCTCCTCAGTCACATTATTGAGCACTTCTCTGAATAGTTCCAACATCAGCAATGATTCCACAGTGACCCTTCAAGGACTGAATGCTTTATGTACCCTTAGTGACCAATACAGTCCAAGCAATTCTTTCTTTTCTTGAAAATCCTACCTGAGGGAGAGCCTTCCAAATGTCAATTTAGCACTAGAGAATAAAGCTGAATATGGTCAAATCTGGTAACATGTTTTCCAGCATGTCATCAAAATGTCAGTTATTTAAAAAAAAAAAATTAGTTGTTTGACCTTACACACATAGTGAGCAAAAGGATCAAAAATGCACATACACCATACTCTGCAACTTGGAAACGTAACTGCAGTATGTTCTGCACTTATTGCTTTTTTTCTTAATGAGGACTGCATAAAGCTTTAATGAGATTACCAGCTCTACTATGAATTAATTGCAGAGGTTGGTGGTTGTAAAATAACAGATCTATCCGCACCAGGGCTAAAAGGACTAAGAAATCTTGTAGATTCTCTGGAAGGCAGGACCATCAGTTGTGTATCCACCCCAGCTTCCAGCATGGCTGGGAATGTTTGCATAAGTTTTGTTTTGGGGTTGTTTTTTTTTTTTTTTTGGAAAGCCTTTGGCAATAGTGAGTCCACCATCTTCCCAGGCAATTCTTAAAGCTTCTTAATGTCTCACTGGAATCTTCTGAAGTTAATGACCATTTTCATATTTATTGCACAAAAGATTCTTGACTATTTTGCTCTATGAATAGATTAGTTTGCTATTTTAAAATACTCTATCTTTTTTTTTATGCAACTTTGGGGTTAACCTACCAGTGCATTATGTATATTTGTTGAATATCCTGGGATTCTTAATTGTCATCATAAACCTTGGAGGATAGATTTTGGACTGATTTGGGAAAAAAAAAAATTGAACAGTTTCTTTTTCAAGTAGCTTATAACTTCTTTAAGTTTGTTTAAGTTTCTTTTCCCAAAACATGTGACGCTGAATAGATACAGGGCACTCTGAGGAAGGCAGATATCCAAAAATATCTGCTTTCTTCAGAAGGTATCATCTGCCCAATCAGATTGTTTCATTCTATTACCATATTTTATGAATTAAAAATCTGTATATAAATGTAGAGTTTAATGGAAATTTAACAGCATATGCAATGAAATGCAAATGCTTTCTTAAGTGCAGCATTGCATTCTTAATTTTCCACTCAAGTAATTTAGAAGCCATTAGTTTAAGTGAAAATCTAAGATAAAGCACATCCATGTGGTTACAATGGCTCCTCTGAAGACTGCACTTGTAATTGTCTGAGAAAGATAAATTCCTAATTGCATTTCATTACATTTTGTTACAGCTGGTGTAAGTGTATTTTGTAGATACCTGCCTGCCAGATGGGTTTAGGTTATACAAAGGCTATATTTTCACTCAGGAGCTATCTTCTCTGTGACTTGATTTGCTAATAATCTCTTACAAATGCTCAAAGTGCAGGTGACCATTTCAGCCGGATTCTGGTTTGCAGTGAAGCAGTATAGTTTTAAAGCTAGAAGAAAGTGAAAACCTTCAGATTGTGTTGAAAACAATTGTAAATATTTGAGAAGGGCAGGCTCTGGCACTGGGATAAAAATGGAGATGCAGAGCTAAAGATATACATGGTAGGAGTTGCCACATGTTAATAAATCACTGTGACCCTAGATAGGCTTGTAGATAATTCCACAGCATTGGAAGAGTAGCTCAATATTGGAAATGTGAGATAAGCTCTGCTTGTAAAAAGAAATGGCCCGAAAGGAGCTCACTGGCAGTGGGGTAACCTCTCTCCGTTGCAGCTGTACTCAAGGTAACAGGGCTATTAGGAAGATGGTGACAATACATTAGGTCCTGCTGCCATGTCACCAGTTGCTTAAGTTTGCGCTTGCCCAAATGGTTGGATATTTAAAACGCAAATTAGGCTCTTCTGGGATTTTACAAGAAGGTCCGTAGACTCACCGAAGAGAATTCAAGACCACAGCAAAGTCTATGAAGCTGTGTACTGGCTGGAGGTGCAGAGCTGCATCTGAGAGGGCATCTGAGGCAGGTAAATGAAAAGATATTTCTGAAACTTGAATGGCCTCTCTAGCATGCCATAGCCATAGGGACGCTATTACCTAAATAGTTTCAATGTGAAATCTACTCCAAAGGGTTACAAAATGGCTTGCTTAACTCAAAATGTCAGGTTTTTTTCTACTTATCAATGTCTAATACACAAGAGAAAGGAAACAACTAGAAATAACCAAAAGCCCCTCTTGACAACTCAACTGACTTTGGAAGATCAGTTGCATCCCTGATCTCACTCAAACGCAGATGTATCGAAGGCCCTGTGCCAAAGGCATATGTTTCTTTTCCATATGTTTTACAAATAGGATTTCTGAAAGTAGAAGCATCCCTGGAGGTGTTCAAGGCCAGGTTGGATGGGGCTTTGAGCAACCTGGTCTAATGGGAGGTGTCCCTGCCCATGGCAGTGGGGTGGCACTAGATGATCTATAAGGTCACTTATAACCTAAACCATTCTATGAACACAAGGAAGGAGGTCTTGAAATTCAGTTTCTTTTTTAGTGGCACTACAACTTAACTTCTACACTGTCACAAATTATTGGAACTAAAATTGTTGTCCATAATGGTTATTGGCATTTTCATATGTTCCTGTACTTTCCTGTTACAACATGGAATATACAGGCTTTCTGCAGACTTTTTTAAAGCAGTCCTTGTTTTCCTTGTGTTGAGTAGCTCATTAGCAAGATGCTGTATCCTCTTAAAATAGAAAAGAACACAATAGTAAAATGTTGATTTGTCAGAAAGCTGCACATGTGGAATTGCCAAACTCCTGCTGCCTCCCTGGAAAGTCATTGCCACATGGACAGGATTTCCTGGCCTGGGAGGAGACACCTTTGACAAAGCAGAGATTCAGAGTTAGAGCATAGAAGTGTTTTAGCAGGATACCTGAATACTTGTGTTTTAGCTGTTAGGAACTGCATGTTTCTTAAAACAGCAATGCAAATAACTAGGCTGGTACAAGCAGGAAGGGAAGACCATCTCTGTGCAGTTTTATCTGTGTATACCTTTAGGGGATGTGCAGGAAAATGCTGCTATTTTTTCTACTAAGCAACCTCCAAATAAAACTGTTAAAGGATTTCTTCACAATTTGATGATTCAGAAACCAAGCAGTCGCCATTTATTTTGCTCCATCTGCCACATTAATTCTCATCAGATCCACACTGTCTGAAGAGACAGCAGGTGTCAGATCTGAAAGAATAATTTCTGTTTGTTTTAGTTTTGTTGCCATCTCCCTTGACATACTTTGCTGGATTATGCTTCTGAAGATGCTTCACAATCAAATTAAGGAGAGACATTTACTCTAGATACATTTTTAAAATGTGAGCTTTAGAAAGTAGATTTCAGTTATTTTCAGACTTTTTAAGAAGTCTTTTATTGAAAGTGAGGGGTTATTAGCTCAATTAAATGTCACGTCAGCTTTCACAAAAAAGTTATTTGCTCCAAACAGAAGATTTTTGGGCTAACATTAAGAGAAGAATGAGCCTTGGCTCATCATCTTTTTAAAGCCACAGCTGCAAAAACAGTATGAAAACTTGATTTTTTACTTTTTCTAAAATTTCATCTCTATCTGAATGAAGTTAGGTGCAACAGAAAGATCTTTGATTTCTGTGATTTCTAAGAGGCTGATTTCTTGCAAAGACTAAATCTGTCTACATATGGAGTAGAACAGAGTTATAGCACAGAGCTTATAGAAGTTCACTAATGTATATTGTGAACCTGTTACCTTATATATCACTGGGAACTCACGCAGTTTTTTGCTAGAGAAGATTGCAGAGCATGATACCTCGTTAGTCTGAAACGTTTCTTAGGAACCAAGTATACATGTTCAGAGCTGTTTGGTGCTGGATATGGATAATTATATTTGGATTTCCAAAGCATTTTTCTTTGCTAAGCCCAGGACAGAGAGTAGGCATCAAATCTATAGCAAAACCTTTACTGAAGTCTTGTCTTATATCTCAGGATGTAATCTGTGTCTCTAGGACATGCTGCCAAATGGGAGCATGTCTGTTATGCTGCTATCATAACTGTCTTGTTGGTAAAGCAAGTGCACTTCTAAGATGCCAGGAATATATGAACTGGAAAAGCCAGAGGCCTGGGAAAGGACACGTGGGCTGAAACCTAGCAGTCATTCAGAAATTGGGATGTTTCCTCATTCTCTGTATTTTCATTAATATGGAATTCAAGTAAATTCTCTTTAATTAAGCTTTGTAATAGAATAGTAAATAGGGCTGATTCCTTTTATTTTTAGTTTGTTACTTTTCCTAAGGAAAGAGATTTCAGGCACTCATGTTCGGTCTTCTGCTTTCCCCATAACTCAGCTGTTTAATATCAAATAAACTTGGGGGAAGACTGAAGGTCTCAAAATTTCTGCAAATGTTCTGAAAATGCTCAGGTGAAAAACAGCTCATGAATACCATTGCTGGACAAAAATTAGAGAATCTGTGTTATATGGTCATATTACAAGTATCCTGACTATGGGGAAAAGCTTCATACAAGTTCAGGAGTTGCTAGACTCCAGGCAGATACAGAGGTAAAGATCTTATCTGCAGAAGTTCATTCTTTGTTGCCTAAGTATGAAATGTGGATTAAAATCTCCCTGTATTTAGGGAATTGGTCATGTCCTTCTCTTACAAGGATTATGTGAGTGACTTTATAATTAATTTGTTAGAAAACCATGGAGAGAAACTTACAGGAAACCAGGTTAGGTGGTTATTCTGGTGGTTGAACATGAGTTGATGGCTTGAGATTTGTATTTTTGTGCCTAAAATTGCACAGGTAGACTTGATATTTTCCAGTCTGGAAACAGTCAAATTCAAGGGTTTGATGTGAGGCAGGCCTGTACAACACAGTGCATTTATCTGAGAATAACCTAATTGTGTGAGAGGAACTGCTGAGCTGTTCCGAGCAACTAGGTTGCTAATACATAGTTTAACATTGGTTGTCTTTATTTTCATCTGCTTGTCATTTGGATGCAATTCTCTTCTTCTGTCCTCCCCAGTAGGGGTGCACGAATTAGCTGAAGGAACTGATTCTAGGAATTCTAACTTGAGGAGAACTGTGCCCCAAAATTACCCTTTTTAACTCCCTTTCATTATAGCTGCAGATGAAGGTCTGAGCTAAACTCATGAATTAAATGGGAAGACTCCTACTGACTTCAATAAGCATTGAATCAGACCCTAAAGGCTGTGAATTAAAATCAGTTAAATAATAGTTTTCCTGTGGCTTTCATTATGCAAGTATCTGAACACCTCAGATACCTTCAAGCACTTCTCGGGGGGGGGGGGGGGACCCCAACCAANAAACCAAACCCCAAACCCATCCGTGTTTCATGCGTATAAACTTCTTTTCAATATGTAGCCCTGTCCATTGACTGAACTGGCGTTACTTGCATCGACTTGCTGCAGTGTCTGCAATCCATCGGGGCTTCAAAGTACTTCAGCCTTTGTTCTCAAGTAATGTTAATTCTCATCCCTTCCGTTTGATTTCCTATTATTCTGCTGTTTAAAAAGCTTGTCAAAAATAATGGTAATGTAACCCAAGTTACCTGATCAGACTGTTGGTGGGTGTTGTGGTTTAACCCCAGCTGGTAGCTAGGACCACACAGCTGTTTGCTCAGCTGAGAGGGATGAGGGGAAAGGGGGGAAAAACCCCCACCCAAACCAAACAAAAACACCTTCCCCATCCCCTCCACCCCCAATTGTTGGTTGAGATAAAGGTAGTTCAATAGAACAAAAACAGAAAAGGAAAATAAAAATAATAATGGTAAAATAATATACAAGATTAAGTAATACAACTCAAGTCACTCACTAGCTGGTGAATTGGTTTCCCAGCCTGTCCTGAGCAGTGATCATGGATTCCCGCTCCCCCGCCCCAGCCAACCCCCATTTATATACTGACCATGACATCTGTGGTACGGAATATTTCGTTGGCCAGCTTGTCCTGTCTATGCTCCCTCTCAGCTTCTGTGGGAAGCTGAAAAAGTCCTCGAATAATATAAACCTCACCTGGCAACAACTAAACCAATATGCATCATTGGCATTCATACCAAATCTTAAACACAGTAGCTGCTAGAAAGAAAATTAACTCTATCCCAGCTGAAAGCAGGACAGCAGGTAATTATTTGATTTCACGTTTGCAGGAATTATCTTCAAACATTTTCCCTTGGGCGACCTACACTTCCATGTGTATTGGCTGCATTTAACATCGACAGTACATGGAAAACTTAATACATTGTACTCTGTCCGTTCTGCTGTTTCCATGTCAGTTCATTGGTGATTTATTATTGTTGAAGACGAAAAAGTAACATATGCTCTGATCACTTATTAAAAACACTTTGAAATGGTGATTTAAATGTAGTCTTGACAGGTCATGTGCTCATCTGATAGAAATTGATGGAGTCATAGCAAATTCTGTATAGCTTTGCTGATTTATACCTGTCTTAACCTTGAGTTATAAAGCGGAGTTTAATTTTGTCTGAAGTGAAATTCTTATGAAATGTCTATCACTGAGGAAAACTATATTGAATCAAAATCTGCACAGTTTCTATCTGCTACTTTACGCAGCCTTGTACACAGGATTTCTGCTTCTAGAGGAATCCTAAATCCACAAGTCAGTCGGACTCTTTCTGTTGGTATCGGGGCTAGGCCATGTGGCAATCATGGATAGAGCTGCAGACCCTGGGGATGAGGGAATACATTCGCACAAGTCCACTAAGGACTGGTGTTAGCTTATCTTGCCTTGCTTGACTCTGGAGATAATGGCCCAAATCTACCTATTGTCGTCAGTGGGGATTACACCAGTAATAACTGTGTCCCAGTGAATCTTGGCTACCTATGCTGTGGTGAAGTTGCTCTGATGCATCAGGTGGGTCAACATCAGCATCTGTCACGGTTGAACCCCAGCCAGAAACTAGGACCACACAGCTGCTCACCCAGTCCCCTGGTTGGGATGGGGGAGAGAATTGGAAGAGTAAAAGTGAGGGGGAAAAAAACCCAAAACCCACAACTCATGGATTGAGATAAAGACAGTTTAATTAAAGCCACGCATGGAAGCAAAGCAAAACAAGGAATTCACTCACTGCTTCCCATCAGCAGGCATTTAGGGCCATCTCCAGGACAGCAGGGCTCCATCACATGTAATGGTTACTTGGGAAGGCAAATACCATCACCCTGAAAGTCCCCTGGCTTCCTTCTTCCCCCAGCTTTATATACCGAGTATGATGTCATAAGGTATGGAATATCCCTTTAGTCAGTTGGGATCATCTGTCCTAGGCTGGCTGTCCTCCCAACTTCCTGTGCACCCCCAGCCTACTTGCTGGCGGGGCGGTGTGAGGAGCAGAAGTGGCCTTGACTGCTTAGCAACAACCAAAACCATCAGTGTGCTGTCAAGGTTTCCTTCATCCCAAATCCAAAATGTAGCATTACACCAGCTGCTAGAAAGAAAGTTAACTCCATCCCAGCTGAAACCATGACAGCACCTTACACGTGATGGTGTAGATTATATTTCTCCTTCAAGTGTCCGGAGCAGACTTTTCAAGGAGACGGTGCTCGGGTTTAGCTACCTTCAGGTTTTAATGAAACTGAGACAATATTCAAACTTAAACAAGTTTTCATTGACAGTCTGTTGGTTTCTTTAAGAAGTCATTAAAAAATTGGACAGAAATTATTCATGGCAAATTACCAATAAGGGTCTGCAGAGTATGTAGACCTCATGTCAAATTCATGACATTTATTCATGTTTGCTAAGAACTTTCCAGCTTTGTGAAAGATGCTGTGTAATCAGTCATAGCTGTTATGGGGAAAAAATCGTATTTGTGTTGGTCTTTGATCAGAGGTATCGTAAATTCACCGGTACTGTAAAGAAAGATTGTTAATGTTGTGTATAGGTGTCTAACACAGTAAGAACAACAATCCATCACATAATGGTCAGTGTCTGCAGTTATGAACTCAGCTTTGTTTATTTGCCATCTGTTAGAATCAAAAATCACGGAAAGTTTGGCCAGGTTTTTCGGGATCTGGAATTTAATGCTGCCTGATTTTATTTAGCTGATATATGCAGAATACTGTCTGGACTATATGTTGCCCATGGAGACACAATAAGGTGCACTACAGTTTCTCATGGATTTTTGCTTATAAAGCTGACCTGATCAGGAACATAGGGGTAAGGAAAAATATTTTGTCTTTTGGAAGTGTAATACCTGCTTGCAGGTTTGGATGCCAGAGTCATTCTGGGATCCAAACAGTTTAAACTCTAACAGCAACTTTTTCTTCTAACTGAAATTGCAATTTGCTCCTGTCTGAGGGCTGAATTTTCTGGCCCATATGTGCTCAATATTAGTACAAGGCAGGAACAGAGACAGCCTTAGGCGATGTCTGCGTTAGCTAGCAGTTTGATGCGAGAGGGATGGATCTATACGGCCAGGCACCTGCTGCTGAGGATGTGACGTCCATACGAGGCACAAGGAGTTTTCACTCTGGACTGGAGTTTGCCTGTGAGTTGTGAACGCCGGCCAGTAGATAGTGCGTCAGCCTCACATCCGGCATATGTCTTCTGGTTTAATCTGGAAGATACGCACTTTCGCACTCAAAGACCTCACCACGGTGTAAGTCAAACTGGGTTGAGTGGAGTTGATCAGGAGATTTACTTCAAAATGCACTTCTGATCTAAATTAAAGTGCTGATGCGGATGTACCCATAAGTTCCCCACAGCACAATTTGATAATGGCTGTAAGGCAGTCTTGCTTATAATTACAGAAAGTGTTCTTGGGTTTTTTTGTTTGTTTGGGTTTTTTCTTTTGCCTGTCAGGGAAAAAAGGTAAAAAGAAAAAAGCCTAGACTGCCCCTGCTTTTAGACTCCTCTTTCTTTAGTAGCTGCCGGTCCTGCAAGTCCCACCTTGAACCTTCAAAAGCAGTGGCAGATGTACAGCGCACTGTTGCAGTATTGATGTATTTCTTCTATACAGTATGCCAGTAACCTCCAGAGTGACTGTCATTCCGGACATCGTAAGTGCAGTTCAGTGTATTAAGTAGCAAAAATAAACTGTTTTTTCCTGCGACCCTTATGAAAGTGCTTGCTTTTACAGAAACCTCTTGTACTGCAGGGATAATAAGCATGCCTGTTTATTTTAAGTAATCTTTTTATTTCCATTCCCCCACCCACGTGTATTTACTGTCATGCCTTAGTAGGTCATATCATCTTTAGGCTACAAAGCCCCTGGGAACAAGGATCTGTTTTCTCTCCTTGTCTGCAAAGCTTTGTGCATTGCTCTGACACTATAAAATAACAGAGAAGAGAAATAGAAGTGACTTGGAGACTTGATAGCTTTTGCAGTAGTACAATGAATTAATTGAGGCAAAAATCAAACTGAATGTAAAAATAACTTCTTGTATGTTCTTGCACTTTAAACTGTTTCTTTTCTCAAGGCTTTTTACAATAACTTATTAACTATTCGAGGAAAAACTGCTGTATTTGAGTGACACTAAGGGCTTAAAATAAACTATCAAAAGGAGTCAAGAAATTCAGTGTGAATGTATAAAGCTAATCTTGTACAAGCTATTGAGATATCTTATCTAAAACGTATACACTTAGTGATCCATACTTAAATGGCATCCAATTTAAAAAGCACTGGCCTAAAAAGGCTTTGAGTTAACCTGTATTTTATATAACTTCTAAAACTACCACTTGCTCAAGCAAGTGTGATTTTATGGGCTACTATACTCTGAGAATTGTCCAAATATGTTACCTTGACAAAACAACTGCATCTGAGATGTTTGGACCTAATTCAGTGTGAAACATTTGCTGAACTTGATAGCCCCGACATTCAGGTATTTCTTCTAATGATTTGAACCAGCGCTTGCACATGGAGCGGAGAGCCGAGCCGCTGCCCGGCTCCGGGATGGCTCTGCTCCACGCAGCACATCACGTGTGGGAAATTCCTCCTTTAAGGATAGAGGAACAAAGGTTCGCTTTGAACATCGTGGCTGCCTCTTGCCTACAGCTTCTGGAAGCACAGTGAGGACATTGCTAAACTAATTGAAGCCACAATTCCCAGGCCCCGGGGAAAAATAAATGGTATTGAATAACCAATAAAGCTGATTACTCTCCAAAGTCTTGCTAGCTTGTGTAACCCTAATACTGTATCAATATTCTTTCAAGCAGATAATAAATAATTTAAAATAATGCTTGCTTGTCAGTGTGTTTTTGTGCCTGGCAAAATCTTAACCTTTGGATTATTTAAGTGTTTTCTGGTAATCCAACTCTTCTTTTATTCCACCATCCCCTCCAGAAATGCTCAAAGGAAACTCTCCTCCCCTGTAGCAATATTTGTCCTGGTCTGAATGCTTCCAGCTTCCAAATGCATAGATTATGCTGTATGGGAGTTTGTTTCTGTTCAGTTGGTCTATTATTTACATATTAAATTGCTGCTGGTTATCCTGACACATCACTTTCAGGTACTGGAAATCAAAGCATACTTGGAGAGGGTATTCTGCGTGGATGAAAGAACAAACAACTCCAGAGAGGCAAAGTCACTCCAAAGAAAAACATCACCATCGCCTCGAAGAGTCTTAGCCAAATCTTCCTGTAACAATGTTAAAGACACAACAGGGGCAAAATCACTGCACTTAACTGGCTGTTGAATGGTGTCGATGCTGTTCAGTGGCATAGTCAGGTCTGACAGAAATTCTTTTTTTTTTTTTTTCCTGTGGTCAGGAGAAATGAAATTAGAATGAAGGTGACCTGTCATGACAAAATCAGGGGAGAGGGAGAATAGTGATTGAAGTAATTTATTTTCTGTACTAACTGCATTTTTAGTCTCAGAGTTCTTTTGGTTTTCCCAGAACAGTGTATAGTTCTTATGCAAAATAAAGATTTCCTTAGAGACTGACTCACCCTGCAGTCTAGAAAGGATGCTCATAATGAAAAGGTTTCTGGCAAGCGCACGGCATAGCCATCTGCACGGCACAGGCAAAAGCTGCTCTAAAACTTTCTGAAGTCAAATTCTCCACTCTTTGCTCTTGATTTTCACATACTGGCACTGTATCTTTTTGCATCTCCGTGCATATATAACACCCCTGTGAAATGTACGCTCTTCCTCCCCCCCTCGCCCCTGAAGTTTAGATTTTGACACAGGTTGTCGTAACTAATGACAAAAGGCTAATTATTGCGTGTGGGTAAGGATTTCTTCACGTAGAAAATGTGAAGTGTTAACAATATAATTTGCGATGATTGAAAGAGAGATCTACCATGTGCCTTCTGGGAGGATGTGTTCTTGGTTAAATAAAGGTGAAGAAATAATTTCCTATTTGTTGGGGCGATGTCAGTGGGGTTGAGCAGAGTAAGACAGCTTCTTGGGTTGCAAATGACTTGAGCAAGCATGCGGGCAGCAGGACAACAATGCAGCAGAAATTCCAGAATGCTGTTTTCTAACTCTTTTCCTGTTTCATTTTGCTTCTATGTATTGGTCTGAAGTGCTTTTTCTCTTTTTCTTTTAAAGAGACTTTTAAAGACTTGAGGGCAAAGTCTGGTAGATTAAAGAATATTGTTTTCAACTCCCCTGCTCGTTTGATGCCCGGGAAATGTGCCCCTCCATTCAAATGCTTACACTTATGGATGAATGCTACAGTGCTGTTCCAGAGGGACACGTTCACAGTGACTGGCCATAAAACTGCAGTCTCTGCTTACTTTCAGAGAGTTCTCACTGTCACTGAAGTTAATGATTTTAAGGCTCGTGGATCGTCTAGATTTTGTGAATGGGACCTATTTAGGTGAAAATTAACTTAATCTGGAAACAAATAGTCTTTAAAACAGCAGGCAAATATGGGCTTGGGTTGCTCTCTAAGGAAGTAAAAAAAACAAAAAAACACCCCAGTTTTATCTGTAAAGCGAAAGGACAAATTGGTTTGGAGCAGTGCCATGAACTAAAGGAATAAACAACCCAGAAAATATATAAATAAATAAAAGATCGGTATGCGGTTCTTTAAATGTTTGAAATAACTGTGAAGATAACGCCTATGTTAATGCAGTATCGGTTGAGGTTCTGAAGCCAGCCCGCCCGTTCCCCTTACAAGCTGCCTGAAAGCAAAGCGTGGGATGTCGGAGCGCTCTCCCCGTACAGCCGAGAGCCTGGCAGGACTGAGCTGCAGTCCAGGCTCTGCTGTTCTCATTCATCCCGAATGTGAACTTTACTGTTTCACTTCATTACAACCTAAACATATTATTACTGTTATGCAAAAAGTAAGACCAAGTCGTTTGAATCTCCCAAGAGAAATTCCCGCTTTATTCATGAAGTACTGGAAGGATTCGGCAGGTCGGGTAACTTAACAGAAACAGTGAGCAAAAATAAGGAAGCTGTTGTGGCCAAGACAGCCTTCAAATTACATTTCCACACTTTGTGGTTGACCGTGATGATACAGGCTGTGCGGTCTTCATTATTCCAAGTCCTGTCTGCAAAATGCCTCCTACCTGTAGCACAGCGATAATAACAGGAGCGACCTGCTGCCCCAAAATCAAGAATAAGATTTTCAGATCCCTTCATGTTGACCTTCTGTTGCTCTGGCAAGATTTAGCATCAAGCCAGACTCTGAGGGCCCAGCTTTCCCGAGCCCTGCCACAATCGTAGCCTCGATGAAAGAGAGTCTGAAAGGAAACTGGGTTACTAGAAACATACTCTAAAATTGAAAGAAAACCAACCCACCCTACCAAACAAAAAGTGACACGTTGGAGACTATTTCATTAACTTTTTAAAAGTTCCTGTTCTTTCTGTATTTTGCCTTTTAAAAACCTAAATTATGGGGGAAATGACCACTGTTAGTCTTGTGTGTGTTATTTCTCTTGGGCACTTGCTTGGAGGCGTTTTGGAATGGGTGTTTTTAAAGACCACAGAGAGCAGAATTCTCAAGTTCTGAAGGGTAATTTAAAACCAATACTCCTATTTACTAATGTAAATACATAAATAGAAACCTCACTTTCATATTTCCTTTTCTCCACTTTTCCTGTATTTTCTCTTTTCTATCCTCTTTAGCCTGAAGATGGAGGTGGATGAAAAATATAGGTAGCATAACTTCAGAGACCTGCTGGACAATGGCAGATGACACTGAACCAGTTTTAATCAGTAGAATTGGATCAGGATGTGTTAGTTTCCCTGAATTCTGCTATAATTTCAGATCATTATATTCTTTTCATAAAATACATAACTAGCAGTATCAATTACTGCTACTCAATTTCATATTTTCTGCTTAAATTCTATTTAAATTGAAAGTCTCTCCGTTAATCTCATTTCTGTTAGAAAAATCCAACAAAAAATGTCAGTGAATATAGTCCCACCCCTCCTGGATTCTCCAGTTTAGAGAATCAGTTATGCATTAAAAGTGGGAATAGCAGGCATGTAACAGACCTTTAATGTTAGAAGAATCATTGCTCTGTCAGTTCAAATGGCTGGATTTAATTGCAACTGCCTGCTTTTTGTTAAAATAAACTGATGACTTTTTCTAATATGAAATTCATCTTGTTGATAAACCATCTCAAGATTTTTTTTTTCCATTTGCTTAATTTTACTGCCCTCAAATTTATTTTTATAGATAGTAGAGACTATAAAATATTTAATGCATGAGTTGAGAGATCTGGATGTTTATGGAATATTTATTAGGTGGCATTAGAAGATATTCTTTGTTAGTGTCTGTCTCCAATCACAGCCAAAAAAATGTTCCATTCTTCTAAGGGGAAGAATATGCATTGAGAGAGTTTTGCTTTTGCGTGCCTTTGAGAGGAGAGAGGTGTACAGCATGATAAAATCCACCACTGTGCAGAGGTGAATGCACCATGTGAAATCTTAGTTAGGGGCTGGGGGTCTTTTAAGATGCATCTATCCATGCCAGCATGAACCTGAAAATTCCTATGATTTTTTTTTTTAATCTTCATGGTATCTTCTTGGTGGAGATTGCTGTATGCTTTTGGGAATTATAAACATTTTTTTTATAAACCTGGAAAGAGAGAACTTTTCTTCCTCTGGGGTATTTAGTCCCAAAGCCACTTGCTTCCTTCAGTTATCATATCTGATTCATAGTTTAAATATTAGGCTATTGCTATTTATTTTAAGATTTAATTATAGCTCTTAAATGTAAAGAGAAGAATTTTATTAACTTTGTTTAGGTAAGAACTGAGCTGTCTCTGTTTACTGGATAGATTGAGGTTCCTATTTGTTGGATATGGCAGAAAAATCTGGCATGGGATAGAAAAAGGACTTTTGCACTACCAGAAAATGTTCTAAAGCCCCCTTTCCACCTCTCTTTCCTCGATGGTTTGGTTGCATTTTAGAAGAGATTTGAAAAAGAGGAAGAACAGGATTCTGATTTGGATCGTTTGCAAAGTTAAGGCATGAATCTTTAATTTCCTGGATACTGTAATTTCTTTATTGGCTTAAAGCTAAAGGAAGGAAAGAACCTTATCTGGGGCTTAGTCCTGAGAGTAATTGTGGTCCCGCTAAATACAAATGGCCAGGTGTAATATTAGGTTTGACAACTATTTACTCCATTTCATATGTTGGGTACAGGAAAAGACCAGAGACTAAGGGCTGATTGGAGCACAGGGTGACTTACACTAAGATGCAGAATTTCATAAGGGGTGCTAGGAGCCTGTGCCTTTGTGATAACAGGGCAACGTCAGCTGTCAGAATTACGCTTATGTATCATAGGAATGGCTAAAATAATACTTAACTTTTTTATTCTTATTTGTATTGGTTTTTAAGGACCTAAGAGCCCACAATTTTTATTGCATTTTGTTGTAACAACTGAGATCTCATATTACACTTGCAATTAAAAAAAGGGATGTTGGAAAACAGTACAAATTGGCTATTGTAAACAACCCTATTGCCACAGGGCGGACTAGATAACAGAGGTTATCTGTTGCTGTGGCTTTTTGGATGGGAGCTATTTTCTCAGCAAATTAATCTGGTATGTCAAATACTCAGCATTTTATCTGTCCCATTTCATTGCTTGCCACAGCCGTGCTATTGCACTGGGTGTGCATGCTCATAGCGTCGAGCTGCTGTGCCCTGAGCTGTTGAGCTATGCCAGGATTACGAATTTTGACAAACTTAGTAGAAATGGAGAGAATGGAAAGGCTGTATTCGTATTTAAAAAAAAAAATCACGGTTGATCCTGGAGCGTTTGCAATTGTTATTCTGTGTCCTGAATTTTGCATCATTTAAAGGGCAGGAAAAGTAAAATTGCCACTTTTGGCTGGGTTGCCATCATATTTTTTTAAATGTTTTTTTAAGTGTTATTTAGCTTCCAGTTGTCTTCCCGGTGCAGGAAAAAACTTATATGTGTTGCTGTTGGTCTTGTCCTCTCTTCAGATTATCTGTGTGCTGTGATAGTTTGTGCTTTGCCAAACTTGCTTCTAATCCTCTCCATCCCAAAGCTATCCTGCAAGCTTTTTGTTAAGGATTACCCGAATTGGCATGGAACCTGTCAAACAGTTTAAGGGAGAGTTTCGGGTGTAAAGAAAATACTCTTTGGCATAAATGTAAAATTACACACTTTTAAAGGTAATTTTTAAACTTCAGTCTTAAAGAGCATATGGTGTGCTTTATGTTCCCGCTCCAACCTACCAGAGCAACGTTTTGAATTGTGGCACTGTGTAATAAAGTTACTGTGCTATTTTCGGCCATTGGTCCAGATTCTTCTAGCTCTTTGTTTTGCAAAATTTGTCTCTTCTGGTATTATATCTAGTATTCCTCTAAGATTTGATTTCGCGTGGATGCATGATGTATCTTTTGTAAATTCAGGTACTAAACTACCGTAGGGAGAGAAGAGTTTGCTCTGCTGGGGGAGTGGAGCGAGCTGTGGAACAAGTGATTGACATGAGTCCTACCAGACTTTTGGGGATGGGTTCAGGCCGGCGTGTGTGTGTGTGTGTAACAAGGGAGGCCTTGTCACCTTGCATCAAATAATGTCTTTAGGGTGGCTCAGGATGGGATGTGCTGGTGCCAAGAAAAAGAAAGGCAACTTGCAATACCCACACAGGGCTGTCATTAAATCAAGACATATTAAAGCAGTATTGGTGGTAAAAAGAAATATCCAAGCGGTGTCAGTTGTCCCAAGCATTCAGCACCAGTTTAGAGCAGTAGTGGGGAAAGTTTATGCACCGATCCTAAAACAGCTGCCAAGATGTCTTTGATACATGACAGTTGGAAGAAATTTCTAAAATAAACATCCGCTTAAGTAGTTAAAAAATAGTAGGGAAATGTACAAAGGAGATAAGAATAAATGGCCAGAGGGGTGGGAGTGTGGCAGGGAGAAGAGCTGCTGAAGAAAATTAAATGAACTTTGAGTGACTCTAAATGACAACTGTGCGGGTTTCAGATATGTTGGCTGTCATAATCCGTTTTTCTACAAGACATATTTTGCTCTGTGTTGGCTATGATGACTTCATCCCGTTCATAGCGAAGACTAGTTCTTAAGCTAGACTTTTCTATTGCTGCCATAATATACCTAATAATTAAAGAATTCAGCACTTTCTAGGAAGCTTTACTTAAATATTAATTCTTGGTAGGTTTTTTTCTGTAATGAGTCTCCTGTGGCTGCAAGATGCTTACCTGGATTTGTTTAACTAGTGCTGGATACAATGGTGAGTTTGCCCTTACCACGTGAATTTTATTTTGAGATTCTCTCCTTATGCCACTTTGTGCTTGCCAGCACCTAAGGTCTAATCTCAATTCATAAGTAGACTGCTGTTAATTTTTTAATTTTTCCTCATCTCTCCCATTTAGAATATTTAAAAATTTTAGCCAGCAGTGAGCAAAGGTGAAAATTCCAAACTTCCATCTTAAAAGTGAAGGAAATGAGGTTTTACAGAGTGAAAATCTTTTCACCTGGGTGATAACACTGTGACAGATTCATGCCTCACTCAGATGTTCAAGTCTGGTCTGTGCCACTGAAGCACATGTAGCCAATTCGGCAGGCATCAAAGTATATATTACAGAAGCATCTTCACAAATGCAAGTCACAGTCTCAGTAGGACTAAAAAGTACATTAATTTTAATTATATTCTTGTTCCTATTGCCAATATTTAGAATGAGATTAAAATACACTGATTTGATTTCATGGGGAAGCATTCTCTTGTTTGTAGATTTTTATTTTTTTTAGATGGGTGAACAAGAATTTATAGTGCTGTCAATCTGTCACTTTTAATAGCACATTATTCATTTATGAATTTAAAATAAAATCTCAAACAATAAAGCTAAAATGGGATATGGATATTGTGATTAAGGTGTTTATTATTCAACAAAATTAAAGGCATAGTTGAGGGGGAAATAAAGAATTTCAATTAGGTAGTACATACAAACTCTTTTAAAACTTCTTAGTTAAACCTTGATATTGGTTTAGTGACCACTGTGTTGTCTACCAGAAGAAACTAGTTTTTCAAAAACCAGGCTAAGGAAATTCATCCAAATGATACATTTCAGGATACTTTGTTTAACAAAATTGAAGAGATTTAGGTAATTTTTGAGTGTCTTGCACAAAGTCTGGCATATATTTTATTCCTCAACAAGTGGCATAAAGGAGTTAAAACCAGAAATGCAAGGTGCGTGACACAGGAAATATCCAATCTGAGGTTTAACCATACTCATGCCAAAAAAAAGACGTTGCTTACACATTATGTAGCAAGCTCATACTGTTTCAGTCCAGTTTACGGGTTTAGGTTCTGTTTAGGTGACTAACTGGAAATCCAGTCAGAGCAGACGCAGTACTAAATAAATGACTGTTTATGTGGCAAGTTTTACAGAAGATGTTTAGCACGTTTGTTGTGTTGAGGCTTAGCTGTGCAAATTATTTATTACAGTTAATATTCTCTGCGTGTTTTAGGGATGTTTTGTTAATGAGCTAAGCTCCTCATCCCAGATAATTGTAGAATAATCTGGCAAATGGTGTAGCCTGTGGGATATGAGTGACTTCTTACGTCCATACTCGCAGCTGACAGACAAGCTGCATTTCCATTCACTGGCTCGGAGCCAAACATTGAGCACAGATATGTGGAAAGCTATGTTGTCAGGAGAGATCATCTATGTGTGTCCTTGATGGTAAAATGGTCTTGTCACTTCTCTGTTGGAAGAAGTTGGTCCCCAGCTACATTTCTGAGGGATTCCTGTTGATTCCCATCATCACTTCCCAAGTCCTGTTACAAAAATCATGTTCCTGTGCTTTTCACTTTCCCAGTGGTGGCAGGTTTGACTGTGTGCAAAACTACTGCAGAAGTTCGTGAATTATCGCTCTCGCATTTAAAAATTTTTTCTGGCTCAAGCGGTAGGAATCATTTGGAGAGCGATATAAATCATAATCCTCTAGAGACCTGAGAAAATTCAGTGGGTTTGGACTGCAGTAGTATAATCTGCAATAAATCTAGCTTTCACAAAGCCTGTGGTTCCCTGTAAGACTGTTTCAACAGTTGTGTTTGCAAATAGTTACGCAATTTTGAAAATTCAACCCTACAAGACTTTGCCAAGCTTTGAGGTTAGGAAAAGCGAAAGTGCTTTCACTGGTGGTAGTAGTTCCGTATGCAGGTACTTACATGTAATTGTCCTAGTAAATCCGAGAAAAAAAAAAGTAGAAAAAATATTTAAGGAGGATTCCTCTTAAATTAGAAATGTGCATAGGCAGAGAAGAAAAGAAATGTAAGATTTTTATTAGATACTAATATCTAATGGGATCTCCAAACACATAATACCCTCGGTAATAAGAATCACATCAAATGATGTGAAATTTTACATTACGAGCAGCTGAATAAACATTTTTATACATAAGTATGTGGGTTTCAGTTTGATTCTTAGTTGCTACAGTAGTGGAACAATGCAAGGAAAGTCACCTTTGTATATTAATTCTACATATATTTTGTTGGCAATTTCTAATGTGGATTTTAAAGAAAATTGCTCCTCAGGGGAGAGGGAGAAGAGAGAAGAGAACAACAGAGTACATTATAAATAAGCTGGAAAGATATTTACGAAAGTAAATGTTACTCCCATATAAATAAATGTCCTCCTTGATGAGCTTTATATTGTGCATGACATCTATCTGCAGAGGAAGCAACGACGGTGAGGAAAGGAGGGAAATGCAGCATTGTAACTCAGAATGGTGTGAATGCGCGGAGGCAGAAAACTAGACAGGACTAAACACCGAAGCAATGGTGAGGTGGAACCTCACCAGGAGTGGGCTAGGGACGGTGGTCTCAGTGTAGATGTAGGGAGAGCTTCTCCTGTTTTGTTACTTCAGTAATGTTAAATAATGTCACCGTCCAGTCAATGTGACTGGGCTACAGAGAGTCCCAATATCATAAAGTAGCACAAAATGCTCTCACGTGTCACATCCCAGAGCTGTCCTTAACTTTTTATAACTTGAGTCTTGCAGTATGAAATATGAAAAACTGGGCATTATGATGTTCCATACGAACAGACAAGATCAAAATATCAGTTGTATCCTACATCTCTTCATCAGAGGCATTTGTTAACTTGAAATGCTGAGATGATTGTAAGAAGTGCTACAGAGGTCGTTGTATCAGTTCATAGGTGGGCAATAGACACTAAAATGAAGAGACTAAGCCACATTCACAAAAATACCTATGGCAAGGTCAGTAATTAAACTTGGGTCTTTATAGAGCTATGCTGCCTGTGTTGCTATTGGCCTTTCAAGAAAACAATAAAATATGTCTATAAAAATGAGCTGCTTTAGGGAAGAATATTCTTTAGTAAGACTGGAAAAAGTCTGGCTGTAGATATTACTTGTTTCAGATTCAAGTCTTTCATAGATCTCTTGTTTATTCTTAGCACTGAATCTACAATCACAATATGTTTAAGATCATGTTGTCAGAGGATGACCTTCATTTGGGAAGGGGAATCTTAATAAGTTGACATTAGATTGATGTGTCCCATTCAGTAGAATATATTTTTTGATACTCAAATTTGTATGTCTCATAAATTTAGTTGAAGTACACTGTAAACTGAGGAAAAGTATCCAGAGTCTCCCATATTGTCTATAACATATTCAGGTAAATAGACCACAAAGTTGTATGTAAAAATACTAGATTAAAAAAGCAAGTTGTTTTAGTAAATTGAAAGTCTTATCCTACTAAACACATGATATACGGTGCCAAAATGGATTAAAGGGTTCTATAGAAACCCTTAAATGACTGTGGAAAAAATGTCAGATTCGTAACATCTTGCAATATTCTCCTCTTTGCCTTTTAGTATACTCTGAGAAACAAGATAATCTGTGCCTCTAAACCACAGAGTAATTTACTCCTTGTCAGTTAAGGTCATAACAAAAATCTATTTTGTTTAACAATTTATAAATCTAATTCCGCCCCCCGCCCCCTCCCCCAACCACAGTTGTGTTTTCAAGGTAAGCCTTAGCTGGCACGGAGAGAAAAGAAGAAACAAAACCTCAAAACAACCAGCCTCACACTGCTCTGTGTAGCTGTTCTAAATTAATACACGTCATACGATATACATTTGAAGTGCCAAGTGTAACTTGCAGGAATCTGGCCACCAAATATTTAAATGTCAGGTATGTATGTGTATACACGCACACACACATAGATAAAAATACCATTTCTTGTGCCAAAATCTTGACAGTTTTCAACTGTGTCCCATTCAATGTAACATTTGGTATTGTTACTGGAAAGCTGGAATGCACTTATTTAAATAATTTTTCTATCCGTCTGTCTGCCTTGGGTAATGTTTGTTTTCAATGCCTAGCTATGCCCTCTATTTAATTTACATTTAAAATGAAATTATTATGCATAGTTAACTGGTAAAACTTGAGTATTTGAATAGATTAAAAATATTAATGACAAATTAGATTTTAAATCACAGGGAATTTCAGCTTCCAATCCTATCAATTCCACATATGTAGTTTATTATATTCCTGGAGACAAATGCATTTAACATGCTGACAAGTTCAATTTCCTCACAGCTTTATTACAGAAATTACTTATTACAAGGAAAAAGTGTCAAATGCCTACTGCTCTAAACTATGAGCATGCCTTTTGAGCAAACCCACATGGGACATAGTAGAAAAATCCAGTGGTTTGGTTTTGATGCCAGTACCGGTAATGCAATAGCTACTTTTTTCCCCACCCGAGTTTGTCTCACTCCCCCCATCGTTCCATGCAATCACTCTTTCCCCAGTTGCTTGTTTAGAATTTATTGTGACAGTTGTATCCTGAAATACGTAAGCTGCTTCTGGATTCTTCTTTGCCCATCTATATCTTTCAGAAATTTGCCTTAATAACCATATGTCAAATATAACAAGCAAAATTCACTAAGGCATGCCAAGGTTGCATGAAATATGTATTGTGTCACGTACAGTTGACGTGACTAGCTAACCTGTCTTGTGACCCAACCGAAGTTAAGAAAAGATCTAATATTCTTTGAGGGTAAATATCTCAATGTGGTTAATGCAGTCTGAATAGTGTATTAGCTTTGGAATGACGATTTGCCAGAGTTGTTAGGGTGCGTTGTGTTATTGTAAATCGATCTGCCACTTTGGTGAGAATTCAGAGTGATTTATTGTGAATGCTGGATTCATCTATGATTCATTTCAGTATGAGAGAATCAGGTATCAGGTGGTTTGGCCTGTGCATAGACTACCCAGACTTGTAGGGCTGAAAATGCGTTGCCAGGTGCTTTCCACCTGGCAAGTTTTTGGACTTAATTATCTCCTGGTTTTTGTTTTGCTATTCTAATATAACAAACAAAACAACACCTACCTAAAACACTTGCACAAATTTAATGAGAGCTCTAAATTTCTTAAAAATCGGATTTGGATTTCTTTCCTTATTTGTTCTCATTTACATATCCATAACCTAGCAGCTGGTTAATCAGTGCGCTCTCGTCTGAAGGGTATAAGTCTCATTTAATGATGTTTCTGTTAAAATGGAAACGGTGTTCCAACCAGGACTTACTGAGTTCTGTGCAAAGCTGTCCATGGGCAAGCTATTCTTCCCCCACCACTGCCAAACTGAATCTGATTTAAGGAAGAGTAAAAATGAAGATTGATAGCAAATGGACAGAAATGGATTTGTTTTTTAAAAAAGCTCACAGCCAGGAAGGAGAAGGAAATATCAGTATTGGGTTTGTTTCAAATGAGTGGTTGGGATGAGTGCGGTCCAGCTGCGTTACATGCCGGTGAAACCAGCAGAGAGCAGAAAGCCCGAATAAGCAGGTCAGTTCTGCCCAGCGGGTCAGTCACAGATCTACATTTATGTATTCCTGATTTTTACTTCAGCACCTTATCTGTGGTGAAAGGTTGCCTTTTGGTGGTATAGCTAATACTATATCTTTTTTATTGGGAAACACAAGAACCATATCAGATTAAACAAAGAAAAAAACTGCTCATGCTGTAGTACTTCTTCACACCTGTAATGATTTTGCACTGTTTAAGTAGTTTTTGTAGTAAAAATACTGAACTCTTGGTAGATAAAGGTCAGATTTATGCAGTAACTGCACTCAGTAGACACAAGAATAAATATGCATCATGAGCCAAAAAAATCTGATTTACTTTTGAAATATTAATGGGGCAGTTACAGTCTGTTTAAACATGACAAAGAGCACTTGGATTAAGCTATTCAGTTTGCAGGGCACGAACAGTACAGCTTATTTCACTGTACAGGTTTCAACTTCGGTGCTCCTTCTGAAGGTACACTGCTGCTGTGCATCACTTCAGAGTCGGACCTGCACAGCCAAACAGTGTGTTCTTCACAGTCCAGAGGAAATCCAGGACTTTCACTGCAACTGTCTGCAATCAGTCAAACCAATTCTCTTTAAAGTAATGGAATTTTTAAAGAAAATAGTTGTTTTCCTTTTCTTACCCCAAGTCATGATTAAATTGTGTATTATCTTAAACAGGAATTCTTCCTAATACAATTGATGGGATTTTAATGATGAGCAAAACATATGGTTTAAAGAAAAATAACCCCCCGCTCACACAACCCATCCTACCATGCAAGAATTAATCCTGAGGCATGTCAAATTCAGTGAGATGGCAAGCAGCAATATAATGCCTCTATTGTCAGTGCATTGTCTATCACTCTACAAAAATTTGAAAGTGACAAATGTCAAACTCACTAACAGTGTATATGAGGGTTTTTTGTTATTTCCCCTATTTCTGTTAAAAAAATGACTAAATTAAAACTCGCTGAGCATCCACAAGGAAATAAACAGCACCAAGTTATGATGTTCATTTTAGGGCTATTCATGAAGCTTCATGAGAAAGGGAGAGGACAGGGAGTCCTTCCTGCTCTTCCAAGCAGGGCCAACGATGCCTCAGTTGTTTCTCTCTAACCTACTCTCTGCTCAGGGTGACTCCACACAGATGCTTTAGACACTCCATTCCACTGGTTCACTAGTCTTAAAACTAGAAATTAGTTTTGTAATATCTAGCCTAATTTTCTCTTGCTGCCATTTAAACTCCTTCCCCTAGACACACTAAATGTCACGACACAGGTCATTCCCTTCCTTTGTCATGGACTTCTATATGTTTAGAAAAAGACATGCCGGTTATCATCATCATACTTCTAGCCTTCTCTCTAGTTGAACAGCCTAAGCATGCTGAGTCTTTCATAACATGTTGTGTTCCTGCTTGCTGCTCTCCTGTGGAGTCCCAGGTTGGTTCTCATGTGTCCTGAAGCACAGACTCTGAAGCTGGATGCTGTCCGCTGGCTGAGACCATGCAGCAGCCTAGGGGAAGGTTTGCTTCCCGTCTCTAATAAGCATCCACACAAGGGGGCCTGAAAACGACAGCCAGAAGAGATCACATGGAATGGTTTCTCCCTGTTTTGCCAGGTAGTTAATTAAATCAGCTGCTGATTCCAGGGAGCATTCAAGTAGGTTATGATTTTCAGTAAAAATAGCAACTAAAAGCATGTCTAGAGTTTATTTTTTAACAGGCACTGTTTGCATGTGAGTCCTTCTAGTAAACACCTAAAGTACTCATAAAAACACCTTTTAGACTAAGTAAATGATTGAAAGGACCCTAGTTATGCAGAACCTTAAAGTCGTTTTACCAAAATGCTCTCAACTTTAACAGGTTAGTGCTAACCTCTGCGCAGCGTAACATAAAATGCTGGTCTGACGATATGTAGCTTACCAATCAGGAGCAACTTTAAACAACTTTCTTCAAATCTTCTTTGCGTATTGTGTGAATCTCCTGATGTTGTAAATTTACATTACCTTTGTTGAGGTCAGGAGTGGCAGTGGATAATGGACTTTCATGTCTTCATTTTCTGGTCATGCAGAAGAGCTCAGCTTAGTGCAGATCAATCTACCTAAATTAACACTCTCCTTCAAAGACCTTTAAAAAGTCTTAATTTTGAGAATCTGATGAGAACTTACTGTGTACAAGTCAGACCTATTGAGTACCTGAGGGTGGATACTGAGGCCCTGAAACACTTCATGGAACTTCTTTTGAAGTATTTGGATGTGGACATTATTAAAGCAGTAAAACAAACGTTCATCCTATTATAGAATTTTCTGCCATTTACTACCCTATAGATATATACACACACACTACTTAAATATAAACTCAGAGCCATAGAATGAATTTGTAAGAAAGTGTTTTGTTTTTTCATTTGAATCATGAGAATTTCCTGGAAATGGTGAGATGGGAGGTAGAATCCTCTGATGGCTATTATGGATAGGCAGATTCAAAAAAGGGAGGGTGGGGGAAGTATTCAGAAGAATAAGATTTGCTGTCATTAGCTATTCTCTGAATGCGTTCTACAAGAGCAACTGAACGGCTGGTGCTGACAAGAAGAGTTTACTTTTTCTGGGAGGCACCTACATACGTTCCCCTCTGACACACAGGACCCTGCTGTTTGCTCTTGCAGGGAATCTCCCTCCATGATAAAGTCAGTAAAAGTTTTACTTTACCGGGAATTTCTGGTTTGGGTCCAGCCTTCCGGATCTCATAGCTGGGAGCAGCTTTTCAGGTATGTGGCTCCCATTTGGGCTTCTTAATGGCAGCGTGGACAATCTCATTTAAAATGGAAGCTCCTTGACTTTTAACACATCTGTCTAACATTTCTAAAGAGATCATCTGTCTGCTGAGGTCTTCTGAAAAGGTGATTGAAATTTTTCTTTAAGTGGGAATTTAATCCCTAAAAACCTGATTCACAATAACATATGGTGTGATTGCTTCAGAAATAAAATAACAAGAACAAGAGAAGTTGATTAGAACTAGCAAAGCGTAAGGAAAGCTTCAGATACTATCCAGATTTTGTACTGCAGACATCACTGAGGGAAAATAATTAATAATTTAGGCAATATTTTATTATTTGATCTATTTCTATCAAGCCTTGTAACTGAACAAGGTTCAGACATTCAACAGGGATAATTAATTGAAATCTAACCTTTCCACTGAAATTAGCTGGCCTTTCATTAGCAGTAACAGACCTGTCCTGCAGTCTTTGAAAATGAAAGGAAAATCTGCTTCATTTTAGGTCTAGAGCGTTCAGTCATGCAGTCGTGTTTAACTGGATGGTTACAGAAATATAAAAATAAGTGTATTTGGATTTCAATATAGGATTTTTTTACTGGCTATTTAGGCCTTTGTTCCTAGTTTATGATACAGATGAACACTTTGCAAGTAACCGGATAGTTTACCGAAAACCAAATTGAAGGTCAGATTTTTTTCCAACTTTTTAAGAAATCGAATGACTCAATTTTGTATCACAGAATCATAAAATGGTTTGGGTTGGAAGGGACCTTAAAGATCATCTAATTCCAACCCCCCTGCCCTGGGCAGGGACACCTCCCACCAGCCCAGGTTGCTCCAAGCCCCATCCAACCTGGCCTTGAACACCTCCAGGGATGGGGCAGCCACAGCTTCTCTGGGCAACTTGTGCCAGTGTCTCACCACCCTCATAGTAAAGAACTTCTTCCTAATATCTAATCTAAATCTCCCCTATTTAAAAAAACTGTTACCTCTCATCCTATCACTACACCCCCTGATAAAAAGTCATTCCCCACTTTTTCTGTAGGCTCTGAACTTCACTGGACTGCCACGACTTCTGAAATGTGATGGATAGTGGCTTAGCAACTTCATCTGCCAGTTCCCTCAGGACTCATGGACGAATCTCATCAGGTCCCATGGACTTGTGCACCTTCAGGTTCCTTAGATGTTCTGGAACCTGATCATCTCCTACCTGCTAAGTTAGAATCATTTTCATGTGTCTGTATTGTAACGGCATTCTCAGATGTTGCTGAGTTCTTTATAAGCATGATTAGTGAGATATTAGAAATCCAAATTACAGAAAATTCTGAGTCCTTTGATCCAAACGCTGGCTCCCCCAAGTAAGTTGCCTTCAGAAATGAGTGTTTGTTGTTCGGATTGCCAGCAGCAAGAGCAGCCAGCACAGAAGCTCAAATACATCTTAATTGTCATGATTACTCTCTCCTGATTTAGGAAACACTTGTTCCCAGCTCTGTTCTATTTAATAGGGCAGAGAAACACCTTATGAGTGGTTTAAAGCATGAAAGAAATGTTGTTGCTGGACTTCATGTCCCTACTTTGGATCTTTCATGCCTGACACTTGAAAGAGGAGGCTACTGAGGGCAGTAAGTTAAAATGTGTGTTTGCAGCTACAAGCGTGTTCAAAACTCTCTCATCTTTGTCTTGATATCAGACAGCAGAAGGCAGCCTCACTTGAGGCACTCGATGCCTGAGATTAACCAGGGAAGTTCCAGCAGAGAGTATAACTACTCTGAACTTCAGCCTTTCCTTTGAACACCTGTCATCTTACAGAAATGGCTGAAAATTTTAACATCATGATTCCCTGAAAATGTCACTGTTATAGTCTCCAGAGGCGTCCCTTTTGCTCACTTGGATCTTTCGAGACCTGTTCTAGATACAAAGATTTTATTGATGATAAATTTCAGACAACTTCTCCTGACTTTCATCTCTCATCTCACTCTCTCCTGCCTTTTAGATTCAACTTGCAAGAGAAGAAAGCGAATGTGTGCAATCCCTGGGTCTGATTTGCCTTTTGGTGGTGCAGACCCAGAGCTGTTTTGGGGGTTATTGAAAGGAACGTGCGGGTAGATCCTTGGCCAGCCTTGGCAGGCAGACCACGTCGATGATAAGCCTCAGGATTATTCAGCAACCTACATTCAACAAAGTTGAAGGGAACTGACTGTGTGTCCTGCAAATATGTGGACTCATGGTAAAGTCCTGACTGATGAACCAAAGACAGGAAGAGGCTGGGGATTGAAGCAAGCTGTATGATCCATCTCATTTTCCCCTAGTGATGGCATTAGTTTTTTAGGACAAAATTTCACCTTTCCATGTTCTACAACTGTATCAGCTTTATGTAGTAGTTCGTCAACTATTTCGGTTTTTTTGTTTGGGATTTGTTTGTTTGTTTTAAATGCTGAGTTTATTATAATGGTTTTACTTCCCTCTTTCACGGTTAATACCAAAGACATTCCAATCACCATACACTGCATGCGATATCAGCATGGTGAGATTCAGCATGTCTTTGTATATAGCTAAAGCAGAACCTACATGATCACGAAGTTCTATTTATAACCCATCAATGATGTGTTTCTGTCATCTGTATTTCCAGGGGAATTTGTTCTTTTTTCCCCCTAAGGTCAGCTTTCCAAAATGTGGTAGCCTTGATGTCTCTGGCTTCTTCTTTCCTCAGAAAAATGTGTGAGGACATGCTGTCAAACATTTGTCCTTTTTTTTTCTTCTTCTTTTTGTTTTAAATGTTTCCTTCTTATCACACATTTCAGAAAGAATTTTGAAATGTTTCCCCATAAGATTGACCTTTCTGAGCAGCAGCAGGCAGAGAGAGTATATCAAACAACACCAACTTAATAATCCAACTGCCCAAGGTGGGTTTAAGAATGAAATCTTGGCTCCAATAATAGAATTGCTGCTTTAAAATATACATGAACAGGCCAAAGATTCAGCCTGGAATACTACAGAAACACAAAACAGAATAATTCCCTTGTGTCCTGCTTTATTTTACTCCTTCCAACTCCTTTCCCTTCCATATTAGACTGTGTGATCTAGTAGGACAGAAACACTGGTGGCAACACAATGCCATAGTGAGTAGCCAGATGCTATAAAGAATTATGTGTCATTTGTGGATATTGATGAAATTGTCTAGAACTTCGAGAGATTTCAGGAAACATTCTCTGGCTAATTTCACCAAGGTATGAATGTAAAACTGCCTAAGAAACAGAAGAATAAAAGATGCTGATGATAAGGTTTTAATGTTTTTACTGTTCTTTGTGCTTGGTGAATGATATATATCTAGTTTTCTGGTTTGTACTTTTCTTCAAATAATCACAAAATGTAAAGTGATTTAACTCAAGATCCAAAATAAAAATTGAGCCATTATAGCTGTGGTTGCTAAAAACATTCTTTTTACAATTTACATTAATTTAAAGTGCTATACTTTTTCAGTTATTTGAAGTTCAGAAGAGATGGATGAACTTCTATGATGTTTAAATCAACAATTTAAACAATGTGTTTGGGAGAGCAGTGTAGTTGTTAAGGTGGCTTTTTCCCATGCTTTTGGGGGCCTGCATTTTCCTGGTTTATCTTGCAATCTGGGTGTCTAATTAAAACAGCTGAATCGTGAGATAGCAGTTAGAATCAAGCTGGCCTTCCTCCATTTCTTGATGTTTGTTTTGGATACCAATTTGCAACCATCTTCTGCATATTTGCCACCGCATGGTCTGATGCTGCCACGGCCCCTCTGCAGAGCTCTGTTCCAAATCTGTTTGGAAATAATCCTTCATTCAGACTTTTGCAGTCGTATTCTCAGGAGGCCTGACTATGTGTGAACAAGTTACCACCTTTCAGCTGAGTTTCAGTAATAGCCTTTAAGAGCGTAAAAATGACCCTCGTGTCTTAGATTACCTTTTCTTCAGTGTGGAAGCATGAGTGGTCATTGAGCACCATCTTGGTGGGAGAAGGCTGTATTGGTCCTTACTCCAAGGTAACTCATTTCTCCATCTTTTTTTGTGTACGATTTACCTACTTTTCTTGGCTGCCACTTGTTTTCTAGGTCACTGGAGCCAATTTCCAGTATAGTCTGTTACAATGCAGTGGCGCCTGCCTTCAGGGTTTGCATTACCTTCCTCCTCCTCCTCCTGTCTTCCTAATCCTTGAGAAAGTGAGCATTAAGTCAGGATTTGTATCAGGATTTAGACCACTGGACCAAAGACTGACTGTTCATTCTTGTTTCATGCGTTGTTGTGAACTTGAAACTTGATCTGAGGGACTTGATGGAACTGTTTATTTATCTTAAAAAAACCCCACAACTTGTCAAGGCCTCTCAAAGCACTTTTTGTCTTTTCTGTGTGTGTTTTTATGTGCTATTTCAATATATATAAAACACTGTTGCCTCCCAGAAACTGGTAAACGAATGTTCTCATGGACTGGGAACCATTGGAGAGTAGTATTAGTGTGGTGGGAAGCAGGCAAAGGAAGGGCACTTGTTTCCCTGTTCCAGACATATGGATGAATGGAGTGCAAACTTTTACTCTTAAATTTCAGATGGCTTTTCCAATGATAACGTTTGTTCTCACTCATTTCCAGCAAAATACACAGGGCACTGGAGAATTGTATAAGTACGGCTATGCCTATTTACAGTCACTGATACAAGTAAGAGTTTTTCTCTGTCTTTAAGGAGAAGAATCAGACACCTAATCAGCTAATTGGCAACTTGCTTAATGTTTTGCCTGCTTAACTCCATTATTAGGGAAAAGATCCCTTGCAGTGTGTATTGATGTGTCTAAACAATCAATAAATGAAACATCTAATTTAAAAAAATCCATTTATATGGCACACAGCAATTTAATTAATTGTAGTTAGGAACAAATTGGGATTGATTAGCGCTCATTGTTACTTAACGCTACTTTCTCTTGTTATTACTCAGTAATATTGTTGAAAAAAAACTAAAAGGTGGAGGAGACCTTTGTTTTTTCCATCATTGCAAGAACAGAAATCTTTTCCAATGAGATTCATCTCAAACCATGATGTTAACAACTCTCTTTATAACATTTATATAAAATGTTCAAAAGCACTATTTGTGAAAGTTGAGTAGACAAAACTTGGATATAGCATTTTTTTTTTCAACAGTTTAAATATCTGTTTAATCATCGGTCCATTTTATGCAGCTATGTAGGGAAATAATAAGGGAAGTCTAGAGTATGACAAGTATTTTATAATTGTCCATGTGTTCGTACCTTATAATACACATTACAGGTATGTGTTAAGTCTAACTTTTCAGTGAATCTTTCAGAAGGCCTAATTAAAGATTCCGCTTAGTTAAGTGAAAGTTTAGATGGAATGAATTTGATGCTTTGGAGAACATTTTTCCAAATTTCCAAACACTTTTCTGAGAAGGAAGCTTGCTGATAGAAATGTTCTTTAAAACAGTCCTTCAAGAGTACTCTGCTAGCTTCATTTCTCTGCTTATAGCTATAACTGGCACTGAAAAAACCCACCCTGAAGTGGGAAATGAAATTGAAACTGTAGAAATTTGATCGGTTACAATTAGTCTGCAAGCTAAATATGGGTTGACTTTTACTTACACAACTCTGTCTCCTCCATAAGGAAAGAGGGCTACCCCTTCAAACTGGAACCCCAGTTTTTTTCTTTTAATTTTGAATTTAGTTATTTTTCATTGAATAATACAGAAGACTATCAGATGGTCTTGGATATCTTTATGCTATAGCATTATTTTATCTTACCGTCTACTGAGTTTCCAATTGGAATATTTCCTTGATCATGTACAAAAAGTACAATCCTTGGGTGGGCAAATTATGGTCACTATTGCAATATGCAGGAATTGATTCAATACAAGAAAAAATAGCAGCTACAGGATATGAAATTCCTCCTTGGTGGGAGTGGAGAGATTCCAAAATTGTCATGTTTATACGTCCCAAAAGAAATCAAAGAAAATCTAGAAAACAGTCAAGTGGAAACAAATGTGCTAATCACTGAGTGAAAAGCTATGAACTTTTCTGATTTGCTGCATGTGTAGAAGACACCACCTGAATTCAAGGGTTGCTGGAGCAATATTTGGCAGAGAACAGGAGTCAAGGAAAGTTGATGAAAAGAGGTATCTCATACCTTCTTTCCTAAATTCCATAACAATGGTTTTAAGGATAGCAAGATGTAAAGGTTGGACTTCCCTGTGTGTCTTTATAATTCATAGTTACAAACATAGTTTAAATAAATTGTGATATTTTTGTTTGCTTTACCATAAGGCTAAAATCATATGCTACTTTGATTCCAAAATAAATTATTTATTCAGGCTTTGATTTCAAGCATGGACTGTTCCATTAATGTTTATCATGCTTTATCTGACTCTGCCTTTAAAAGATACATACTGTCTTTAATGATTTGTATTTTAATATTCTTTAAATACTGATTACTATAATTTATATGAACATACACTTGGTTAATTTTCTTTTCAAGCTAGAAGAAAAATGCATTAGGATTACAAAGTTCTTATTCACATCTTTGATGATGAAGTATCAATCTGTTTCTTTCAGCTTTCACAGCTAATAACCGCTCAGCATCGTAGGTCAAGTAGTAAATGCAAGTTTAAGATTCCTGCTGCTTAAATATAGATTTGTGGTTTTGTTTTACTACACTGTTACACTATGTTGATACTCTCATTATTTGATAATAGCAGGTTCACCAGGTGTGTTTAAGCACAACTTCATTTTTGGGAAGTGGAGGAATGAACAGAAATTGTCAATGCCTGTTTTAATAGATATCTGTAAACAGATATTGTAAAAATACAATTATCTCCTTTACTGCTACCTAGGAAGACTTGAGTAAATAACTATTCACAGCAATTTACTGTAAATTTCATGTATTTAAAATAAAAATTCTCTACAATATGTATAAATAAATGAATTAATAATGAAAAAGGATTGATTAACACTTCAATATCTCAATCTTTAGTCTGGTTTGGTACTGAGTGGAAAGTGGAAGCTGTCAGCACTAAAACCCTGTATCTGAGTGGGGATTTGGAGGAAAGGAGTAAAGCAGTGGATATTCCACGGGATGCCTGTCAAACA
The DNA here is from genome assembly GCA_003993805.1 of Himantopus leucocephalus. Lineage (NCBI taxonomy): Eukaryota > Metazoa > Chordata > Aves > Charadriiformes > Recurvirostridae > Himantopus > Himantopus leucocephalus. The sequence continues at coordinate 12,668,653 of RSEF01000020.1, read as the reverse complement.
CTTGGTTTATTTGCCACAATGGGTATCTGAGGTCAGTGTCTGACACTCACCCCATCTATAGCTACACTGGGAAGGATTACATACATTTTTCTTTGAAATGTTTTATAAGAGACTTGGCATCTCTCATGCATGCCCTTTTGTGGCCTTGCAGGGTTTTTATAGGAACCAAAGGATCTGTCCACTTTAAAACTATTACTTTTAATTACATGAGATAATTGAGCTATAAAATAATACCCACGTAGGATTGATTTTTTCTCCAGCAGCATACAGGGAACAGAGAGTTTGTTCATGTGCACTGTCAATAAGTTAACTTCTGCAAGGTAGAAACTTCTTTAATGTCTGTTGCAGTGCGACGCTGTGGGGGATGCAAGCTCCTCCTGATGATTAGAAAGAGATTGTGTTTGAAAATAAACTGTTTTCTACAAACATACTTTCAAAATTGATTTATTTTACTCCTGCATCTCACCTGTAGAGGATCTCTAAGTATATGTTTTTTAATGTTGGTTATCATAACTGATTTGGATAATAAAAGCAAACTTTTTTAAGGGCAGTAAGATTCCCCCCCCCAAAGGGCACTGTGTATTTACATTAGAGCAATGTATAAACGTTTCTTAACAGTAATAATGTTTGGCATTTTGAAGTGTGCTGATGATAGAAATGATGGAATGAAAATATCTTTGATTGGAAAGTCCTTTTCTTCTGCAGAATACAATGGAAGATGCTTTATTGAATTTTACTATAAAATTTTTAGAACCTGCATCAGAATTAACGGTAAAAAAGAAAAGCTCTTTTGAAATGCATACATGTTCTACTAAATGCTAGCATGTATAGCAAAACTTCTGCAGGGCAGTCTTACCTCTTGCATAATTTTCCTTTCACGAGAATACAATTTAAAAATATATTTGGTCATTTTGAATTTATTTTTTTTTCTAAGTGCAGAGCACTTCATCGGTATGTATTGAATTATAACGGTAGTATATCCCCAACAGAATTTGAATTGATTAGCATGTGAATTTGGTGTTCGGCAGAAAACCCGGCCAGCGGGCGGCAGTTGGTAGCGAGGTGGCTATGGAGTCGGTGCGGGGCGAGGGAGACGCCGGCTCGTCCCTGCCCCTGCACTGGAGGCAGCTGGCTCCGGGCAGGGACACGCTGAGCCTGCCCGGGGTGCTGATCCAGACAAAAAGCAAACCCCCAACCAAAACAAAACAAAAAAAATTTACCAACATTGAAACCAGGGCAGTTCCTGGACTGCCATATGTAAATGTTTGTGGTTGCAGGGTTGAGGGCTGCTGCTCTGCAGATAAAACGTGTAACCTTATGGAAAAGGGTACTCTCTGCACCAACGTGTTCACTGCTGTAATGGTCTCTTAGAATCGGTATTTTCCTGTTGGATTACAAAGGCAGCGAGACAGATTTGTTGGAGCTGCGCACAAAGGAACGCACAGCCGGGCCTGAGCGAGGCCTGTGCGTGCTGCTGAGAGAGATAAACATGGAGGTAGACGTAATGCAGTTTCCACATAAAGCTTAAAGAACGTGAACGCCTTTAACAAGAAGCAGTTCTGCCGATACTAACTGCTGTCAGAATGGCGGTGCTGTTTTATGTCACTCTGTACCCCGGGTACTGTTACACATTCCCTGCTCTGCACCGTGCACGGGGGCCGTACTCTGAGTCTGCTCTGCGTTACCGGCTGGGAGTTAGTCTTTAATTTCTCTCCATTTTTCCCCCTCTTTCTGTAGCTGTTGATTTTTATTGTAAGCTGGATCCTACTGACACTGAATTCATCAGCAAATCTGACCTCAGAGAGAGCAGAATAAGGCCTTATATTCTTCAATTAGAAAAGTGCTTGCTCACCTTATTGCCTGCAAAATGTTGTGGCAGAATGAGTCTACTCAGCACTTCCATACAACTCTTCCTGCCTCTCCAAATGATGTTTCTACTTTCCACTACTCTGCTTCCCCCCCTGCTCCCCTCACAGCCCAGGAGATCTGCTGAAATGATGAATCTGTTTGACATTTAGCAGGGGTGCATTTCTCCCTATGACTCGTACTGGTCAAGCAGCGTTAGCACAGCCTGGAGCTGCCGTGATACCGGGATGTTGTTCTGAGCTCATTTGCGAGCAGCGTTTCGTATTCGTACGCGGCGTTGTATGGAGATGCCTGGGCACAGTCCTCGGACAACAAAACCAGAGTAAAAAACTTGTCAGTCAGCTTATCCCATGCTTTAGTGAAACCTCTGTGGAAACTCACTGAAAATAGACTAAATGCTACAAAAATTGCCAGCTGTTAATTAATATATAACATATTGCACTCTGGAGCTATATTTACAGTAATTTGCCGTGTGTTTAGCTTACAGGTAAAAGGCAGCATTAACAAAGATGTAGCTGGGCTTTTGATTCTGTATAATTTTCTGTGTTGTTGTGAAGACCGTCAGATATCTGTGTGATCTAGTGGAAAATCAATGGGCTAAATAACTGTGTTTGTATAGCCTTATATAGAATAAGTGATTTATGCACCTGTTTCAAAAGGTCACTATTAACATTAGGGTTTTGACATTCCAACATTAGATTTAGTATTTTTGTTTTAGCTGAACTTTTTGGTAGAGCTTCACCCTGGATGTTCCGGAGTTGGGTGTAAAAGAATTACAATTATTAATAGAGATAAATGCTAAAATTGCTTCCATAGCAAGAATAAAATGAATCTAAACATGTATGACAGTCAATTTTATTGCTTGTTTCCATATGGGGGAAAAACATGATAAGAGGTATGGAATGGATAAACACTTTTCTAAATGCTAAAATTATCAGTTCTAGAGAGTGAACACTCAGTAAGGCTTGGAAATAGATAAGTAAGTGTTTCCACATGAGTCACATCCTGTAGGAATTTTGGAGGCTTTTTAAAAATTGATCAAGTGTTTGTGTCTTGTGTATAAAAGATAACAGACACAGAACAAAGGGAAATAAATATGACAGAAACATGGCAATTTACAATAAAAAACGTGGAAAGAGGTATGCTTGCTGGATGTAGGGCTTTATTTACTATGATATTGTGGTAACCAAAAATTAACACCTTTAAAATTGTCACACAATTTATTTCTTGCTTCTTGCTTGATGTAATGATACTCCGTAAAAGTGAAGATCATTTTTGGTTCAAGTTCAGGACTTATCATAGACTGCTTTGGGTTGGAAGGGACCTTAAAGATCATCTCGTTCCAACCCC
>RSEF01000020.1:12570059-12665337 GCA_003993805.1 Himantopus leucocephalus | reverse complement strand
CTCTCTGATCATCTTCATGGCCCTCCTCTGGACCTGCTCCAACGCGTCCTTGTCCTTCTGGTATTGAGGACTTCTAATCCTTGGACCAGTAAACCCATGCCAATACTGAACTTAAAAGTTACCCCCCCCCAAAAAAAAAAAAAAAAAATTCCTCTTTTCTGGTTGTAAATNAAAAAAAAAAACCGGGGAAGAAAGTTGATAGAGTTGGATGAAAAAATATATATAAAAAAGCTTTTATTTTAACACTTCCTTCTTGTCCACTTAGTTGCAGATTTTTTTTTTTTTACAAGGAAAATGCTAGTTTTACAGTGTCTTTAAAAGATGGTCATGAGCTATTTCTTCTGGGGGAAGAGAAGTTCAGATGAGTTGGAGCTCTTATTAAAAAGCTGACAATGTTACAATATGTTAGAAGTCAAGACAAAAGTGAGGAAAATAATAGGTTTGAAGTACGCTCTTATTTTCTTGCTCATCCTGGGGCAGGGCATAGTCGAAAGACTTTTCATTTTATAGTATCTCGTTTCTGCTGCATTTACCAGATGGAACATATACATATACGCTCACTTGGAGATGTTGCTATTGTGCGCTAAAATCCACCCACCTTAAGGGTGAGAATGCAGCAGCTGTTCCTGACTGGTATTGCTACAGGATCATTTCAGAACACAGACAGTCTGGGAGAATATACTGTAGCGTTCGTGTACACTCTTCATACTATATCTCTGCATAAAAAGGGGACAATCCTTTTTCAGAATTAGCTGTGTTTGAATGAATACATTTTTTATAGCTACTTTTTAAATTGCACAAATGGAATACCAAGTTTTTCAAAGTACTTAATTTCTTTATGGAAATCTTGACTTCATGCATTTCAAGGAGACATCATCTCCTTTTTATTGAAGTATGGCAGATGTATGATATAGTAATACACACTTATTGAATCATCCATTTTACATTATGTGCTGAGCGCGTCTAATTCTTCCCACAGCAACTTACTACACTGCAATCCTGACCCTCCTAGAGGATCAATTTCCTTGGCTGTATAAAAAAATATCACCTTTGTCTCTGAAACCATCTACTTTCCCCTTTCCCTCCAGCCTTCAAACAAATGGTTTTACACTGAGTAGGGGATTGTGGAGGGCATGTCTTTGAGCTGGGTAAGTAGTGGAATGATTGTATTTAAGAGAGAATATTTCACAGAGGTCAGGATAAGGAAGAGGGTTGATAATCACAGGCAAGGAGGGCTGTGGTGAGAGTGTTTGCTCGGAGAAAAAGCAGGATGGACACTGTTTAATTTGATGTGAAGCCTTAGCATCAAAAGAAAGTTGAAATATGATCCTGGAAGAGTATTTGAAATTTTTTGCTCAATCAGCTATCTGGTCTAGATATCCCACTAAGCCTCTTTCAAACCCAAATGAGTGTAGTGTTTCTGGGTTCATTTTATACAATAAAAATGAAGTGGTATATACTGCAGTGTGCTGAGCATTCCTAGTTCCTGTTGTGCTTGCCTGGATTTCACAAAGTACCTCTCTGTTGACTTTTTTTTCTTGTTGTCCAGTATATTATCTGAGTGAAATATTACTTTTCCTAGTGTAACAGAAGTGGCAAAAATAGCAGAAACATTGCAGTTTCATTGCAGGGTGGTTGAACTACGAGCTTCCCGTGTGCTGCAGGGGGTAGGATCTGTGGTCTGTCAGAACAGCATCTCTCCTGCCTGAGAAGGGACGTAGGAGCCAAATAGAGACCACGTGTTCCACCACCCACAATCTGGTTTAAACAAAGTCAGTCTGGTACTGTTGATCCCGCAGCTTCATAGCTTCTCCCAGAGTGGTTGGAGTGGGTTTTTAAACTCTCCTCCTGAAGCAGTCTAAGCTTTTTGCCCCCTCCCCAGTTATAGCTGCTTCTGAGACCCTCAGCCTTGGCAACTGGACTGTGCTAAGCCCCAGGTACGGGTTCATCTGGCTTTGAAGTGTGTAGCTGCCCAAAAGCGAAATAGTAAGACTTTGGAAATTTTGGGTGTTCTAAACTTCTAGTAAAGACTAGTGAGAATCCCTAGAGGGGGGAGCAAGATTGAATATGTAGCTAATTATGTTGTTCAGAGAGAGATTTAATTGAACTATAGGATTGGAGGTGATTAAAAATTTTCTCTGAGCTTTCAACTTTTATGTATATTCTGTGTGCAGGTTTTTTTTTTCATTTTTGGAGGAAGAAGTGATTTTCATATAAGATCAGTAATGCATGTAAAGATGTGCCAGGAGAAATGATGTCAGATGCATTACCAACAGACTGGAATACAAAAAAAAGCACGCTAGTGCTTCTTAAGCCAAGGCACTGGGGTTTTGGCATAGATCAAAGTGGTGAAAAAGCAAACTCATTAATTGAGTATGAATTGGAGTTTAACATATGTGGACTTTCAAAATGGGCTTGTCACTCAAAAATCTATTTTTCTTGGTGTTACAAAAGAGAAATGACTGTTCTCCCAGGACCAGTCAGAGTCTGAGTCAACATCTGAAGTGGTTTGTGATGATAAAGTATGGACAGCTGTAGCTGGAAAACGTTTGACCTTCTGTGGAATTTTGGGATTTAGGACTTTGGAATGGACAGTTGGCATTGACATTATTGGTTTGATATGAGATACATTATCTCAAACTCCAATGTTCTACTACGAAGAGTTATTGAACTGTGCTGTTTTTTAAAAAGCAACAAAACAAACCTCCCAAAACCCAAACCAAACCTTTTTTGGAAAAGTTTTGGAGAGGAAAATAAAAGGTTGACAATACTAAAACCTTTGAATGATTGAAGAGACCATTGGCCATGGGGTAAATTAACTAAAAAAACCTCAAACAACAAAGAAACAACTCTTACCAGGAAATGATTGCCTGAGAGTTTTTGTCAGTATTCAGCATCACAGAAATCTTGCACTGAATAAATGCTGTAGTGTGGGGAGCTGTGCCTACAGTGGTAAAATTAAAATTCACTTGACAATAGAGACTATTTAAGGCGCTTTCTTACTTGCAGGCACTTCACTTTGCAAATTATTTAGCTACGTACACTTGATGCACAGAATCATAGTAATTGCGCTACACATACATGCAACAGCTGGGTGTGGTCTTGGGGCCTCCTTTATTTCAACATTTATATCCTAATTCCTTCCAAGATAAATTCAAGGTTTAATTTGGAACTTGCTGAGCATCCAGCCGTGGAGCGTACAAAGTATTGTTGGGCCTGTATGCCTGCATCTGAGGATGTGGTTTGGTATTCAGATGCTGCTGAATTAAGTTCTCAGAATTAAACCATATTGAAGAATATTTCCTCTCCCTCATTGCTCTGGGACTTAAAGATCTTGCACATTTTGGGATGTGGAAGTGGAATGTTGGCTGGAAGTTTTGATTTTTACACTTGTCTCTTATTGCTTTTGTGGTGTTGGCTCCTGGGAATGTGAATAGGAAATAACCACATGATTTACTCAGTTCTGTTTAGTGCAGTGGTGTTACTAGAGAAGAAACCCTGCAAATGCTTCATTTTTCCATAAAATGAATTTTGACAAGTGCCCAGAAATATGCCTCAAACTTTAACCTTCCATTTGTAGGCAAAGATAGATAACAGCAATAGAGATAAAAATGAGATGGTGACTTTGAGCAACATGACAAGAGATTATAAATCTTAGGACTGGCCTTGTACTGCACAGAAGATTGCAGTCTTAATTAAAAAGTTTTTGAGTGGCTCTCTAAGCGAACCAATGACTCTTACAGTTCTTGTGCATCAAGATATTTACTTGGGAAGCCCAGTCAGTCTGTCCTGTGCCTGAACGAACTCTAAATGAGGCAGACAGTTATATAGCCTGAACATATGTATCACAAGGGACACTTACGGACCTTTAAGACCAACTATTTCACTCAATGTGGAAGTTAAGCCCATGTTTCCTGCAGCTTGAGAGAGTGGACCCAGCATGGTGGGGCACCCCGTCCTGCCTGTTGAAGCGCTGCCTCGCCACAGCAAAGCGGTCGCAAAAGCCTTGAAATAACAGTGAGAGCTTGACTGTGTAGCCTGTGATTTGGGCATTTAGTGGTGGTGGGGAGGCCAAAATTTTGGCTCCCGCTCCCTGGGGTGCTAATGGATTTTGTGGCACAGTCTCAGGCTAAAACAAATAAATCACTTTTCTTTGGAGATGGGTAGTAGCAACTAACACTTGTCCTATAAGGAGGTTGCCTGAACCATGATAGATTTTGCAGTAGGGCTGTCTTTACTTACTGGGAACAAGCTTATTGAAAAATCAAAACAAGGCTTTATTTTGTCCATTGTTCTTGTGGAAAGAGCTAAGAGGAGATTTAGAAATGTACTATAAGTAATTGCTGAGAAACTTTAAGCACTTTAGAGTGCAGAGTAATTATAGCGCCAGGCTGTTCATTTTTCACAGAAAGTATTGTGATATTGTAGTTCTAATGAACTCCATAGAAGTTTTACTTTTTCCTTAAAATTATCAGGATTGCAGACGCTGCATTCTCAAAATCTGTCCTTTGCAGGCAGAAGTTTACTTTGTAGGTGAGGGGGAAAGTAGGAGTTTTATCACCGCCCACCCTCTTTTCCAGAGTAGCAACAATCAGGGCAGAACACGCATTTTTTAAATCACAGACTCTGGTTCCAGAAATGTGCAGTGCCCTGTTTAGGACAGACCTCAATTCTCTCCTGTTTTGGGACTCCCTTGAAAAATGAAGTAGTACCTGTTTGGGATAGAATCAGCTCTATGTGCCATAGCACATTTTAAAAACAATTGTAACGCATACTTTTTTCATGGAAAACAAAATAAAGTACAATCGCAGTGACCACTTTTTTCCCCTGAGTGCAGAACTGAGAGGCAACCTTTGATATCACATGCGATTAACTTTCCTTTACCTTATTTGTATGTTTGATCTCATACCGATTAAAAATGCTTTTATTTTAAAGGGGGAATTATTTTGACTGGCCCTGCTTGGAGAAATGTGCTTTGGAGCCTATGGTAAAGATGAAGTGAACTAACTTGACATGTCCCCCAAATGTCACCCTGAGATCTTTAACAGAGCTTTAACACCCTAAGAGCTTTAACAGAGCTGAGAAATAAGTCAAGGAGAAAATAGCGTGAGATTAACATACTGGTTATTTTACACCCTAATGCTTTGTGGCACTGATGACTACCTCGTGCTGTGGAGCCAAACGCTGCAGGTTTGAGACAGGACAAGCAGTTTTACTGCTCTCCAGATGGATTTTAGCTAGTGACAGAACTTGTCCTGTGTAGATATTGAGGCATCAATTAGAATGGACTTTTGCATTAGTGTCCTTGTGCTCTTAAGCATCCTTTTCTTTCAAGAAGCTACCTTGTCCGTAGCGTATAGCACAGGTGCATGTAAGGCTGCATTGGACTGTTGTGGCTTAGCATTCCATGACTTTTCATACTTCTGTTTTGCTGCTATGTGTATTAATTTCTATACAAAACCCATTGAGCCCACTAGTTTGCCATTAGTTTAATACTTCTTTCTCTGAGGATCATCCCATGTGGTTGTTTCAACATTATATCTTTCTTGTTTTGAGACTGCCAATTTATGTAACATTTTTGTAATGGATTGTTGTGTTTGAAGAACTTATTAAGACCTAATTATGCATAAATCAGCTCAAGTAAATATAGGTAACTAGTTTTAAACTAATTTGTAAGCTTATTACAAGCAGGCTAAATAACTTTTGCTTGGGGTTGAGGGAATGTTTAACATCTGGTGCTGGACCCCAGCACTCAGCTGTGGTGTTCATCTTAAATGGGCTAGTTTGGACCTCCTCACCCATCTTTTTGCCATACCTTCTGACTATAATTAATTTGTACTGCTGGTATGTAGCTATGGTATCCTTTTCTGGGTTTGCTTGTGTAGGTTTTAGAAAACTCAGTAGTCTTCCTAAATTAAAGGCGCTCTCTGAACTATTACAATCTCAAAAGTTATCTGTAAAGCATTGCTTCCCTTAAAGACTCAATTTGTAGAACCAGCCTCATCCTCCTTGATAATTTTCTTCTCTTCCACTAAGCTGTCAGGCCCAAACAAAATCAAACCAAAAGCCATTTCAGAGTTTTGGAAATGAATACCTTAACTTCACTGTTTCCTGTCTTTCCATTATGTACTGTAATAATACACGTAGCATGACTTTAGACATTTGTTTCTGGCAGGACAATTGTTGCAGCAAGGAGGAATAGTGACTTCGAAGATCTAATTAGGTACAGTGTTTAAAGAAAAAAAAAAGTCAGTTTTTCTCAGGATCCTTATGCCAGTGAACTGATACAAAAGTGCAATTCCTCCTAAGTGTAAAGTTCAGTAAAGTTCAGCTCAAGTTCTTTTTGTAGGTCTGGAAGTACTGTGGCTATGGCAGAAGCAGTTAACATGAGTTTGAGAAGTGGTAGAACTATTCACAGTTTGGAATGTAATAGACATGCTAGTATTAAGGAAGGAATAAAATACAGAAATTCAAATTATCTTCTGTGGGATGAGTTAATGTCAGATGTTATGAGTCCATGTTGAATGATAAAGAAACTTTAATCAGATAATAAATTATCTATTGAATTCTTGGATACTTTAAGTATCACCTGATTTTTTTAATTATTATTATTATTATTTTGCTTATTACAGCAGTAACAGCCTACTTTGCAAAGCGTACAATCTCAAATAGAAGATAAGATGAATAAAAACTTAGCATTGTGTTTTACTACTTCAGCCCTTTCAGTGCTGGGTATTAAATGCAGTGAGGTCAGACCCGTAGAGAAATAGTCTGGTATGGTCACTTTGTATTTTTTCATTGTGAATTTGAAAAGTGATTGTGACAGTTAAATGGAAATGGCTCATTACAAATTCTAACTTATACTTTGACATCTAAATGAAGATGCCATTTTAGCTCCTGGAAGAATAGTAAACACTTTTAGTACCCAATGTATGGTTTAAAAACACCTTTTTAGATTGTGCAGGTTCTGAGGGTCACAGCAAATGTAAATTGTTCAGCTGATAGGTGCAATGCAGTTGTGAAATGTAATTAAGCTGAGTATTTCCAAAGGCGGAGACATTACAAAACCTGGTTACCAGTTGCAGTGTTTGACCCTTCTTACTGTGAAGAATTTGTTCCTTACTTATAATTGGACTTTTTCGTGGTGCAACTTGTGCTTTTGTTGCCTTTTTTCTTTTCACTTCTTGTCTGGCTCTGTCTTCTCCTAACCGTGCATCAGGTGGTAGAAGGCATTGGTTCGATCCTTCTGTGTTGTCGTTATCCTTCGTTTTCCTGAGCCTGAACAAACCCAGCTCATGCAGGTTCCCCTCGCAAGCTGCGTGCCCCTGAGCCACCCACTGAACAGCGTCCATGGCCCCCTCATACCCATCCCATTGGGGCACTCGTTTGCTCACTGAGCGTGTCCAATCCCATCACCCAGGCCCTAATGGAGGTATAAACCAGTATCACTCCCAGTATCAGCACCACTAGTACCTGGCTGCCAGCTGCATTTTGATCTCATCTGCCCATCACTGCCCATCACCACCACTTTTAGGGAAGACTTGACCTAGGAATCTTCGAGTTTTCAGCCTAAACATTAATAATAACATTATGAACTTTTGTGTCAACATTAAGATGTAGGTTTAAATAGTTGATCAACTTCATTCATGTTTAATCTGTTGTAGCTAGAGAGAAACAGTGTTATCCAGCTCGTTTGTTCTTCTGCTAGAACAAGAGAGCAAAACTGGTTCTGAACCAATTTAGAAAACAGCCTATTGGGTTCCCTAGACAGTCTTCTCTGGCTCTGTGTGAATGAATCCTCCTATGATACATCTGATCAGAGTTCTAGATGATCTTGCACCACCGTGTTGAACAAAATGTTGTTTGTACTTATCTCAATTGCAGTTACCTCTCTGGCATGCAGAGGCCATGCTTGCTTTGTTTGTCAAGTGGCCGTAAATCACCTCTGATTAATATTCCTAGATTTTCTCCTTTTTTTTTTTTTTTTTTTTTTTTTTTTTTTTTTTTTTAGAATCNAGAAACAGGTAAATCCTGCCCATATCCTCAGTATTAGTATTGCTTGAATAGTTTATTCAATGAGTTCTCTGACTAGCTCCTATAAATGCACACCATCTCATATTATTTTAAGAAAATACCTAAGTGAGAAGGCTCATACAGCTGTTAAATATTATTTTCCTAATTCAGTTCTTGTAATGATGCCATATTGTGAAAATTGCAAATAAAATGACTGAACTTATGGTAGATAAAACTAGGCTAGATCAGTTCCAGCCCTGAGAGGATAGATCAGTGAGAATTTTTGAGGTATAATTAAAAATGCAAATTTTAAATCATACAACATTGTTTTGTGTGGTATACCGGGCTAGAAGGAACACTTCCGTATGGTGGGTTTGTTTCTTAAATGTTTAATTAAATATTATCAGGCTGAAGATTAAATTATTCCCACAAAATGTTCTCTGGATGGCTGTTTTACAAAAAGCAAACAGTATTTAAGAGAAAATCAAACTGGAGCTGTTACTATGATTCCCTGATGGTTTTGTATGTAGATGAACCCTAAAAACACATGCGATAGCTGAGTTGCTAGGGGCTTATGCTTAGGAGGAAATGAGGGGTGTTCTGTGCGTGTTCAGAATTGCAGATCAGTTAATTGAGTGCTTCTGGCTACAGGCAGAGTATAGATGAGAATTTAAATAGAGTAATAGTGCAGTCTGCGACCAAGAAAGCATAAAGGTGGAGAAGCAAATCAATGAGAAGCACACAACTCTTACTCATATCTCTGCATGCAGGAAGAAAAGATATAACCCAAGGCTGAGCAATGGCGTGTAGTTGATTTTTAGAAGTTTAATGCCAAAATGTATGAACGGTTTCTTCCTCTCTTTCTTCTTATTGCTCTTGTAGTGAATCTCAGTTTAGCTTAGTTTGCACCAAAGACAAATTGCAGCAAATATGAATATTTTTTTATTGGGTGCATAACTTGGATAACTGCTTTAAGCCCTCCCTTGTTGTCAGTTTTTGTCCTTGGTCAAACAGGTTAAAAATCCTGCTATGTTAGTGAGAACTGTTAGCTAAAAGCAGAATTTGTCTCTGCCTCTTTTTAGCTTGATTTGAATGTCTGGATCTGAACTTGCTCTTTCCACTTAGGGTTTCCATGTGAACCCTACACGTTATGGAGTTGCCTCCGTTGTAAATTAAATTGAAAATCTGTGTAGCCTGCTTTAGAATAACCAACATACATTTTTAGTAGGTGAATAATTTTTGTGATGATCCCAATCATGATGCTTCTTCAATCCCAATTAGAACATTTGTTTTACATGAGAGAGAGAGGCGATGACACACTGTGATTTATTTATCAGGCTGCCTCCAGTGCAGGCGGTCACTACTGCAACTTGGAAGGCCCAAGTGGAAAATGTTGTGGCTTTGAAGTCTGAAATGCCAGATAGAGAACACAGTCGGCTGCAGAAGTTGTTCACTGATGTTTCTCGACAATGTGATGCACAGACAGGGCTTTGGATAGTGGTCCCCGTGTGCAGCGCAGAGGAGTCTCCAATACACCAGTTACTGTTCTTTGTGCCTAATTCCTGTTATTGTTACAGGGCCAAGGGGTGGTGTCAAGTAGCACTCCATGGGTACTACTCTCATCAGTAACATACTAGTTTTAGCAAAAGCTCTATAAAATGCTTTGTGGCAAAGATAAAACTACCAGTTTGTCAATTATCCCTTTGTGTTTTATAGGTTGAGTTCAAAAGTCTGCTTAAAAAAAAAGTAATAACAAAGGAATAAGAATCAACTCTGGTGAGCAGAAATAGCATAAGTGTGATGGGTCATTTCCACCGTTTTCTATATTTTGTGTTATTTTGAAAACTATGAAGCCATAAAGTATGGGCTGAATTGTTGGGCTGTCTTTCAAGTCAATGTCTCAAGGTCAGGCGATACCTCAGTTTTCTTGTAAGGACAAATCTACACTACTTGGGATAATTCTGGTTTTGGTGACATAGATGAAAATGAAAAAAGCCAGTAACCAAGTCTGACTCGCTAGAAATTGTGCTCAGTCATGGGTTTCTGCTTCATTTCAACTACTTCTTGTTCTGCACATGAGCCTGGGATTTAGAGTTCTGTTTAAAACTAATGGTCATTAGAATTTAATATAGAAGAATTGTTTGGAAAACGTTCATTTTTATAAAAAATATTAGCTTTTAGACTGATAGATTATGTGATCACAAATAATCATGTCTTACATGCCTTCATCTATTAGTAATATATTTTTATTACCCTTATTATTACATTGCCTAAGAAAAGGGAGAAAAATACATACCAAATGCTGCACAAAGACAGAATACCAGTCTTTTTACTAGATGCCGACTATGTCTTCTTTTGGGAGGTATCCGAGTATTGAAGGTGACGCAGGAAAACAATTTGCCTGGATTGGCATCACATTCTGTAATAGCAAGAGACTAAGGATGCTGTAAGACCTTATCTATATATCTTTCAGACTTAAAGAAAATCACACTTTTATGCACATTAAAATGTGTTTCAAACATGGAAAAGAATTGCCTTTGTTGCTCTTTGCCCAGTGTAAGATTTTCACTTAGTAAACTAGACTACAAGAGCCTTTTAGCCGGTTTTAGCGACTGAAATGCCTCCAGAATTTCAGAAAAAGATAAAAGCTACCCTTCTCCACCCTAAAACAAAACAAGGTATTTTTATACAGTGTTTCTGTCAAATCAGCCTGTATTTTCTGAGATTTTTATTTATTTTTCTTTTCAAAGTATGGGCAGATATATCAGTGGAACTGCCCGGATCTTTTTTTTTGAGCTGCAATGATTAAAGGTCATTTCATCTCCTCCTCTGCTGCCAAGCAGAACACAGTCACATGCCTGCTTTCTTATTACGGATCATAATAGAGGTTCAAATAGTTAAGTTTTGTGACCACCTCTAAAAAGAGCTTTGAAATTTTATTTATAGGGTTTTTTTTCCTTCCTAGCTATACCTGAGTCATAAATTACATGTGCAGTAACAATGTTGCTTTAGGGTCTTTTCTTCCAAGAATTCAGAATGCTCTTTACAAAGTCAGTTAATGGCATGTTATATACCTTGCATATAGGTGAGATGACTTACCTGAACCAAGTCACAGTGTAAATGACAGAGTTGATGAATGACCACAGGTATGAAGACGCTTTGTTCCCTTTTCCTTGGAAACTGTACTCACCTTTATGTCTACATTTTGTATTCTTTCACTCAAATGTAACAGCAACAAAAGAGTATTTTTGTGACTGATTTTCAAACTGCACACTGCGGACAAGGACACTGCACCCTAAAGAGCTGTATTAGGAGATGTGGACAGATGTAGCTAGTCTGACCCACAGGTAAAATCAGGCGCTCGTGGACCTGAAGCAATCAAAGAAACATACAATCCAGTGCTAAGACAGCAGATGATCCTGAGGAGGATATAACTGGCGGGTGGAAGAGACATGTTCTCTCTTGGCCCTGCATAGGATCTGTATCACACCAGTGCCTTGCTAATCTAGAAAGCAAAAATATTCCCTTAAATAATTACACTATGGGGAATAGTCTTATTTTCGTATTATTTTATAATGAATTCTGAATTAGAAAAATATTATATTTAATGTGTGTAGTGTTTAGATAAATGGAGTTGTTGCTATTTTTGTTACAATGTTAGGGTAAGATTGGTTTCAGGTTTCTTTATAGTCTTTTCCTGCCTCTCTGTGGGAATAAAAATTTTTTTGAATTTGAAGAAGTTTTAATGCAAGAAGTGTTGGTAGGCAGAGTCTGCTCGTATGTGAATACAAACATACGGTTTCATCTGCGTGTCCAACTGCTAATTTAACCAAGAAAAATAATGCTACTGTTCCAAAATAACTTTGTTGCCTGATCAGATTACACCTTACAGCCATCCATCTCCTCCTTCTCTTTAGAAATACTGAAGTACTGTTCCTTTCCCATATTTACACTAGCAAAAGCAAAAAAGGAAATGTGAAAGGGCACAGAGGTTCCATCTTTTCCTGGAGCAGAGTGCTCTGCTGTTGCAGGTGCTGAAAAGACCAAAGCGCAATTGTTTGGTTGTTATTCTTTGCTGTGTTTTGGAGAAGAGAGCACTACCAGATGATGAATGGAGTTTGGAAAAAAGGACCTCCAAGTCTTCCTTTTTCCCTTAAATCACAGGACTGAACCGAAAGGGAATTACTCACAAAACCAAAAGTGGCTGTTCGTTTAAATCTGTTGGATGAATTTATAAGCAATAGTTATACTGCAGCTCATTAGCAAGGGTCTGTTCAGCACATTTACTTTTGTTAAGTAATCAGACAAAAACTGGGAACAGAGCTAGATAGGAGGTTTAATGGCCTGGTCTTATCCCCCTAGCCAAAAAAAATCTTTCAGGTTAATGCTGTCTGGTTTGAATATATGACTTCTGCAAGCTGTTCAAGCTTCACTGAAGCTAGTGGATCTAGCTCAAATTTTTCCAGGTTGCTGTCTAGCTGTGTAAGTTTGGTACTTGACCCTCATTTGAAGAAAGGTTCAAAGACAAAATACAGTGTTCAGAATAATTCTCCCCCCCCACCCTCAGCATCATCTTGGGGATGTGTTCCTCAAATGCGCACAGTCCACCTTCACCACAGAAAGGTTGTAATTGCAAGGTGCTTTCATGTACTGGAAACCTTGCGTCTTTCTGGCTACTTACAGCAAGACTTGATCTGACTACTGGGTGAGCTAACGTGAGCTGTGTTTCTGGAACATCGTCAGTAGTTAACGTACTGCCATTGTACAAGTGATATTCCAGTAACTCATGATAATTTGAGGTCTCATATAAAAAACACTTTATGAATTTGTGTTTATACCCCTCAGCACCGTGGTGAAGTGGGACTGGCATACTTGTCAGCATCTTCTCATCTGCTCTGTCTTTTTACTCCAGAACAGTAGAAAAAGTACTGAATGGGAATCGTGTTTGGTGTTTTGCATTTTTCTGAGGAAATGGATGGAAGGAGAGTGAGTTGACATGAGTAGCAGGTTTCTGGTGTAGGGAAGAGTAATGAAATACCTCTCTTCTTTTCACAAGTTTATTGGAATAGAGGATTGGATGGTACTGGGACTAGTAACGAACATGTTTCCAGTACATTAATGGATCAAGAGATGGCATTTCAAACAGTACACATTACCTCTTGAAGTATTTTTCTCCATTACAGTCAATTCCCATATTCTGCTTACACAAAAGTCTTCTCCCTGCAGAAGAGCATCTTGGTGAAACCTGTCACTGCTGCTGACTTGCTGAGACCCTCCTGGGGATAAAGTGGGTGATATGGAAGGCGGACAGGGTGGCCAGGACAGATGCTGTCTGGCTAATAGAGACAATGTACCCATCTGTTAGGAGAATTTCCTACAGTTCTGAATGCTTGGTCCCCACATCCTCAAACACTCAGCAGATGGTGGGTTACAAATGTGTAAATCGCTTTGAAGTTTGGACGGAAAAATGCAAAAAGCATTATTTCCTGAAAAGTGCAATTGTTGCTAACTCATGGAGGGGTCTTATTGAACTCTGAAACTTCCATTTTCTGTAAGCAAAATTATTTTTTTTGCCTGTGTTTCCCAGCCAGTTCTAAGAGTAAACGGTACAGAATAAGAACAATATTCTGCAAGCGCGGCCACCATATGAAAAGTTATTATTTGCCAATAGTTGCCACCTCTCCACAGATGTGCATGGCTATTTTCTATTCTAAATGTAGGGGAATAAGGCCATTATTTTTCCAAATACCTGTACCTGGTAATCATAGGTAAAGACTGTCTCTTTTCTCCTTGCAAGTCATTCAGACATCACAACAGGCATAGACTTAAGCCGGAGGCATCTGAGCCTTACTTTCAGTATGTTGACAGTGAACAGCAGTGAAGGAAAGAAACCTTTGGAAAAAGATGTGGGGGGAAAGCATTTATCTTTATGATAAGAACTGCAATTGTGGTGTCCTTGGAGATCAGAAAGAAACATGCATGGTAAACTAGAAATGAAGAGGAAAAGATTCATTCAATCTTCCAGAGGTTAGACTTGCAGCTGGGGGTAGCAGAAGTGTCCAGCCTACAGTCTGCGGATTTTTGGGTATGGGGTGGTACGGTGTTATGCTGGAGTGGAAAACTTCACAGAAGTGCAATAAATATATATATATATAAAAATGGAAAATTGATATGGGGAAGAGGGTGTGATCACACCTTGATTTTACATTTTGATATTTTAGAATAAGTTTTAATTTTTTTATATTTAAAACACATTATATACATATGTAAAAGCCAGTATTACAAAGAAGAATCTTTCCTTTTTAAAGAAATATCTTTTCTTACTTATTATTTTTCTTTTTTCCCCTCCCTTAAACATTTAAGTCCCTCGATGGAAATTTTGAAACAACTTGGTTTTAAGTAAAGTCACTCCTTTTTTCCACCATGGTGAAGTTTCTTTGTAATGCTTGTGATACAGGGCTGACCATGCGAAAAATAAGCTGTAGAATTAAAGTACAAACTGCGTTATTGAAACGACTACAGAGAATAGGTTAGGACAAAATGAGACTCATTAGCTTTGTCTTTTATCTTTCCAAGCCATATTGCAAAACAACAGCTCCAGAAAAATAACTCTGGATGCAGATTTTTTTATAAACAAATGTATCTTCTCTAGTCTTTTGGTCTTAAGTGCAAGACTGACTCCTGCTCAGTCCTTATTGTTTTGATAAGCTTCCATGTTGAACATTTGTAGATCAGCAAGTCTGTAGCATGGACAGATGAAGTGTTCAATAACTGCAGTATAATATTTTTTTTAGTCTTGATGGACAGTCTTAAAGCTTGAAATGCAAAGAAAAAGCTCCTTTTACTTAGTGAAGCAAACTGACTTATTTGAATAAATGAAGGTTTTTCTATGAGAATTTCCGTGATGTAACCTACAGCTTGGCGATAATTAATGTTCAGAAAAATTCAGATAGCCAGTATTGGATTACACTATGAAAGACATTGTTCAACTCTTTGAAAAAAGTGGGATCTCTTAAAACAATGTAGTACCAAGAATTAGGAAGGATTCTATTTTAAAACACTATTTTCACGTACTGTGGGGAACCCTGTCTAAAAAGCTCATTTCATATTTTTGGGGAAAAAAAAGCAATTATTCTCTTTCTTTATTATTTATTCCCTTCACACCCCAAATTAACTTCAGTTTGGGATAGGAGCTAACCTTCTGCCCATGAAGACAGTGAAGCATTTCACACCAATTAAAACCAGCACCACAAAGAAACCCCTGTACCCTTGCTCTCAGACGCAATTAGACAAGACAGTGATTTAAACCAATTGTGAGCACAGGACCATTTCAGATAATCAATATATTACCGCTGATACCTCAAACACTCCTGGGTTGTAACTCCTCAAACTTTCAATCTAACTGAGAACTAGTACCATGATGGTTTGTATTTAGAGTTGTTTGGTAGGCATCATTCTTATGTAAATTAGAATTTAAAAGCAAGTTAGGCAATGGAAAATGTATCCTATGAAAGTGGTACTGTTTTGATGAGGAGTTTGTTGCTCTACTGCAGATCTGTCTTAATAAAAAGTCATACCAATTTGATCCAGTAAGTTTTTCAGTTGACCTAACTAAGAGCGAAATTAGTGTTTTTTTCCTGTCTTCTTTTTTTGTCATAAGTCTGGCTTTGCAAAAGCAGAAATGTTTCCTGATACTTAGAAAGTGTGTGAAGGACTTTTAATAATCTTTGGTAGAATAACAATGGTGCAAAGCCTCTGAAAGAAAAGTCATTCTTCTGTGCTATCAGCCACACTGAGATTGTTTACTAAGGATGCTCAGACGTGATGGTATTTCTATGTTCTGTATATATCTCTTAAAGATATTAGTTTGTGCTTTGGAGCACTTACTTGCTACTTCTGTCCTTCCAGAGCTGATAAGCTTGCTGGAATTTGATAAATTATAAGAATTTTGTCTATGACACCCTGCTCTAGGACACAGTACAACAGGCTGATATTTTTGACATTTTGCCTCAGAACGCATTGTGCTATTAATTCAAAAAGTAGTCTGTTTTTCAGCAGGTATTATTTCCATAAACCTGCCAAGTTTGAATGGAATTCAGCTCAGGAGTGATTTAGGTTTAACAGCCAGGGAAGAAACAATGAAAAGGGAGAACCTTTAATGTTTGTGGGTTTTTGTTGTGTGGTGTTTTTATGTTACCGATTTCATTTGTTTAGACTAGACATTTTGAGTCTTACAGTGGCTATTTAATTTTTGAGGGAGGAGAGAACATCCTAAGCTTACCACGACGTAGTTTGGTGGTTATTTTTTTTTTTTTTCTTCTTCAGGAGTCTGTCTGGGGGAAGGAGGATGGAGGGGGAATGTCATCATTATGTATATTTATGAATTACAAGAGCTGAGCTTAACACTGAAGTGTTTCTCTCGTCCCAGTGAGCCTGTGTGACAGCTTCACTGGCTTGCTGCTGCAGGTGTGTCCCTAGTCAGGAAAAAACCAAATTTGATTCCCTGTAGTGGCTGTAGGCCAGCTTTGTATGAAATTCCTTCAGCAGACAGATGTGGGTGTACTGTGGGGTAGGCACGCAGCAGAGGGACCTCCTGAGCCTCTCCTGCCGCCTGCTTGTGGGGCACTGGAGCGTTACTTCCAACAGTAACTTAGATTATGAAATGAGCATCATCTATAAAATGAATGAGGCATTTCAACTTGTGTAAAGAAAAGATGTAATTGCAGTAATTTTAATTTCATGTTTTATTTATATTTAAATATAAGGAAAAAGTAGATTTTGTTGTTGTTGTTAAGGAGAGATTTTAATATTCTTGCCAAATTTCCATGTATCCTCTGAAAAGGTGCAGGCAGCTTGCATGAATGCATCGACCGTGCAATCAAATTCTTCATGTTAGAACACAGTTTAAAAGTAATAATGTCTACATCTATGCTATGTCCAAGTGGTCCAAAAAACAATGTGAATGCATAAAATTATCTGTAGGGGTTTTTTAAAGGTACAGCCCATCAGATGAATATGAAATCGAGAAAATTTCAGCAATAAAAAATTTCACAGCTGTTTGCTGTAGTAATCTGAAGTACAACTGTTCTTAGCAGTGACATGAAAGTGGATTTATAAAACTAAATGTGGCTTTTGCTCAGCAATACTGAAGAAAATGCAGTTTATGGCTGCAATGGAGAAGTTGACAGGTGCTCGGTAATTTTATGCTCTGCTTAGCAGTGGGAAACAGTGTGACACGAGATTTACTGCTGCTAACTTGTTTAAATATTAGGGATTGCATTCAGTTAACATGAGCTTAGCAAATCCCTCCTGGGACTGATGAAGAGGTTGTAAGTCAATGAATGTCTCCAATTAGAGGTCCCTTACCACCTGTGTCATAAGAGGCATCTTGAACAGATGAAACTAGGTATTTTTGTAATGGGCCAGTGGTTACATTAAAAATTGTGTATGTGTAATGATCTATCGAATTATGAGGTGAATACAGTTTTTTAATATGATCTTGACAAACTGCATCCAGGTAGCAGCTGCAAGATTGTGAATTCCTCTTATGTGTCCCAAGAGACTCAGAAACCTGCTTGAAGATTTGAGCGTTCTTGAGCTGATGAAGAAAGGGCAATTGAAAATAGCAGTGGTTACCCTGGGTCACTGAATCTTCATTTTTTGGGGCTACATTCATGGAAAAAATAAAAATGGTTTGAAATATCTGGGAATCTTTTTCCTTTTAAAATCAAACACGCATATATTACTTATGAAGAAGCACAGAACTAGTCATGGTTTTGAAATATCTCAGATGCTTCACAATTTTTTCCTGAATATGTTTGTCTAATATGAGGTCAATTTATAAAACATGCCGTTTTCATCTATTTTTCCATGTATTTTGATACAAGTCCTCTATGCATTTAGTTTAGTTTTAGGGGTTTTCCCCATGTTTCCCTTACATTTTAATTGATAAAAATGAATTCATCTTTTCAGTTTCCAAAGCTGTATATGCTAGCTAGGCTATGCAGGACCTGTTACCTGGTCTTGCAGGGTTAAATCAGTGTCTGTGGGTTTGAAGACTGTAGGTATAACTGTATATGTGGATATCACAGGATGTATCTTCAGGTTGTGAAGTATGCTGATGTCAGAGACAGTTCTTTGTTTTAAGAAACTGAAATGCAGTGTCAGCTTGCCTACTTCCTAGTGTATTTGAAAGCTTGTATTTAGAGATATCCTCTCAGTAACATATTCTTTCTTAATATGGAGCCTTGTTGTTTAGGTTTTTTACATATATTAAACTTCTCAATCTCTTTGCAATTAATCCGGAAATTTTCTAGTCTCTCACTCTGTATGAAAATATTTTTACACTTCCCTGGATTGTGATGACATGTTACAATCGATGGTGTTTCCCTCTCGTTGCAATAAATGTCAGGCTTTCTGCAAAATACCTCTGCTGGCTAACCAGAAAATGCATATCTGAATGCTAATTTGGCATTTGCAGGCAGATGATTTACTTAATGCTTCCAGCTGGGTCATTCAGGGAACGTGGAAAGTGGGGTCAGTTCCTGCTGTAAAATCAGGGGAGATTTTCTTATAAGACAGTATTTAAAAAGAAACTGTTGTTCAAGATTCAATTAAAAAAATTATGCATTAATCTGGATGCTGCAGTTTGGTGCTCAGTTTCAGCAGTAGGTTAGGTGATGCTGCTCCCTAATTAATTCCCTTTAAGATGACTAAGCTTGAAAATTGAACATTGCTATTTTATGTGCCTCGAGTGAGTTTCTTCACTGTAGTTTTTCACATCCTTCTAGAAAGTTTAAAACTATGAAATCAGTTTAGTAATAATTGGTCCCATATCACCCAAGCACAGAAAGTATCATCAATATCTCCATTTATTATCTCTGCACATCTTTTATTTTTTATTTTGATAATGTAACTTTTCAATAGATTAAAGTAATCAAAAACAAATTTATAGTGAAAGGTGATCTGAGTGACTCAGATACTGACAGGTTATGAGCTGGGATGTGCTTGTCAGGACAATCTTCATGTAACTGTTAATAAATCCCAGTTTATAATTTGCCTGGGATCAGAGCAAGAAAAGTGCTTTTGTCTCTGCTTACTGAGAAACAAAGGCACCAACGATAAAACACTGAAGTTAGATGTCAAATAGAGCCCACCCACAGTAAATTACTAAAATGCACAGTTTCTGTCAAAGGGCAGAAAATGAACTGTTAATCCTGATCAAGCCAAACGAGCACTTTTATGTAGGTGGGCAGATTTTCAGTGTTGTGGAGAGAGCGATCAGAGTTAGCTTCTTTTATGAGGAAAAGGAAAATCTCATGGTCCATCAGATAAAACTTTTGGGGAAAGATTTGATCCTTTTTTTTATTATTATTCCAATTTGCATTTTTTATGTAAAATGTAAAGCAATCTCGAAAAAAAAGAGAAGCCTTTTTTCAAAAAATCTGAAGTGAGACGATTTGATATTACAAAAATCTCTTGCCTTTCTATTCCATTTTTAATAAGTTTAGCTACACAAGCTATCAAAGTTTTTATTTAAACTGTATTGCTTTTCAGTGAAAAAATTCTGAACAAATATCTATATGTGGAATATCTTAAACTGCCCCTGTTTTCCATACTTACATATTTTAGTACATATGTGTACAAATATGTCAGTGTTCTCCTGCTTGTCTTTTCATAACGTACTTTTAAAACAGTGTTATTTCTGTTCAGTCACTTAATGATCCTGAGTTATATTGACTTTCATTTAAATGATTATCTGTCATGTCATATAAGCAGTCAAAACTGTAGGTGAAGTACATTAGAAAGAGCCTGGTCTTCTTAGCAATCAATGTAATTTATAGTCTCTAGTAATACTGCACTTTATTTTGCCATTCTCAGTACATGAACCAAAAATTATCATTCTACACAGAAACCAACGCTACTTGGAAGGAAAAAAAAGAAAATTCAATGCTTCAGAATTTTTTAGTCAGAAATCTCAAGAATGTTTTAAAAAAAATTGAAGACAGTTGCTTTGCATTCATTTTTCTTGACTGAAGGGACTCTACTTCTGTCTTATATATAGAAATGAAGCAAAAATATTATTTTATAATACTATAACTTAATCTTTAAACTTTTTGAAAACCCTGTCAGTCAAAAATACCCATTCTGAAATTTTTTAAAAAAAAAAAGGCTGTAGGAAGTATTCCATCAGAAAACATTCAACTCTTTCTTGTTGCAGTTATGTGATGTTCCTTTGTTACAGTGTTTTGATGCCTTTGTTATCTTGAGCTCAGATATTCAGGGATGCAAAGGGGGAGCTACAAATATTGTCCAATTATGCTGCAGAAAGAACGTAAAAAAAGGAAGAAAGTACAAGTCAAGTGAAGACTAAACACAGTTGTAAGCTTCCACAATGGAGAAGAATATAAAACTAACACCAGATAGTAATAACAGCTGGGCCTTGATGTTTAAAAACAGTAACAATATGTCCTTGAATAAAGCAAAATATGTTTTCACTAACTTGGGAGCTCATCACAGCAATTTCTACCCTAAAATGATAACCTATCAGTTGGCAGTGTTTTACAAAAAGAAAACATGTGTGCATTTATTTATCAAGGAATGCCTGAGTCAATAGCGGTTGTGCTGCTCAAAAGATGATTGAAATTATTGCTGGGACCTTTGAGAAGTGAAGGGAATTCTCAGTAATATTTGGCAACCTAATGCGAGTGTAAAGGGCACTGCTTGTCTGTGTGCTGTTCTTGCATCCCAGCTGCAAAAAGGATCTAGAGTAAATTCAAAAGGGAATAATCTGAGGATTGTAACCTCCTGCAAGTTCTTCCCTGCTTTACCAAGGAAGATCCATGAGCCAGCAAAGCGGGTAGCGCCTGCTCATCAACACAAAAGCAGATGTCAGCATCTGTGCATGTAGTCGGACTGGATGGATCCAGCAATTAAATTGGTATGGACTGAAAAATTTTTGTTGAAACTTGAACAAAATGATCCCTGCATGGAAGTAAGTCTCACTGCTTTCCCTCAGTGTTTTAATATTTAAATTCTTTCACCAGAAATTTTTCCACTCCTGGCAACACTTGTATGGAATTCCAGAGATCCCTTTCAGGTGCTTTAAAAAGTGTGTGGGGAAAAGGTGAAGACCCCTCAGGCTTTTCCTTTGTAAAAAGGAAATTCATTTGTCTAAAGTCTTTTTCCTAAAGAAAACAAGCAAAATATTGTTACTTTAGTGATGCCCTTGTCACTCCTGACTTTATATACATAAACCAACAGAGTGGGGCTGCCTGTGGGAATCACTTGCTGTCTTTATGTGTGTTAAGCAGCAGGAATATAACCACGTGGGCAACTCTTTAAAGCTGAGTCGATAATACTATAGAAAATCATGTGAAGGAGACGACACTGAAAAACCTGGAAGCTTCAGGATAAGCAGAAACCTCGTTGCTCTGCAGTACTGTTAGCCCTGCTGGAACAGTTAGCCGAGACCTCTGCAGTACCTTTTCACCAGGTTTTTGCAAGAGGCTTGGGGCAGAAAAAGATATAGGATACTAAATCCCTTTCTAATAGAAAATTTGGCCTTCTTGTTCTTGTATCCTTAGCTTGCTAGCTAGCTCAGGTGGCCTGGTGGTTTCTTCCTTTCTTTTTTAAATACAAAATTCTTGCAGAATTCACCTTTTGTGAATAAGGAGCTTTTAAAAGGAGGAGAAAATACTACTGCTTGTAATGTGGTTAAAGATTCTGAAAGCAAATTACGATCCTGTGCCCATTAGTGTTACCAGTTTTAAGCAAGTTATGAACGATTTGTATTTTCCAGGTGTGATACCTGGGTACTGAAACACCACAGATCTCTCCCAGTGGACAAGCACATCAGTTCACCTGGTGCTGTGTGCCATTCACATCAAGTCAGTGATCAAGGCTGGAGCCCATCAGCTGCTTAAGTCAGCCTGCCAGAGCTCCAGTGCTGAACACTGCTGAAAACTGGCAGACGCAAAAGTGTCTGCGTCTCCTCGCTGAGAGGAGATTTCATTAGGAAACAGAACATGAAGTTGTCTTGGAAGAAGAAGGGTCCATCCCAACCCCCTTTATTCTGCTAGCTGTGAAAATATTTTATGTTTCATTAATAGTTTACATGATGAGACAAGCAGGGTAAATAATAGTAGCTTCTAATATCCTAGGATCTGCTCTGGCACAGGGGAGATGGGAAACCTAATGTTTTATTCCTTCCCTATTTATCTGTGGATTTCTTTTTTCTCTCTTCGATAGTTACAACAACATCAAAACAAAGTATGAAAATAAAGTCTGGATTACTGTAATAATTTATAATGTCTGTTAGTCCAAAGCAATAATTGTTATAAAGTGTTGTAATGTTTTTGTTCTCTCCCTGTGTGAGATTTCTCATAGTGGGTAGAGATGACTTTCCCAATTTGCTGTAAACTCATCTCTTTTTTTTTTTCAAGTGTGTGTTCTATATAAGCTTATATCAGCATATGGTTTGTTCTCTTTATACACTTATTCTGCTGCCATTTGTAGAAAACAGGGTTTTTTTTCTTTGAATAACAAGTTATAAATTGCCAGTGTAGCCTTCTAACAAATATTCAAGTTCTGCATCTCCTGAGGTGTTCTCTTTTGGAGAGTCTGAGATACTACCTCTTCTCTTTTCTTACTGGCCTTTTAGATGAAAACCAGTCTGTGTTGCTTATTAATTCCGTACAGCTTTCTGGATGCCTTGAGATGCTGTGGAAATGTTGAAGGTAGCTGAAGTAAAAAAAAAGAAAAAAAAAGCTGCATAATATAAGGCAGAATTTGGGAGGTTTTCAGGGATACTACTCTACATTATGCACTGTGTCAATCTATGTAACTGTCTATGTAACTGATGAGAAAACTTCTCCACATCTTTATAATATGACGGTTTTCAGGCAGGAAGCGCTGTATATGCAAATTCTTGCCAAAATTTTGAACAGTACGCAGGCAAACATATAAAATGATTTATTTTTAGAACTAATTATGGTTGTTTGTATTTTTTTT
This sequence comes from Himantopus leucocephalus, assembly GCA_003993805.1. Lineage (NCBI taxonomy): Eukaryota > Metazoa > Chordata > Aves > Charadriiformes > Recurvirostridae > Himantopus > Himantopus leucocephalus. The sequence continues at coordinate 12,642,312 of RSEF01000020.1, read as the reverse complement.
AGAGACTATTCAAGAACTACATTTCTGATCTAGTTTACTATTGACATGTCATGGATTTATCTGTGTGTATGCACTAACATACAGGTGACATGTTACTTTGATAAATAAGGCAGGTTCTGGTGTCACTGATGTGCTTTTGAAAACTTTATCCTTAGGAATATTGATCACAGTATTTTTCTCATATTCAGAATTACTTGATTTGATTCAAGCCCTCAATGTCAAAGTAGTTTTCACACTTCTAGTCTCTGTCATACACACCCTCACATGTACACACACAATCTCAGGACACTTCTAATCTCAAAGACCTGGCTTTCAAAGACCCCAATTTTGCCCAGTATAGTGTGATTGTTTGTCAAAGCTCCAGTTTGTTGTCAGCATCCCATCTTTGCTGTAACACACTACACACTGCAGCCACCAAATGAAAGAGAAAAGAGAGGGAGGAATATATTAAATCTACGTGTTCCCTTGCACAGGTAATTTTTCTTTTTTAACATGCAGGAACACTGTAGCCAGAAGGCACTGCATATGTAAGACAGTTCTTTATTGGAAAGAGCCTTCTTTCTTACATCACTGTCCCTTGTGTCTTTAGAATCAATATAGACTATAATTTTTCTCCTCTATCCAAGTATTTCTATAAAAAGAACTGTAGCCCATATTTTATAACCATAACTCTGGTATGATCAGCTATTGCTGCAACAAGATGTTAAAAATGTTATGTGGAAGTCCCAGCATATGCTGATCCTCACTTGAGTGAACTGCAAAGCTTTAGAGGTGAAGCGATTCCAAGACAAAGTGAATTGGATTTCCATCTCTAATTTCAGCTGTTTAGTAATAATACAAACTCCCCTTCAAAATTCTGAACTGCTTGTTAACTTGCTGCTGGACATTTGCCAGTGCCTGCACCTGCATTACTTCTCTGCTAATATTTCAAAGTGTCAGTTCAAGTGGCCTGAGAACTGCCTGTGGAAGTGGTGTAATTGCTGAGATACGCTTACTCCAACTGTGATGATAAAACACGGGGATGGACTGGGGAGAGGGAGAAAAAAAAAGATAACAGCTGGGTTTATGCTTCCAGGTTTTAAAAGAAAACTTCTTCATAAGTTTGATAAAGAGAATAGTAGTGTGTACCAATAAAAGAAAGGGAGGGAAGTCTGATGTGAACAAAACCACAAGAATACATCTGCACAGTAGGACTAAACTCTAGGCTTATGCAGGGACCTTGGAGAAGTAATTTCATCTCGGCTGTATGTAATCGTTGTGAATACTCCACAGATCATCCATTCTCCTCTTCTTGGTATGCATGGGAAATTAAAGACTCTGTAGCCTAACATATGCATCACTTTTTTAAGCATTTAAGCTTTTTTTTCTAGACAAAGATATTCAGTATCAAAATGCTGGATTAGGTTAATGCAGGAACAATCTTTGTCAGGATCACAAAAAAAGAAAAAACCCAAAAATGAGATTAGATGCAGCAGTGGAAAAGCGAGGTTGCATCCCAAACAGACCGATAGAATGTAAAGTGAAACATGGAGAGAATTAAATATAAAAGATATAAACCAAAAAGAGAGGAAGATGTTTATTAGTACTCTTATTGGCTGTTTATTTTAGTTGGACTTACATTTCTTGATGTAATACTTTGCTGTTTGTTTCTCCAAAATCTTTACATGTTTGTAAATTCCAATGGTGAGAGGTGCACTGATTTTTTTTTTTTTTTTTTTNTTTTTTTAGTGTGTTTCAGTTTGCACTTGGGTTGGGATGTTATACATTAATGCATTTCCAGAGCTGTCTACTTTTAGGTATGAAAACATGGAATTTAAATAATTTAAGTAAGGATTCAGTTTAAGTGAGTTAAAATGCCTTGCATAGTACTGGGTAAAATTTTATGTGTAATATGTATTTCGGTGGCATTCATTAATCTGAAGACTGCTTTTCTACTCATCAGGATAAATGAAAAATCCTACTGGAACGTATAGAGGTGTTTGTAAAAACTCACTCACTCCTTAGTGAAGCTTAGAAAAGAGTATTTCTTTAACTGTCTAGAGACTAACCTATTGTTTTCCTGCCTTAATAGGGCCTCCAAAACACTACTTATTCATCATCTCAAAACCAAGTGGGGAATCAAACGATCTTCCAATTTACTCAGAGGGAAAAGATGCATATTCAGCCTTAATTTTCAGCTTTAAATCTGCAAGAATGGCTAGAACAAGCCGAGCAATCCATTCATTTTTCCATACTACAGCCTTGCTTCTAAGCTTATGTATATGGGCTAATTGGGTTTTTGTCCTCTACACTTGGCTGCATCAAGGTTACTATATTCCCTGGCTCCCTCAAACAAATAACTTCCATTTTTCTTGAATTAATTTAAGCTTATATTAGGCCTAATAAAATGTTTTGTATATGACAAAGAAATGAACATTTAAAATAAAACGTGTGGAGATCATTTTTAGATCAGGATTGCAAGTCACATCTCTGAGCACAATTGCTGGAATCTCTAATTAGTGTATTGTCATTAGTTAGCAGCTGAAACACAAACTATAATATAGTTTACGCTTTTGCAAAAAATCCATTAGAATAATGTTCTCAGAAAAAAAAAAAAAATTAAATCACTGGAAATTATAAGCAGATGCCATCGTTTCCAGAAGTGGCAAGCACCTGCTGTTCCTGTTGGCGTTTCAGGTGAAAGTTTCTTGGGGATTTTTCATGGATCAAAAAGAAAATTTTTTTTTTTTTTTCTAGCAACAAGACTTAAGATGCGGACTGAGTGGTGGCTGGAGTTGAGGGATCCTGGTATCCCTTAAGTACAGGATTTTGGCTTCAGCTTATTTGGGCATTTAAGGAAATTGGTGTGGAGATTTTATACAGTGACATCAGCTGCATTGTCTTCTATCTAACCTCACTGATAATAATCCTTAATAAGGGGATAGCAATTTCTTCTTCTCTTTGAACACTGTTCAATCAATGCTTAACTGAGAATTGTAGGAAAACTGCAGGAAAAGAAGCTCTGAAACAAACTTAACAGATGACCTATTCCACCAACCTTTACACCCAAAGAAGAAACAACTATTGCTGCGTTTTACCCAACAGGCCATCCACCCACAAAAATGGAGGATCCCAGACCAGCCTACCCGAACTACAGTGTCTCATTATCTTTTAAAATGTTTTCCTAAGTTCTAACCAAAAACCCATTACAGTAACATGAGCCTCTTACCTCGTGTTCTGACCACAGTGGATATGAAGCACAATGTTTTATTTTTTTCCTTGCAGCTTTCTGTATTTGAAGATTGTATCTGAAAGCATTTTCTGAATTTTTATGAGACACATTTCCTATTCATTCCTACGAGGTAAATAGTATAATCTATGAGGGAGTTACTCACAGAATGCTTAAGTTATTTCTGTGTTTATCATCTTTGGAGGAGTGAAAGAATCAGTAATTTTATCCATATATATCATAGCCTTCTAGTTTGATTCTGTGAACTTGAGTTTAAAAAGAAGTTAAAGCTTCAAGCTTTAACTCTTGCTCCTATCAAGCATAAACCTATCATCACCAGGCTTCTCTTACTTTTCATTAACGTTTTAATGTACATTAAATACGTGTATTAACACAGCCTTAACTAATATCTGGTGTCTTCTCTTAGTGAGATATAAATGCACATGTTTTCAGATGAATCAGGGTTTTATCAGTATATTTTTTTGTCACAAGTTTCTGTGCGGTATTATCAAAAGCAATCAACATTGCATAAACCCCTTCGCTCAAACCCTACTCTGAGGATCATCACTGAAAGGAGCACTTACAGCAGGAGGGTCAAAGTAGGGCTTTTACCCTCAGGTGAAGATGATGCCCCTATTAATTTCACTTCAAGCTTTCTACCGCATTTAGTGGAATTACATTTCAATGAAAAAGAAATGTTTGAAGGGACATAGGACATGTTGAAAAAACTCAACACGTTTTCATCTGGCTAAAAAGAACACTTTTATTTTTTCCATGAAAAATATTTTTAGATTAATTTAAGTTCAATCTAAAACTCAGTGGGATAGAGACATGGAGACTTTTTTTCAAATTATCTACAGCTAAGGTATGGTTCACAGGGAAGAGTATAAACTGCTAGATGTTAAACTCAAGAAAATGAGAAAGAGTTAGAAAAGGGCTTTTTTAAAGTGGAAAAATCTACTTGGATAAATTAACATTTTGTTTCAGTTTCTTTTATAACAAAATCCACATAAAATTGTCTAGCTTAAAGCCGTGGGTTTTTTGAGATCTTATAGCAATTGAATATAGCAGATTATATGAAAAAACTGCTCTAAGCCTTTGAATTTCCTCACTTTACCCACATTTCTTGCTTTTGCAGCTGCTACCTCAACAATAATAATAATAATCTATATTATTACCATAGCCCTAACTTTAATGTAGATTCTTAATTCAGCATTTCACAAACCATCCAGGAACAACCTCTCCCCTCCCAACTCTATGTTACAGATTAAATATATAGAATAAAATTGTGTCTTTTCTTATATTAAAAGAGTTCACACAAAAATAGATATTTGGTAAAACCAAATTTGAGTTCTGTTTAGCAAGGTACTGCAGCATTTTGCTTCCAAGTCATGATTTGGGTCTAGCGGGATTGTGTTTCATTCCAGTGAAGCCATAGCAATATCAGGGTGAGAGTAACGCCAGACGAAGACAGGCTGGTACCAGCAGTAATTGGAAGGAATTAGGATGAGAAGGCAGAAGTGTAGGAAGGGGAGGAGAAATATCTTGCTCTAGTTGTATTAATCCATCAGCAAGGCAAATGCAATCTATTAGGATGGAAATTAACAACCCTTATAAGTTAAATTGGCTACGCCAGAAGTACGTTTTTCTCTCTGCACTGGTTCCTCTGCTCACGAGGCTGTTTAACTCACAGCACCTGTGTAAAGAACACAAAAGAGGTCTATGATGTCCTAGTCAGTATTATCTCTTGAGTGCTGCCATCAAATGTGTTCTGTTAACACTCACTATTGCACCCTGAAATGTTGCCGCCCATTCAGTAGTAGCTACCATTGTGGTGAGTTCAAGTTTCTGCTTTAGTCTTCTGAAATTATTTATTACAATTTAACACAGTGGAATGCAGTCTCTCAAATAGAAGCTGTCTGTGTGGCAAGTGGACTGTGTGAAAGATTATGGAGTAGGTTTTGAGCAATCGGCAGTAGAATGCAGCAGATGAGGAGTGAGATTTCCTCTGCTGCGTTGTTTTTCCTAGCTATTCTTTATTTGCTTGTCAATGAAATTCCACCAAAGGAAATTATTCATCAGTTCTTTCAAAATCTCATTCTGTTGCACGTGTTTTGCCTGTCTGTGATGTGCTGCATAGTGATAATTTGTAACGCTTGCGTCAGTTAAATGATATCTAAGCATTTCATAGATTCATTAATACTTTTTATAAAAACTGAAAATTATGAAATACTGATATCAATTAGGTGTCAATGCCCTTTCTGAAGCCCTGAGTCAATTAATGTTGCTTTCCAAGCTTCCACAGAGCTGAGGAACACCAGCAAGAAAATTCCTGATTAGAGAGATTTTGGGTTGATATTCAATATTAACATGGCTGAATTCCTCACTACTTCTGACATACAACATTTAACATTTCTGAAGCAAGGAGGTGATAAAAATCTGCTTTTAAAAGGGAGTTTTCTGTTATCATGAATATTTGTAAAATACTGCATATTATTTATGGGCAGACCTATTTTTCAGCTAAGGATCTTTCAGACACTGGCATATGCATAGCAAAGCCATGAAACAGGTGGTGAATTAATTTTGAGAAAAATAACATAAAAGCATCACCAAGTAAATCTTTGACAATCTGTTTAGTATCTTGATTTAAAAAAAAAAAATCAAAATATATATTATATGGTAAAGTTATACCATATAAGCAAATGAAATTGAGTCTAATTTACATCACTCGTTTGGTTACAGGTATTTAGAAGATTTAATGCATCTTTAAACTGTCCAAATGCCCTCAACAGTGATCCAACAGCTGCAGCTTGTTATTTGTCTCTAGCATCAAACCACATATTAAATCATTGTAGTAGAAAACAAATTTACTTAATTTTACGTGTATGACTAGTTTATTTCTTTCTCAAAATGTCTAAAGCTTGAACACAAATTTTCCTGTATCCCACACACAGAGAAATGAGTATTTGTGCTATTAATGCCATGTTGTTGACAGATGGGGAAGATGGCATTCCAAAGCAGCCGGAAACAAGTAATGCCTCTATTAAGCAGTGTGTAGCTTTCCAAGGGTTACAATTCACCTCTTCCTTTTTTTTTTTTAAAGTTATATCCTCCAAGAGGATGAACGATAAGTTTTCCAGATGCTTTGCCCAACGGAAGAGAGAGAGATCACATATACCTTAAATCCTTAAATCTGTGAATTATAAAAAACAGTAGTTTGGGTTTTTTTTTTCACCTTGTATTTTCCCTGTGTAGCAAATTTAAACTGAATCAGCAGTGTGTTCCCCCGCTCCGCATCACCCCAGCCCCCTAAACCAGCACATCGTTATGTTGGTGGAGCTCGTTGCCATGGTGGCCATGCCTTGAAGATTATTACTCTGTTAAAAAATGAATGGTACAGATTCACAATAACTTGTTCATTGGCAGCAATTAAAAACAAAGACCTGGATACAAACTCCAGCTCAGGTGTTCCTTAAACTGATGATTGTTAAAACCAAAAGAGAGGTCAAGTGATATTAAAATATGGCTGTAGCCCTTTTTGTCATATTCCTTCCCTAAGTGCGTGCCACCATATGGCCGTTCTCCATCCTGTGTTCCCAGAGATCACAGAAGTTGTGAACACAGTTAACACCAAAGTCTCTTTCCAGCTTGCTTCATTAGATGGCAAAAAGTTTTTTAGGTCATGATATTCATTAGGTTATCCTTCAAAATTCCTATAATTAGGGAAATATGAGTTTCTAGTTAACTGGGATTGAAAAGATGTGCTTCTGGATATAAAAATCTCATTCTAACTTTGTTCAGTTATGGAAAATAATTAAGAAAAACAAGTTTATAACAACAAAAAGTTTTGCATCTTTGAACTATTCATCCACCTAGTGTAATAATGATAAAATAAATCACATATGATCTTTCATGCCTCATCAGCCTATTTGTAACAGTCTGCCCTTTATTATGACAGATTTTATGATATTTTGTGATGCCCAGTCATGGGGAAAAAAATGTTTAATGTACTGACATCTAATTTTATTATCTCTGGTACCTATTCATTTTCTCAAAGCATTTCTTTGAATAGGTGCCAGTTTAAGCTACTGTACTTTCAAAGCCGGGCTATGACAGGATCAAGAGCTAATCTAATAAATCTATACGGGAGTCAAAAGACCAGTCATAGAGACAACTACATAATTCACTGTTGACATTAGTAACTGTAGAGCCTAGCTAAGCAGTTTTTCTATTTATTACTAAACTTTATTTCTCTAAAGTAAAATGTCCATTCCCCAAATTCCAGCCTTCTGTGTTTCTGCTGCTTTTAATATAGAAAATGTGATTTCCATGCCCAATTAGTATGAAAGATTCTAGTCACGGCTAAGAAAATTTGTTTACTTTTATTTATTTTTTTATTTAATTTTTAAAAATTAGTGAGCTGTAAGAGGCCAGCTGATTATTCCCGCTGTTAGGGTATGTTAGGATGCTCAAAATATAGCAGAACTGGAACCCCAGAAGTTCATGCTGTTACTATTTGTGCAACAATCTGTTGTCTTTCTGGGTACATCTGTCTGAACCTCCTCATGTACAATACACTTGGGCATTGCTGCATCTTACCGTGAGACTCGTTCAAACAACCACCCTCATTCTTCTCTTGCGGCAGTTTATGTACGAAGAATATAAGCCATAATACAACCAGGCAAGCCTGTGTATCTCATGATTGCAACCACTTTGTGCATGCGTGTGTGTGTGAAGGTAGCTTTAATGGAAGCTATGTTTACGCAGTGGAAGGAGACAGCACAGCAGCCTTCCAACCCACTGATCCAAGCATAGCCCACAATACAAAGCAGGAAAATATATATATAATGTTAAAAATAACACCTTTCTTCCTTTCCCCCCTCCCCCTTTTCCTGCATTCTTTTGCTGGTTTTCATGTAGTTGTGTTTGTATTTGCTCGTTCTTGCCATAGGCTTGAGATTGCATGAAATAACGGAAGCTTATTTAGAATGATAATAAGGATGGCGGGCTCTGTTTAGAGAGGAAATGACTTCTTATTTTGACCTCCATCACCAAACCAACTGAAGGAAATTTCAGTAGCTGCCCCTGTTCTAAAGACACTTATATGCAGCTTTTGGAGGCAGATATGGCACAGAGGTATTTCCCATCAGCATCTCAAGGTTGGTTAAAAGAATGCTATACCAGAAAGTGATTAACAGTAATACATGCTCTTTCCCCCGTGCAGGATCCATATAAGATCAGAGAGGAAAGAGACAAAACAGGAGGGTGAATTCCCTGTGCGATAGGGCTGTGCTGGACACATAACTGAGCCTTTCCAGATTTTTGCACTAGCAAGTCTTTGGAGCATATGAGGAGCGTAAGGCAGTGGCCACGCAGCTGTAAAAATGGGAATTTTTTTTTGAACACGGATTAATCTGGAATCTCCTGCTTATGCATCCATACTTGCTCTTTGATGTAACAGGACTAATTTCAAAAGAGACATCATAGCTCTAGATACTAGAAGGTGTGTAGTTAAATTGTAGTAATACTGTTCAGCTCTTGCAGATATATGACGGGCAGGTGGAATGTAATTGAAATGTCATTTATGTAAAATCTGTAAATCTTGTATAGAGCAGAAATGCAATGGTAACATTTTAATATTACGAGTGGGAAAGATTAAGGTATGAAAACTCTAGGTATAGTCTTTACACTGCAGAGAATAGCAAACACTGACAAAGGAATAAAGGTTCATGGATGGAAAATAACTGTGCAAATAATTGCTATAAGGAGTAAATGCCAATGTTTTCCTACCTTTTTTGATTTGCCCATGTTAAAAGAAAGAAAAAAAATTTTCACAATTCATCTGTTTCATGGCATTTTCCCTGACCTTTATAAATTCTTACTACTGGTCAGGGAAACAAGAGTTTGAAACTCCCACCTTGTCATTTCATGCATTGAGTACACAGAGAATATAAAGTTAAAATCAAAGCCAAATAAGTTGTCTGGTTCAAGAAGTAATAAATGCAAATACTGTGTAAATTAACTTATGATCAGCCTTACGCAGTTCTTATGGCTTTCATTGCTTGCCTCCTTCAAGGCTAATTGCACCGAGCAATAATAGAACAAACTTGTTCTGGCAAGCTGTGATGGGTCAGGCTGCATTTTGCCTTTTGCTCTCTTACCAGACAATCTGGCTATTTTCTATGCTTCCTAGGAGACAAATGAGATGACTTCTTGACTGTTTTTTGCAATTTTCAGCTTCACTGGAAGATATTATAATTCCAAGGTGATGTGCAAATGTATGGGCCTCGGAATATTGAAAGGGATTAATTGGCAACCAGAAAAAAAAAAAAAAAGATCAAAAAGAAGAGAGCAACAAAAAGAAACGTGTTCTAGCAATGTACAGAGGAAAGTGTGAGATAAGGAGGAGATGCCCTGTGCCCTCTCAATCTACTAAACAGAAAAGCTGGAAAGAACAGCAGGATTTTACCACTGGATTCAAAGACAGATAATTTGAGAAACTAGCTTTAATGAGTACTCGCTATTTCATAAACAGAGGCTGGACTTTTGTTTCAGAGGCTGACTTAGATTCTGCTGTTAGTGAAAGTCTGATGTTCTGGTAAAGCCTGTGGTTTGCAATGTCGTTCTGGATAATGCAACATCAGAGTTACTATGGTACTTGTCACGGCAGATAGACAGTGAGGATGTTTTTTAATACAGAGGAAAAAAAGAAGGATGCATTTCTGTATTACTTTCAAACACAATTCAGACTCTCCTAGGAAGGGTACCAAACTAAATTAATGCAGACAGCCAATGAAAAATGAGTCTCTACTCTATGAATAAGACAAAATCCTCCCCTGAGTAACCACCACCACATGTGCAGCAATGATTACATGAGCCACTTGAAGCAATATAAAATCCCATCCTGGACTCCCTCCTGTCCATCCAGTTCTATACAAAACTACTTGCACAGAGAAGTCATCTGTATTCCAGTCAGGTAGGAGTATTGTGCGCAAAAAATCTATTCATTAGGTGTCAGGTTGGGGTAAATGAATGACATAACCTTTGTAGAATTTCTCCTTCCGTTATTTGCAATTACTTTATGACAAAAGGAGCCTGAACACAAACTAAAAGTGATTCTTCCTTTGTCAGTTGGTGAATCAAGATGCACTTGAGAATATCTAAAGGGAGTCTGTATTACTAACCCTATAAAACAAGTGGTCTGCTGTTGTTAATTTTAGCGTACTAGAGCTGAGGATTAGTTATCCCTTCTGAACTGAAAAGGAGAAAAGCCATATATGTGTTATTAAACACATTTTAAAACAAATAATCAGCAAATATTACGATATTATGATGTTTGCAGACTTTGCAGCAGATGATTAGGTGTCTAACCACTATATACTCAAACAGCTAATGGCATTCTCCGTGGCCATCGATGTGGGATTAGAGAGAGATATATAGGTGAATGAATATAAATTTAATTAAAAATGTTCAATTTATGCATATGAAGCTCTGAATTCATTTTTTGGCCTTAACCATTAATAGTATGAAGGAATGTCTCTTAAACTAATTAAGAGAAGGACAATTTCTCAACCTCCTGTCAACTTTCATAATTTAAAAATTAGGACTGTATTTACAACTAAAATTCCTTTATTTATCTCAACACATTAAATATCAAAAAGCTACTCATACAAATTTCTAGTGAAATGAATCGTGTAAGTTAGTTTTGGCCCAGCCCATTTGTTCGCAAAGCAATTCACTGTTTCATACACTGACATACACTTACTTATTTGTATAGGCATTAAAGTTGTCTCCCAAGGATATATGCTCTTGAATTGGGATGGATTAATATTAGGAAAACGTTGCCTCATGAGGTAGTGGGCAGTGGCAAAGTAATTAGGATGTTCTAGAGTATCTCTAGTATACTAAACGTGCATCTCTAACGCCTTTTCCATAAAAACATGTCCTTGCTGTGTTTGATGAGATTTTAGCCTTAAATATCCTGTTGATTGATTTCCTGTGGGTATTCAATACTGCCTCCTAGAGTTTCATAAATCCTGGTAAAGTCACCAGTGCTCGAGTCCGCAGTTGGCAATGTAAGTTCTTTGTGAACGTATGTCAGTAAAATTATTGTGATCTCTAAAGGTGAAAATCTTCATATATGAATGAAAACTCTAATTGTCCAAGTGCATTTGAAGGAGAATGTTTTATATAATATATTAAACAGCCTAGATAGCATCAGATAACTCTTATTTTTAGCTTTTCTCTTCAAAGTAAAATGTGTGAATTATGTAATTTATTAATATTCACTAATATAAGTTTAGATTTATATGCCCAAATATAGGGGTGGGAGTGGGTATTATTAAACTCTTATACCCTCTGGTAGTAGGTGTTTCAGTATGAGAAATAACTATGTTTAAATTGACTTCATTTCCTCAAATGAAAAAGGATCACACACTCTCCAGTGGGAAAATGTATTTTCCTAAAGAATTCAACACGGGAGGGAAGGAACTTGAAAATTCACCTGTAGCCAGTGATTTTCCAAAGCTGCAGAAATAGGCAAACCGTATCACTTTATTGTCTGCTTGGAGCTGATGTAACCTATAAAGAGCATTTTTTTTTTTTACATACATGCAAAAATCTTTTATTAAACTGGGATTTTTAATGAGCCCAGGTTAAGTTGCTATTTCCCCGTACTTTTGTTGAAAGAAAAATTGTGAGGTTCCCTTTTAGGCAGCTTCCCAGAGAGCAGATGTGCAACAGTGTGATGAAAAATTATATTCACAAGTATAACCAGATACTTAGTGGGAGATAATCCTAACTGTGTTTAATTGTATTTATTTCATTCAGTTGGAAGAATATTTTTTTTATATTGCTTTATATAAATCAGGAACACAGAAGCACCATCCTGTCCTTCAGGTAATAATGAGAGACAAACCACCCTCACCCCAGCAGAACAGCCACATCTGCATTCCAGACACATCTCTGTCTGTGCTGGAACAAAACCAACGGGAATAAAGAAATGAGAGTTTTACCTTGCCTGATGGTCTCTCTTTTTTTTAATACACAGAGTGCCTATAAAACATTGATTACACAAGACATTACTATTTTGCAATGTCTGTATTGTTACAACATTTTCCATAGTTGTAATGTGGATAAGGTTCTCGGACTATGGTGCTGCACTTCCAGACGCACTGATTAGGATGCCGTGTCTCTCTCTGGTATCTCCTGTGCAGAGGTGTGTCTGCAGACGTCGCGCAGGTAACCTGCCCTATTCGGTCAATCGGTTGTTCTCAGGACTTATGTATTAATAGCAACTGCATCATATGGTAAATCTGATGCTCCTCAAGCTTTGCTGGACAGTGTTTTCTACTTATGCAACAGAACCAAATCCAATCAAATCCAACGAGTCCAAATGTGTTGTTTAATTATGTGTGCGCAAAGGCTGCACACACCGCCTTTTCAGTAAGCCCAGCTTCTCCTGAATGGCTGGATTTGACATACGTGAGCAATAAACAGGGCCAGGATTTCTGGAGGATTGATAACTCAGAGGAAATGTGACAACTCAGATGAAATGTGACCATCTCTAGTACTGTCTCCAGACTAGGTTTTCTAGGCAGAAAGCTAGCACGCAGGGAATCCTGGATATGTTTGCTCTACCCATAACTCAGCTGAAGTTTCTCATGCTTAAAACTAGCTTGAGGCTCAAACTCAGCATGATCCTTATTTGATAAATTCCCCCAGTTTCTCATTAAGGCAAGCCATTTATTTCAATCAAATTAGCCATATCTATAAAAGCCTGTTATGATTTTACTATAGGTCTCCTGAATGATGATATGAATTGTATCTGATTACAGTCAGGTTCTGTTCTGCCACAAAATTTGTTGTAAAAAGGACGACATTTGGACAGAAAGTGTAACTATAAACTAAACGCCTTTCCCCACACTCTATCCATTCTTTTTACATCTATTCCATTATTTTAGATTATTTAATTTAGGTCAACTCTGTTGTATTCCACCACAAAATAACTTCGAAATATTTCCATATTTTCCAGTAACTCTGAGGCACTGTGCCCCTTTGATGTTACCCACTGTGGTGAGACAGAGTTAAGATGAATCTCATTTTAGGGCACAGGTGAACACAGATGCAATATCTTTTCCTGACCCTTAAGGCAATCATCTTTTCATCTTCACATTTACACAATGGGGATAAAAAAAAAAAGCAGCTTTCTTTTTACCACACCACCTCATTGGTCTTTTTACAATAATCATTGAAAACGCCATATATAAACTGTGCACACATTAATGATTAATAATTTTGCCTTGGATAGTTCCATGGATGCTCTATCTTTGGACATTCCTGTTTAAATACATATGAGCATAGGTGATGCTAACTGCAATAGGCTTCATGAGAGGATTTCTAATTTTACAGACCCCCCAAAAAGTGTTTTTGTTTTCACTGTTCTTGCTGATAATCTTCCAGGTGCTGACCTGGGTTTTTCACCAATTGGATGGATGCCAAGCTACTGCATATTTAACTACCATAGGAATGTATTCTCATTAGTATCCCCATGACAGTGTAAATAATCAAAACTATTTCATGTAATAATGCAGTCATTTTTGTTCCTGACTAAGCTCCCGAGGGTAAGATTTCGCTCTCAGCTTGGCAGTCTAATGTGTGGTCTTGCTTTTGCCATCACATTTACGACAACAAAAAGATTAGAAAGGCGAGGGAAAAATGAAACACAAGCACCAAAAAACATTTAACAGAACTTCTGTCCTAAGGCTGCTGAAGTGACGCATCTGTCCCTATCTTACATTTCCTTTGACTTCTGCTAGACTTTGTCTCCAGTTGGAATGACAGTAATTCTCCATCATAAAAATAAAGGTCATAAAAATCATGCAAATCCTGGAAGACTTACTCGCCTTACACACAGGAGCAGGCAAACTGGGATATATGTATATAATAGGGCCATTTTGAAACTTTTCAGGCCTAACTGCCTGTTGGAGGGCCAACAGCTTTTAGTCTTTGAGAGCATAGGTTTTTTTAATATGTAGCACTGAACTTCCGTTGCAGTAGGGAATCCTCAAAAAGTAAAATGTAAATCTGTTGCATGATATAAGCTTTATTAAATGGTCACAGCCTCTTTTAGTGCTGCCTCTGTAACACATTTTGTAAAGGATTAAGTTGCTCTTCAATAGTATATACACCTTTTTCTCTGTGTGGGGAAATGATTCCAAATGACAGCTGGAAAAAGTGCTGTTTCCAGCAAGTACCAAAAAAACACCGCAGAGAGAGCACTTGTATCTTTTACTGACCTGGATGGACCATTGCTTAGAAATATTGTGTGTATAGATAAAAAGAGCAAAGAATGGTTGAACAGATATTTTTCACTTTTTTTTTGGTCACATTATTTTTCTCACGGATCATTTTGATGTGATATGTTTTATTGTGGTACATACAGTATTTACCAAATAGTTGTATGCTGTATTGTATCTATGTGATCAGATGAACATGTTCCTAGCATAGGGGAATTATTTGTTTCTTCATTTTGTTTTATGTCATTAGATTTTTTCTTTTTTTTTTTTTGTTTTTGTTGGGGTTTAGGAATTAAGTTAGAGCTAAAGAAATACTTATTTACTATCAGTATGGTCTAAAAATCAGAGGATTAGGGGTTTCAACTTCTAAAATAACTTTTTTAAGCATTTCTTTTTGAGCATAATGTATGTTCTGGCTTCTGTGCGCATAGGGCATCAACCAACTCATTGATTTAGTGGATGCTTACTCTTGAAAAAGAGCAACGTATTTATGAACTTAGAATAAGAAACTGTTTTTTTAGGTTCTAATCATATTAGTAGGAATCTTTAAGAGAAGAGTGGATTAATTTTAAATAGCTATTCAGTGAGTATTCTCCCATGAACCATATCGGTTTAGGTACAAACAGACTCTTGCTAATTTGAAGTTATTATGATGCAGGTGGGAGGCTGCAGAGTACAAAAAAGGCAGTTGCGCTTCTAGAGGAACCACGGGTGGCAGACAAGAAAGACAGCAAAGGAGCAGAGCATTTGTGACACTGACCTCTCATTAATTTCATACGTATGATGCTGATGGATGTTGCAGCTGATTCCAGAATTGCATGCAGTTTCTGCAAACACTGCCATGGTTTCTTGCTAAAATAGCGTGACTTCTCCTGGTGCAACACAAGGCTGAAAAGTTACTTTTGTGAATCCAGCTTCTGGTGTTCTTCCACTGTGCTCAGCGCTTGAAACTCACTCGTGGCTGAGTTGGAACTTTGGGCCATGCTGTGTGGTTCAAGTCCCCGCAGGGTACATTTGTCAACTTCTTGAAAGAGATTAATGAAATGGTGACCCATTTAGCTCAAGCCTCAGTGGATTGCTAATACGCTTCAAGAACTTCACAAAATCTTTTTAAAGAAACCACAAATGTGTTGTTAAGAGACTTTTCAAGGACTCTGGGGTGCTCCATGGTCAGTAACAGGCCTTGTCGGGACAGCTGAAACATGCACTTTCTTTATTCAGCTTCATTAACAGTCAGATATTGTGTGTATTGTCTCTGTTGGAATGCTGTTTACCTTGAACTCCCTCAGGTTTCAAAGTAAACTTGCGTGGAGAAATTAGAATAAGATTTTGTTTGTGCTGCTGTGCTGCTTTGTTTTATAGACTGGGTTTCTTAGCGGGGATGTTTATGAGGAACACCAAGTGTTATCAACTATGATTTACTCTTCTTCCTGTTTGGCTTTTCTCTCACATTCTCATCAAAGATTTTCCAAAATCTGCCAGGATACAAGCAGTTTAACTCCCTGTCTCCACTCCTCATGTGAGGTGAGGGTTTTAATCTCTTTTGGATTGCCTGGCTGGAATAGCAAAGTTGGTCATAGCGCAGGCATTGGGCTTTTGCATATTTAAAGGGTAAATCTTTAATGAGGTACTTATCATTAGAGAGAACAGTTTTGCACCCATTATTTTTGGAGTGGGAGAATAAGTCAGCAATGGGAATCTCAAGGGACTGAAGTGTCAGCAGTAGAACCAAGACTGCAGCTGCACCTCCGGGGTCTTGGGTCCATTTTCAGACCTGCAGATACATCTGCCTTCTGCAGTCCCTCCACCGGGGACTTCCACCTCATGCTGGACTTCCACCAGCTGAGGGCTTCTCTACCTCATGTTAGCCATCACTGCACTTTATTTAATGTCCTGAGCTGTTCTCTGTGGTAGATTCTTCAGCCTGTGAGGGTTTTATTTTACTGACTTTTTGTCTTTCAGTCCTCCAAATTGCCATGTTCTTGTTTGCCTCAAAGAAAAATGAATTACATCTAGAACATAATAAAGCGACTGTTGGAGGATGGTATTGCATGTCTTCTAATTAGAAGGCTGAGCTAAACTGTGGCCTCCTGAATACGTAGGGTGAAAGTGCTGGAGGTTATTAATCTGCAAATACAGCCTTTTGCACATTAAAAAGCTGTACTGTGTGCTGAATACATTGTCTCAGAACCCCATTTTGGCATAAAGCAAAGCTGCATGCCTGACCCATGCCATTCATTTCTTAAGGAATGCAGAGTGCTGTATAAGAACATGGTGTTATTATACAATGGCAATATACTTGGGAATTTCAGGACAAGATGTCTTGACATACTCCCTCTGCGTGTCAAGTGCTTCTATTTCACTTGAAAATTCAGGGAAAGGAAATTGCTTCTGTTCTTCTGTTTATTGGAAATTTGAAAGCAGCATTTAGGCAATTCTAATCTATCCACTGGTTTATACTGTGGGATTTAGTATTTCTGTGATATCAGAGTTATAAATATCCTGTTGGGGCCTGTGATGCCTCTGCCATCCAAGTCTATGACAGGTTGGAGCACTCTAGTGGCTTCAGCCATTAAAATTTAGGCCATAAACCTACAGTACCAGAAAATTTTCGATGTCGTTACGAGGAAAATGAATAGCAGCAATGGAGTCACTATTTTCCAGTCTAACACCTTACAGCTTCACTGGAACAGCGATTTCAGTCCGGGAGTCCTTATCTTCTTGCTTAAGCTTGGCCCCTTAGTTTGAAAATGGGCTTTATTTAAAAAGTACTCCAATGGAGGCACCTGCAAGGAAACCTGTGTTAAGGTTCAGGGCTCCAGTGGGAGAGCAGTCTCCTGGCACATCATCACTGCAGTGGCTCTTATCACCAACCCGCCGTCTCCCTCTCTTGGATGCATCCTTTGCATTATTCTTTCTGCAATAACAAGGCTAGCCAGTACTTCTTACTGAACACAAACTGCAAAATTATGTTTCCAAATACTTTTTCTACTAGGTTTTAAGCTCGCTTGGACAGGATAGTCCTTACTTTCTCTGTCGTCACATATTACAAATAATGTAAGCAAAATGCTGCAGAAGTGAAATTATACAGCAAGGCAGAGGACTATCTCCTTCACTCCATACCCCTGCTGTTGCGCCTTCAGTGGAGAAAAAAGTGAAAAAGTAAAAGCAAAGCGTGCATGAAACTTCTGCAGAAAGACACTGTATAATACATGAGACTGTCTAAGTATGTACTTAGGTGTTTATATATGCTTCTAATCTCACTCTAGTGCAGCTATTTTCCATGTTATGTAAATACATTTTGCGGCAGATTTTCAGACAGTGTTATTGACCTTACGGATTTCACTTTCCAATAATACTGGATTATACCGTAAATCTTCGTGTAGTGAGAAATTCTTTAAAAAAAAAAAAAAAAAAANAAAAAAAAAAAAAAGTTTCTCAATCTGATAGAGTGATAAATCTTTTCCCTTTTAGAGTTTTTTTTTGCAGATTTCAGTCACCGTCCAGCGTAGTAAATTATCTCTGAAGTCCTCATAAAGCTGATACAGATGTGCCTTTGAAAAATAACAGGGGATCCTGAATTTCACAGCTGAATAGAGATTGTTTTTAAAATAAAAAAATCCAAAGAGATTTTCTTACATGCTAGCGAGCTAGTGAAGTAAATGAGCAACTAAACTGGAGAAAAGTAGCTGTGAATTTACAGGAGTAGATACCCACCTGACAACTAGTGGGATCTCTTCTGAGGAAGTTGACTTGCTTCTAACTGTTTCCTTTTTGCAGATGTCTCTTATAAATAACGACAGTCCCAGAAATATGTAGCTTCTTGCATGTCATCTAAATGTAGTTTTGAATTAAAATCTTCCTTCTTTTTTGCACTTCTTAAAATGTTTTTTTCTCAAGGAGTTTGCTCTCTGGCCAAAAGTTTTAGCTAGGGTAGATATGTAGATATAGGTCTAAAACTCATAAAATGGGGATTTACTAAATAAATGCCAATGGACTTCTCTAATAAAGCCATGTAGTGTGCCTCAGCAGCCAAATTAATTAAAGAATAAAGCATTTATTTACAAACAAATATTTTGGTAACCAGCAGTGAAAGCACAAGATCAAGGTGACCAGTTCTCTTAATTATCTTCCAAGGAATCAATCTGCTACTTATCAGTAGCTTAATTTCCTGAGCTCTTGGTACATTTAAGAGTCTTTAATAAGAACTTTGGTAGTTTGTTTATTTTCCCTGGGACGTTCAATGTCCCATTTGAGAAAATACCAAGTCCTGTCCATGCTCTGTTGTCAGAGCTGTGCATCCTTCACTCTACATTAACCTAGATTTTTATTTTGCCTTGATTCTTCTTTAGTACATTTTCAAGGACCATGGAGACAGGTGTATTTTACAAGCCTTTTCCACACTGATCTTAAAATAGGAAGTAGTAAACAGTTGTTCTTTTGCTCTCTTGAAAACAGCTCCTTGCCAAGTGTTGCCATCAAAATGAATTAGCCCAGTAGATGCTAGCAATCATGACTGTGTATTTAAAATCCACCATCTCTTCAAATGCTGTGATACAAATTATTTTGATATTTTCCCTGAGACCAGCTTCCCGAAAATGCACAGCTCTGGAATGTTTTTGGACAGGCAAAACAAAAATTACCTCTCTGCCACGGCAGCATTGTTGAAATCTTTTCCATAGTAACCCAAATCTAGTGACATCATTCTTCATCCATCTATTCATAATTTAAGCTTTACTTATGCAAGTGAATGTCATTAATAGTCATTATGCCATAAGGTTGTTCCAAAGACATAACTAGAAACGTGTGGTGTTAAGGATCTGGAGGAGATTCTGTGATGCTCCAGAGGTTAAAACAGCTTTTGTCATAGATAGGAACACCCCCAGCAGCTCTCTGATTTAAAGCAGTGTTCAGAGTTACAGCAGCCTCCTGGAGGCTGCCTGTGGGCTCCTCTGTTGTCTGGAATATCCCCAGATTTTCATAATATTGTAACAAAAAAGACAAAGACATCTGGGGGAGACCAGTGAGAGGCCGTTTACCATGTAGCTGTGCTGCCTTTGCTGCAGGACAGTTCCTTGCCCGGAGCCATGGTAGCAGCAGGTCTGTCCTGTTCTGCTTGCGCACTGCACCGCGAGTCCTGCACCGCTGCTGGCGCTATACAGATGAACGTCAAGAAGCACAAACATTTTAAAGGCACACAGTTAATGATTTATTTATTTTTTTTAAGTGAAGGATGCAGAACTAAACTTGTTTAAATTAAAGAGCTGTCTTGGACATCTCAAAACCCACACAGGGGAGATCTTAGGTAAAGAACAAGTGGCATTTTGGGACATATTAAGATTTGAATATTCACAGTGGTGGGTTTATTAGAAGTTTGAAAAATACCAGATAGGTTTTGCATTTCTTTGCTTATAGGCAGACAGTGCTTTTCATTTTTGAAAGATGCGTAGAACTCTTCCCTTTTCAACCCAAATGGGAATCGAGACTCTGCTGGGGCTGAAGTAAGGTTGATGCTTGTTTGTGTGAAAGAATGATCTCAAATATGGCTAAAGGCAGAAGTTAAAGGTTTCTCTCTTTACAGTTCAAGCACAGCAACAATGACCCGGGAGTGTTTATGCTAACAAGGTACTAGCAAGGTTTAGGAGTTGTGTAATACAACAGTTCTCACTCTAACTACAAACTTTGACGAGTTAGTAAGAGTCAGAGAGGTGTGATATGGACTATGGAGGGGTGTTTTGTTGAGACTGTTGAAGGAAGCCTTCCTGGCTGCTTTTGCAGTCATGGTGTTTTGCTGGAAGTGTAAAGACTTTACACTGACACATCTCCAACTTCCTTCCTGAACGTTCATACACTCAAAAGAAGCTAAATTCAAGAGATTATTCTTCCCTTTTGGATAGTCACTGTTAATCTTGACTTCAGATACGTGCGTAACACTCCACGTCTGTTCCCCATTGGAATGAACCCTGGTACATTCATATTTTGCATTTTCATAGTATAAAAGCCACAATTTGTCTCAAAACAGATGATCACATTCTCAGGAGGGAAAATGCTGCTGAATGGCAAGTGTCTTCTCTCTGGATTTGTCTTGGAAGAGAAGTGTCATCATGTTATAACTAGCAGAAACGTGTTGTTGTGATGCTTTTTCGAGGGCTCACCTACAGGGCCGGCGCGTTTATCATTTGCCTTGGCTGACAGTATTCGCTTGCTCAGCCTAGCGTTTTGATGTAATTCACTTCTGTGTAGAGTCATATTTGAATTAGATCAGTTACTTTCTAATCATAATGGTTTCCATCAGTATCATAACCAGAATGTTTCTGGCTAGTCCTGTCTTTTCTTTTTCCCCCCTTTTTGTCCTCCCTTGATTGATGTGCAGTCTTAATTAACCTGTACTTGCAATCTCTGGGGGAACCCTGCTTGTTTGGAAGGTGGTAGCAAGGAAGAATATCAAAGGCATATATGAAAAAAGTAACTTGGAAAATTCTTATTGGATTATCTCATGCTTTTGCAGAGTTCAGAAAAAGGCTACTACTCCGTGCCACGTTTTACAGCTACTCATTCATTTTTCTCTTGGCTTGTATATTGTCTTTCCACTTTATTTTGCAAAAATAAATATGTGACACCATGATCTCTTTTTCAGTTTTTAATTTTGAAATATTTTTTCCTAGAAATCTTCAAATTTGGGAGACTGTTATTCCTAGCTGTGCCATCTTCCTGACTGCTGCAGAGCCAGAACCAGGTATGTAATTTGCACTTTATTCATGACAGACATTAACTTGCTTCTCCTCCTTCAGAAAACTGCTGAATATTATATAGGCCCTATGAGATTTTTTTAAATTCTCATTTGAACGTGGTTGATGACATGGTGTTTCATCCTAGTGCCAGACACATTAATGTCAGCTGTTACACCATTCTAGCATAAGTCTTCCCACAGCCTCATATTTCTGAAAGGTGCTCTTCATGGAGGACATGTCTTGGTTCAAAGAAGGGTCAGTGGGAGTTATTTTTATGGATTATTTTGCATTTATACAGCATCTTTTATTCACTAGTAGTTTAGAGTTAATTACACTTGAGAATCCCAATGGGTGAAGTAAAGCACAGCGTTCAGTGAGTACGGTATCAAAAGCAGCGGCTAACTAAAGGACACTGGAGTTTGTCACTTTTCAATGATATATAGTATTTATGAAACTTTGCAGGGGGAGAGATTCCAGCTTAAGAGGTGGTGACTAACCAGGCACTCTCGTTGAAATTTAAATCTTGCAAGCCTAATGACAGCCACCTTTAAGTTACATTTTAAAATTCAGCCCCTTGGTAATATGTTAAAAGCTATACAGAAATTCAGTGGTGTGTTAGGAAAAAGCTGAAATCATGAGTCTGCTACTTTGAAATTGTTTTTAATGGTTTTGCAGCTGTTCAGGATATATTTTGATTAAAATGAAACTTGACATGTACATCACAGAAATATTTGTTTTCTACACAGTCAGAACAAGAAAAGCTGAAACCTTCCAATCTTTTCTGGACCAGTACTTTGGAATTATTTATGAGAAAAATATAATATTTCATTTTCATAATTTCAATGAAAACAGATTGAAAACAAAGCTGCCCAGATCAATTCAGTAAAACAAAATATTCTGACTTGGTCTAAAATAACCTTGAAATGATACCTTTCATTTATTCTATTCCTTTTTGTGTGTCATTGGTATTGGTTTTTTCTCCAGTAGAAAATACAAACGAGGCAATTTTTTTTTTTTAAAAAAATCAATGTTTTTAGTGTTGGGGGTTTGTTTCTCAGAAAATTGAATTCTTATTTAAAATATTATCACTGAAAATATTTGCCACCTCTAGCTCAGTCCGTCTACAACTAATGATTCTATATAACATGTTGGAGCATAAAGAGTGGTTTGCACTTATCTGCTGCTGGGTGACGTCAGCGTGGAAGAGAATCCACTCAGAAGATGTGTACCTTGCCACAACCTACTTTTGTCTCATCAATAGCCTTTTCCCTCCTTTGGTTACACTGCTTTTTTTAATTAAAAAATTTATGTGGTGTTTGAACAATACCTTCTTTCCTTGACTTGGGGAATTCTGAACCTGTACTCAAATGTCATGGAGTTCATATTAGTGTTTGAGTTTCATATTTTGTTGCATATGATAAGTGCCGCCATGGCTCCCTTTGGACAGAGGCACGCTTTATATATATTCTTCACGTACTGTTTTTACAAAGAAGCTATTTTCCATTGTTCCCACAGATAAAAACTCCTGGCATAGTTTCATCTCCTCTAAAACGAGCTGCTAATGCTGGATTTAAATTCTTTCCTGCTGTGAGTTGCCAGGCAACTGCCACACAAATGCACCTGTAGGCAGCTGGGTTGGTCCATCGTCCCCTTCTCAGGCGTGGAAGTAAAAACTCCATCCGGACACCTTGGCTTTCCCGAGCCAGGGGGATTAAGCCAGTTGAATCCACGCAGAATGGGGCTAGAAAGCAGGCCAGTCCCTCCACCCGATGCCTCAGTTTCCATGCTTGGGGAAGCGGTTACCTCGCTCCAGGCAGGGAAAAGAGCTGGAGCCAGCTGACACTTGTGCTTCTGCCTCCTGTGTCTGAAACACTAAGCAGTTTACCCTCAGTGTTTTAAGTGCGAATATAGCTGGACGCAAATGCCATTTAGCATGTTTTTCTTCTGGTAGCGGGAATGGGAAAGTAACCTTCTGAGAATATTTACCAGTATTGATTTAGTCTAGCTCAGGTTGATGATGTTCCGAGCTTACTTGTGGTTTTTAAGCTCACCAAGGGAGCACAAAGCCACTGGCGTTATTAGGAAATATCTGTGAGAGGTTGGGCTTTTTTTCTTCCTAGTCTCCAGACATGTGTTCTATCCTTCTGGTTTTGAAGGTAGCTGCTTTTTGTAGCCCTTTTGATTTTGCTTACAGCAAATATGTGAACAAGGTTAAAAGTGCATCCACTTTTTATGGTTCCTAATCAGTCTGGAGTGCAGGGACATTACATGGGACTGGGACCAGTTACTTCACAAGACTGATGCAGTATTCATTTTTTCTAAAACTGGTGCTTGGTACATTGGTTGTATTGTGCAGTCAGACTTCCTGTTATTCTGGCATTAACTGCTGAGAAGCTGCTCTGTGGGACAGGACCTGGCCGTGGAGCCACTCTTGGATGCACGTACCCACGTGTGTGGGTAACATCTTTTTGAGGTCTCCACCAGAGTAGGCTGGTGACTTGGTTTAAGTTTCGCTAGTCTGTCCCTGGCATATCATAGTACTATTTCAAAGTCGGACTAAAATGGTTACATCTTTAGAAAAAGCACGTTTGAGCTACTGTGGCACGTGTTCTGGGTTGTATCCTGGTTGCTTAAATCCCTGTCTCTGTTAGTAACGTTCGGTGCATTTAGTTGAGTAGAGTTCAGCCCAATTTTTCTGTTGCATGCTCTGGCTCTTCCTCAATGCCAGTGTATATTCATTACATGTAGGAGAAAGCTTCTTTCACATAGTACTGAGTGCTTCCTGTACCTTCTGGTAGTTTCACCATTCTTATGTCCTGTACAGCCCTGGCATTTGAAAATATTATTTATTTGGCCCTGAGATAAAGCAAAAAAAAAATAAAATGAAAGAACGGCTCATGGTTAGGCTGCTTAGCAGGAGGAAGAGGAAATGTTACTGTGCAAAAATGTGACGTCATCCTGGTAAAATAGGAGGTTGTTAGGAGCTGTAACTCAACTGACTGTTATTGTCTCTTTCCTCAACTATGTGGAAACATGAGGAACTCAAAAATATTATCAAAATGTTGAAATCCATAGCCAGTGCAATGAATTTTCCCTTCACATTGACATGCCAAATAATATGACGCTAATAACTGACCTGACAAATGCCACGTGGTGGGCAGAATCCCCATGCTGAAGGCTTCAGTAAAATGATAATACTTTCCTTAATGATGCAAGGCTGTGTGTGAAATCGGGCAAGTCAGTAAATACCATTGCTTATGATGACAATCACCGTATTTCACAAGTCCAGGGACTCTGAGGATGCTGCAACCCAGTGCATCCAAACCAGACCACGCCTGGCTGGGCCCATTCTCGCCACGCTTCTGTCCAGTGAGGTTATTGTACAGGTGCTGCAGGTGGTGGTGCATCTCCCACCGCTGCCTTGGCACAGGAGCTGACAGCAAGCCTGCTGCTAATTACTGAGCAGCTGCCTAAAAGTCAGAAGCCTCTAATGGCTAAGAAAAAAATTACAGAGTTGGAAAAGAACACATTTGTGTCCATCTACTGAAGGAAGATCTTCAAATACCATCAGAGAATGTACAGGAACAATGACAGAATGCCAAAGATGGGATTTTTTGAAATAGGTGTTTACTTAGTTCAGGCTTTGGAGGAAATAGTGCAGTTTTGATTTTATGAACATTTTGCTCTAAAGGGAAAAAACAGCTTCAGTTTGTATTATAAGCTGGCTGAGCAATGAGATGTATCATTCCAATGAATACTCAGCCTGAGGGATCTAGTTACTGAAATAATTTTTTACTTAATACCAAGAACCAATAAATAATATTTTTCATATTCCCACTAGTATATAATTTATATAATAATTTTCAAATGTGCAGACCTGGAATAATGCTAAAAGCTGTTTAAGTTGGACTGCTGGCTTTAAATCTGCATGTTATTTTTATAATTTGCTCTTATTCTTAATCATAATATACATGTTCACTTCAGGTTCACAGCAGTACTCTTGGTCAATGGCTATTGTGCTGCAATTTCACAGTCAGTTTATTATGAAGAGGGAGACATTAAAATGGGTGTATTATATTATCCAAAGACTTCTTTTCACAAACATTTACTGTAAAGCTCCAAAGTTTCTGTAGGGGTCTGTGTACCAACCTGTTTTCAGGATCTAGCCCTGCACTGAACTGATTCGACTCTGTAAATCAAAATTGCATTCAGTATGGCATAATCACAGCTAATTTTGTGAATTCATTTAAAGAATCATAATAGCATAGATTTAGTCAGGCATACTATGGTATTGCTTGCTGTTTAGATTTTTAACATGTCACATTTTTCGTTTATTTATTTTTTAAAAACTGGTTAGTGTTGAAAAAACATTTGTATTTTTTTCCACTGGATAAACCAAACTATTTTTTTTTCCTGAAACAAATGAAAAATTCACAAATTTTTCAAATAAAATATTTTTGATCACATTTGGGAGCATTTATCCAACCACTTTCAATTCTTTCATTTCCTCATATTTAAGACACTTATGAGAATTTGATTGTTTGTTTTCATTAAATTTTGTCTTAAAAAGCATAAAAACTTAGAGGAAATTTTCTAACATCTTTCAGTGCTTTCAGTTTAGTATGTGTTTTGATGTGCTTCAATTGTATAAAGAACCAAGATATAATGGATAAAAAATGTTTCCCTGCAAAATCAGGAGATTAGACAGTTACATACCCTACGTGATGCACACACAGTGGATGTGGAAAATAAAGGGCAGAACATAGAAAAAATTTCTAGTAATGAATATCTTGATCCTTTTCTGCTCCAAATTACCCTTCTTAAGTTTTAAAAGCTCCACCTACAGAAAAAGAAGTCCAGCAGGGGCTGAATGGCATTGCACCTTTAGAAGGAAAAAAGCCAATGAGCTGTTTCCTATATACTCTGTTTAGAAAAAAATGAGGAAGATATAGGAGTTAGAATAGGAAAAAAAGATAGGAATCTTTTATTGCAAAGCGTATTTTTTTTTAACATAAACTGTCTATGACAGCAAACATTTTAAAGAGCTTGGAGTTAAAGATATGAAAAATATAGCAGGAACTCCATGAAGAAGCCAAGGCAGGGAACTGTAATTAAACCAGAAAAGGTCGCTGACAGCAATGATGCTTCTCATTCCAAATTAGGTTTTGTTTCTGCTTCTGCTGAATGAATAATTAACACTCTGAACTTGTACATCTACTTAGCGTTAAGGCTATGACACAGGCTTACAAAAGGACTGCAAATCCATACTAATAAAATGGTTATTACACCCTTGACCTCTGTGTAGTGTAAATAAAAACTGAATTTTAGCGGGGTTAATGGCTTAATCTCAGTTAATTTGGGGCTTCTGCATTTTCTTGTCACATAACCTTAGAACCCGTTCCTATTGCTGTTCCCCCACCACCTCCATCTTCCTTGGTGTTGCAGCAGAACTAGTTGGCAGCTACCTCGTGGCATGAGAGGGGCATCGCAAATGGTACCATAACATAAGTAACTTAAATTTAGGCTTGATCCTCAACTCTTTTTTTCAGCTTCGTTTTAATGATACCTCCCTGTCACCAAGTGTACGTTTTGTTCTTCACTTTGGATTTATTTGGGGAAAAACTCATGAGACACTGTGCAACATCTCTCTTCTCTTTGTTAATTGTATAAATTGTTCTAGTTTGTTTAAACAAGTTATTTTTTGAGCTTTTATATTGCTTACAATCCTCAACCACTTGTACTGTTCCAGCAAGTATCACTTTAGAGCTACCCACCATCAAGCTATTAATCTTTAAATACAGAAAGAATAAAGCATTGTTTCCCCCCCATCAAGAACAAAAAGAAATAATTTCAGCAAAGGCTATCTTGAGAAACATCTCCGAGAATCATCAAAGAGTAGAAATATTTTGGCAGAGAAAAATTCAATTTTCTGGAAGACTGTGGCATGCAAAGAAACTACTTTACATCGTCCTTTCATTTTTAGAGAAGTTTCAGGCATGAGGAGTTTGTCTCAATTTTGAGCTGTGAACCGTAATGAGTCAAACAAGTCTAATAATTGAACAATTACTGAAGCTAAAGGTACTTATGGGTATCAGTAAGGCACCCTGATGGCAGCTGAACTTCTTCGCGCAAGAGCGCTGCAGAAAGGGACACTGCAGAGCATTACTGTAAATGTTCCACTCTTGTACAAAAACAACTGAGGGATCTACAACCTTTCTTCATGTTACACACCCAGTTGGAAGTGAACACTGAACTTAATTGCAACACTAGATTTTAATCAGTGAAGGGAGGGTGGAGATTTTCAGGCATAGTCTTAGCACTGAAGACAAACCGTCTTAGAAAAATGACCTGCTAGGGGGATAGAATGAATATAACTTGCTTTCATATGGGAATGGATATCTGTTGTTCATGGAAAAAAAACATCTGTGTGGACAAATCTTCTGAATAAGATATTTATTGTTCTAGCAACGTGCTGAGACACTCATGTAGAAAAATGAAGTGCTCGATACTTGCAAGCTGAAATAAAGATATATGTCTGTTTGTGTGCATGTACAAAATCAAATATCTGGGAAAGAAAAACTTGCTTTATTAGTGGTTGACCTGCCTGGTTTGTCAGTGCAGGAAAGAAAGTGCAGTTAAAATAATTTATTAGTAATTTATTATAGATTTGTTATATAGTTGCTTGCAGAATTATTTACTCATATTTCCATGAAAAAGTGAGGATTACTTAGCTTTTCAAGAATGAGAAACATCACTTTCCAATGGAAATTCATAGCCAGTGATTCCCAGGTAACATGCAGTAGCGTTCACCTTCCTGGTACACAGGTTCAATTGCAATTACTTAACAAATACTCATGCAAATGCAGTCAGTGCCAGATGGTGGCCGTTGCTTCTATGTTGGAGGGTCCCCTTGGACATTTACAGCAGGGACTGAACATAAAAGCATTCAGGTAAGATGGCACCTCCGGAGGTCTCCAGTCCACCCTCACACTCAAAAGGAAGGACTAACTTCAAAGTATGAACAAGTTTCTCCGGGCTTTTTCCAGCTTAGTTTTGGAACTCTCCAAGGGAGTTCTTAAAAATGAAGGGTCTTCTAAAGCTAGAATTGGAATCCACGACATGTGAGTTAGGGAGGTGACGTTTTTACAGTGGAGCCTGTGGCACTTGACACTTGGTATGAGGCAAGATGGATTTGCATGGGCCTCTGTGTGCAAATGTGGGCTTTTAGGAAAAAGGCTGAAGAAGGGCCAGAGGTGCATTTCAGTGATTAAATGTCCAGGCAAGCCTGTGTCCACATGGGGGTTTACTTTAGCAGACTCCAAGACGTGAGTTCCTTGTAACCCACAGCTAGCCACTTGCTCTTCTTGCTCTCCCTTCTCCTTATGAAAAATGTAAAGGTAAAGCTTCTTTAGCCATCTCAGAAAAAAGCTTTTTTTTTTTTTTTAGGTCACAGAGCAAAATTAATATTAAATGAGTTTACCATTGTTAAAATGTTAGAATATCTTAGAAAAAGATAATCACGTTATACTTCCATCGTTATAACTCTGAAATGGAAAAAAGAGTCTGGAGGACAAAGAGGTGGAAGAAGTGTGTTTAACCCATCCACTATTTTTTCACCAGAACATTCTGCGGTCAACAGGTGTGATAGAAATGCTTTTCTTTTCCATATATCCACCAAGTCCTGATAACATTGATAACAAACTTTCCAAGAGCCAAGAAGCAGAAAATAATATGTGTTGGCATTAGCAGATATTTGTCCGTGTTCTGTGTTTATGAGGAAGAAAAAAACATTTGCTTCTGGTGTTTTCATCTCTGTTTGAAAATGCTCTGGGCACAAGGAAGGGGTGCAGACACAAGAGCGATGGGTAAGCTCTGCAGAAGGCAAAGTGGGGGAGAGAGTGCTGAAGGCAAACTTGTTTAAATACACAATTCATCTTTCCAAAGTCCATACCTTTGGTGAGTTCATTTTGTCATTCACAAAGGTACAGCATCGAGGCACAAAGGTTAGAGACTTTCTCTACCAAAGAGGTATTTATGAGCTTTTAAGTAAAAAGAGAGAAAAACATTTTTATTAGAGGGAGGCTGCCAGGAGGGAAATTGATTCACTGGCTCTGTGTGAGAAAGTAAATATGTCCCTTTCACCTTAAATCGGTGCATCAAGCTCTGGAAAGTCCAATTATCTTGACAAAAATGATTTAACAAATAACCGAACAATAGGAGTAGAAGGAGGAGGCGGAGGAGAGAGGCTCTGGAGGTGGGCAAAGTTACTGCAGGAATTGGGCCTTAGGCAGCATGTGATAAAAAAAACTCGGAGGTGGAACAGAAGACAGTCCTGGAGGACTTTGTACTACTGGAGATTTATTTGGCAGCTGAATCCCTGTGTTTCACATTTAATAATAAGATGTATTGTTACAGTTTCTGGCTTAGAAATGAATTCTAAACCATTTCTGAAGCATAGCTGAAGGCATATCTATACATTTTAAAAAAGAAACAGTTATTTTTTTCTTAAGCTTTATTGAAGTTATAGTCTTGCCAAATTGTTCTTAAACTCCCTAACCTGAGACGGTGATTAATGGGCTGAGAACAAAAGAGGCTGTAAGTATTGTCAATGCTAAGTGTTTCTTTGCTTTTATTTACAATTCTCTGGCTTGAAAGCTAGGCACGCTGTTGTCTTAATCAGGCTGGTAATTAAAGTGCTATTTAATGATGTCTCCTTAATGAAGTCACCTGGAAGTGTTCTGGATGGGCTGAGAAACATAATAGTCAGGGCTAGCTTGTGATTACTGGGTTGTGAAGAGGGACTGTGTTGTATCAGCAGTGATTAGAGGAACCTGGATGACTCGGCCAAAACTCTTATGGGGGCCTGTGGCCCCTGTTTTGCTCTTTAGACAACTACATCTCTTAGAAGGGTGCAGTGCTCTGCTGGCTGGGGGAAAACTGTGAGTTTGAGGGAAGGACTAATAGTGTCCCTCTCCTTTTTTTTTTCTTTCTTTTTTTCTGTGTGGAGTGGGGAATGGTATTGTAATAGAATGTGCTTAGGAAATAGTAAATTGGAGAAATAGTTATATACCTAAACTGGCTGGAACCAAAGCGTGCAGCAAGCCGTATGGGTGCTTTTCATCTAGTACTGTAAAGTTTGCCTTTCTCTCGATAATGTACCAAAACAAAATCCCAGCTGTGCGTGTTAAGCTCCAAGACTTCCCAATTCGTGGTGGGAATATTGTTGCTTGAGCTGCTCAAATTGTGTTGTTTGTGTAGAATTTCAGTTTGGTTCCTGTTTCCAGGTATTTCTGACAACAAAGCTGTCACTTCAGAAATGCAGATGGCTCGTGGGTTGGTGGGTGTGCAGACCTATAGTTGCCTTTTTTCTTTCTGTATTCCATTGTGATGTCTGCTTGGATAAATTAATAAGATAGGTATAATAAGCTTTTGGAAAACTGGACTCAGAAAGGGGGAAAAATAATGTGGGCACATTGCACCAAAAGCAACTTTCTGCGTAATCAGTCATTGTCCTATCATCTTGTTTATAAAAACATTATGATCAGTTTTAAAAACTCAGTCACTAATTCAGGAAGCTGTTCCAGAATCTTGCTACTCTGGTGATTAGAAATCAGTTTGCTCATTGGCATTTTGTGGGCACTGTAATAAAATAGAAATTTTGCAATGACCAAAAGTATGTTTTCCTGGTGCTGTGCAATCATAAAAGGCATTATGAAGTACAATTCTCCTCCTTTATTTCTAATGTGTCACTTTTCTACATGGCTAAAAAAAAGCAAACTGTCCCCTTATCAAAGATGTTCTTTTCTACTTTCTGATGAAGCTCTTTGAAAAAGTTGACTCTTGTTATGCAAAATGATGTATATTCTAAAACCTGAAAGTTATTGCTAGAATTAAGGCCTTGCCTTCCTAATTAATTTTTTTTATGTTAATATAGTTTTCTGAACTTCTACTCAACCTCCATGGACTTCATTATACAATCTAGTTGCAAGCCCATTTTACTGCTCCCCAGCCTCCTGTGCAATTCAAATAACTTGGTCATATTTTACCATATATTAGAATAGCAGAGAATTCCTACTGTGCCTTTTTGTAGTTTTGTGATTGTCAACATATAAGTGCCCAAAAATTAGCATTTTGTATTTAGCAACACAGCCAACCTGCCTATAGGATAAATGCATGATATTATACACTACGTGTTTATTCCTCAACATCAGCAGGACACTATTAAAGTTCTAGGCTTAGATCTCTGTTTCATGCCAGTACACTTCATTCGTGTTTGAAATAAATTACTTCTTATGCTTTTGCCTTAAAATTTTACTTCCATGAGCTATAACCCTCTGCCAAAATCTCCCCAAAAGGTAAGCAATATGTGTACCAATTCAGTCTGACTGAAGAGTCAATGCAAGTCGCCAGGGAATTATAAACATGACGCACCACAAATTCTGAAAAACTGAAACATTGTAAATGTGGAATATATAGTGAATCAAAACTCTAGCTTCGCTATTTCTCTTATAAAACTCCATTCTGTATGATAAAGCAAACCTGGGACACTAGCTCTTAATATAAAGATACAGAATACCTGAGACCAGCATATCATTCCCAATATTTTCTCAAATGAGAAATTCTTTACTCTTCTGCCGTTATCTCGTTTCTCTTTGTTTGCACACACTTTGTATTACTGATTCTGTTTGATCCTGTTTCTGTGACTAGTCTAAGACTGGGAAACCACAATATTCACAGTGTACAACTGGAGGTGCTTCCCTTATCCCACTGACTAGGCTGCTCTGAAGTCAGAGGTGAGGCAGAGTCACGCACGTAGGGTAGGCATGATGCTCTGCATGTTCCCCTACATATGCTGATTAGAGAGCTAACACCCTAAGAAAGACACAGGTGGATGATATGAATACATTGCCTTTGTAATGAAGATGAAATCCCTTCTCCTTTCAGTGTGAATATTGTATTTATAAAATGTACTTCTATATGATAAACCTATAGAGGGAACTGTGAGTTAATAGAACATTTGTCTTGCCTGCATAATATGAGTTCACTGTCTACCATCACCTATGCTTGGTTTTCTGTTATTGCTCAACTTGAATGAATACCTAGAAATTTCACATTTTGTATGTAAAAGCTGCTCTTTGGAGAAATAACCCTACGGTTGTTCTGAAAGGTTGCTTTTTAGAGTTCTTCTATGGCTATAGTAGCTCCATAAACTGTTAACGGAAACAAGTTGTAAACCTCAATATTTTGGAAAAAGAAAAACACCTGAAACATTTTGATATTCATCATAACTTAGTAGAAAAACTCTCTGAAATACGGGTTAATTTTATTGTTCTTATGGTGACAGTTACAGGATTCAATATTTTTATGAGGTTTCTTTACATTTGCATTGTCTTTCTGACATGAAGACTTTCCTACGAGGCGAAAAATTTCTGATTGTATATTTACAATGTATCATTGGCAAGGTCAGAAATACATGTACACTATTCTAGTCCCCGTGATTTTGGAAAGCCTGACTGGTGTTGCTGCTGTTTGTGTTTCGAAGTACAGACTGTATGCCTTTAAGCACTTCTCTGGCATCCTTTAATCTGTTCCTTAAACTGACACTTAGTTTTGATGTTTCACCTTTTCTTCTGATAGGTCTTTATCTCTCCCACCAAATTCAGTAGAGACTTTGTACAATCTCATCTCTAGAAGAGAAGCTGGAACCCGGCAGTAGTGGTGGTGCAGGTTAAGTTGGAGATTTGTAGGCAGGACTGTCTGCTGTATGAGTGCTCCCAGGCGTTGATGGGGAAAAAGTCTGCCCTGTGACAAGTAATAAGATTTATTCATTTGAATAATTGTAGAAAATTCACAAAAGGAATAATAAGAAAACTGCACTCAAACATGTGTTTTATGTATTCTGTTTCCTCAGGTTCAACAAAACTTATCTTTGTTTTGAAAGGCTCGCTCTCTTTTCCTATTGTAATACTCCAGATTTCTTCATTCCATGAATATCTACATGAATAAAAGTAAAGAGGGGTGGTGGGAGGGTTGTTTCTTTGAACGTGAAAGCAAGAAAGACTTTTTCCTTCAGCCTGGATTTCGCAGTGCAGTAGTAGCAGTAGGCTTTTGCGAAGCGATGACTGGCGTTTAGTGTGTTCGCTCTGTGCAGTCTTTTCCTGTGAAGCACTTGAAGATGTGCCCTGGAAGTGTATGTTTTAGTTATATTTTGGTACAAATGCCTTATAAAAAACATCTTGTCTTGCATTTTTACCGGATTTTTTTTTTTCTGGGCAATGCAGTACTGTGCTTATATAAATAATAATAATAAAAAAAAGCTGCAGTGTCAGAGACAGGCTTTATCACCTGAAAATAATCACATCTGTGCCACTGAACCAGTGCAAGCAAAACAAATGGCTCGTCTCTTTATTTTTAGGTATGAGTTTGTGCGCCCATGGAGAATGCAGAATAATTCCATAGAATGGAAGATACCTTTATCCTGATTTCTAGGAGCTGTTTTGCCAAAACTTCAGGTTTTCCATTTGCTGAAGAGGTTCCCTTGTCCCCCATGTGAGCCCACAATCAACCTGCAAAATAGCAGAGGGGGCAGTAGAATAAAAGAAGGGTAGAGATTAAAAACATAGCCAGGAAAAAGCTTAAGAAGAGAGAAAGTAATTTGCTTTGACCTAAGCAATAAATCTACAGGGCAATAATGACCATCTCTTGACACTCGCAGTGACATTGATCAAGTGCACTGTCCCAAGCTTTTTCCCCTCTGAACCTTGAAGAGTTTCCTGATCATCTCTCCCACTGTTCAAGCTGGGTCATCAAAGATCAGCTGTAAGCAGATGAGCAAGAAGCATCTTCTAACTTAATGTGATTACTTGCTGTGCTAATTAGGAATGTCATTCTTACTTCAGTGGAGAACACAAAGTTATGTGATCCTTAAAACAAACACACACAAAACTTAAGGCTCAGCTAACCTCGAAGATTTGATCTGAACAAATAAGCAGGAAGGGACACAGAGGGATTCAATTAATGAAACTCCATTCGTAACTCACCTGCTCTGTACTGAGTTTTACAGCAAATATTGATCAGTGTTTGGAGAACTTAAAGCAAGAGAAGAAAAGCCAAAGAGAGCTGACATTTGACCCACAGGAGTTTTCTGAACTTTTCTTCTCTCTGCATAGTGGAATAAAGTGAATGTTTCGCTTTTGAGAGGAAACAAGTGGGTTTCTTTTTAAACTCTAGAAGACATTTTAAGATAAGGGATTTTTTGGGGAGGGGAGAAGTACCAAAAAAATCAAAAGCTTTTGCGGTCAGCTTGCTAAAACATCAAATTGCTAGGTCTCACTCCTGCAATGTGTGAACAAAGTAGGTTTTAAGCTTCCAGGGAGCAATTATTTAACAGTCGAAGTATTTGGAAGCTTCAGTTTATTGTATTTCTGAATATTTGTGTTTAAAATAAATAAGTAAAATAGCTGCGTAGTTTCAACTTCGACCTAACATCCGCTGGAGCCAAGACACAAGCTTCTTACCAGAAATGGGCCTTTCAAGGTGGAGGGAAATGCAGAGGAGCTGATTTCTGCTTCTTATGGAGGTACTGCTCAGCTGCAGGTACATCTCCATTCCCTCTCCAGCTAAGGATTTTTTAGCTTCCCCCAGGGTTAGAAGACGTTTTCTCCTCTTTGTAATGACCGAGTAATCAGTGTTCAGGCTTTCAATTCAGCCTAGATCAGAAGTCCACACCCTGTGCCTTAATTACAAATGAGTCCTGTCTCCTGGACTTTTTTTTTAATGTGCTCAGGTGAGTTCCTTCTACAAATTGTGATCATGGCTGGACATAAAAATTTAATCATATAGCAAGGAACTAGATCATTTAAGTGCACAAGTTCCATGCAGAATTAGAGGATCCATTTCTCAAGTAAAGCAAGAAAACAAATGTAAAGCAGTGCTTTTGATATCCCAGTCTATCTTTGAAAGATGTTCAGATAAATAGGGTTAGGTTTTTTTAATATCTGTCAAAGGATTTTTCTCACAGCTCTGACTTGTCCTCTTTCACATCACAGTGCTTTGCCTAGACCATGCTGTAACCCTGTGCAGATAATGTTTTATCATAAAACACTGACAGACCCTTCATCCAGCTGTGCTTGTCTCTGCTGCTGTGTTCTGAAATGCTGCTGTTATTAAACCTGCAGCAGGAATGCATAATTAGCCTCCAAAGCAATCCTGCCTCTGGAATGATATTGCCTTCCTGGAAAATATGAAACAGAAAGAACTTATCCCCATCTATAGATTGTCTTTCAAATAAATGGCATCCCAAAGTGTTTTACATACGCCGGAGCTATAAACTTTTGACGTTAGCCATTCTAATGAAATGTTTGAAAGTAGCACTTTATTGGCATTCTAGTGGAAATCAAATTGAGTCTGAATCAAAGAACACGAATCTAATGCAATTCTTCCTTTCAGGCACGTCAGACTGAGGTGTCAGGAAGCAAAATTAAAGCTTGTCTGCTGTTCCTTGGTGTGCATGGTTGTGCAGACAGGATCTCTCCTCAGATGTGTAAAGAGCAACTGTTTTCTAAAGATGTTGCAAGAGAAAATCTGTGTTGCAATGTAAGGACTCACGGAGCCAATCAGG
This sequence comes from Himantopus leucocephalus, assembly GCA_003993805.1. NCBI lineage: Eukaryota > Metazoa > Chordata > Aves > Charadriiformes > Recurvirostridae > Himantopus > Himantopus leucocephalus. Next base: position 12,606,456 of record RSEF01000020.1, on the reverse strand, counting down.
TCTCTTGTTCTGTACTCCTGAGCCCATCTTCCACAGTCACTGTAAGCTCAGATCAGTCTCTCCCGGTTGCTTGGGAGTCTATTGCCTTGAGGAAATTACCCACCTTATGGGGGGATAAGATGCAGCAGGTTTCCCCCTTTTTAGTGCCAGCATAAATAGAGGGGAGTTAAGCAAGCACAAGGTGGCACCTAGTAGAAATAAAGGGAAACTGATCAAAAGCTATAGACATTTATTATTTAACTGTGCTATTTAATGCTAGGCTTTGCTGCATGTAGTGACTTGGCATGATGAAGAGATCTCCTGAATGGCAGTCTAGTTTGTGGTTCATAACTGACATCACCATGATACAGTAATGGGGGAGGAGGTGGGGGGAAGAAGCAGCAAGTCTTTGCTTTCTGCTGAAATTAAAAATGCTGCTGTGAAATGCTGAACAACTTTCTGAAACTTCTCATGAGTGGATTTCAAAGAGATGTAATGGGCATATCCTGATAGTCTTAGTTATCATCAACACGGTAAGACAAATCTGTCCCGAAATAAGGCTTTGAAATAAAATAACAACAAACTATCCTTCAGAAGCACGTTAATAGCCAGACAGTGTGCTGTAGCCTTGATTACAAGATGCTTTAAGATGCTCGTAAAGCTCAAGCAGTAGCTTGTCAAAGTGAATTTTCCTCCATGGGTATTATAAGCAAGGGCTTATTGTTTCTGTATGGAAATGTTATTTTCTTCATCTCCACTAATGTGTTTTTGCTAAAATTTGGTAAACGATAAACTCTTTGCATAAGCGGAGCTGCAGCACGTGAGCTAGGTAGAACGATAATGAAAAATTCAGTACGACAGATGAATGAAATGATGGATGGAAAGAGCTGAAATTGTTAAACAGCGATGTTTTGCCTGCCATTGCCACATACTTAGAACAGATGTCTCCCGTGTGAAGTGGGACAGCAAATTCTGGCAAGCGCTTATGTTTGCCTGATCAGGACTCAATAGGTTTAGAGTAAAAGCTACAATGGAATTTTTTTTTTTTTCCCCCCTCTCACCATAGTGTTTACAGTCTTCCATTCCCCTTGCCTTCCATACAAGCAAGGATATCACTTGGTTGCAGGACACCAATCTGTGTGCTATGGAGCTCTAGCCAGTGTTTTTGCTCCATAAGACCAAACACAAATGGGTACACAGTAGTCACAGAAACAACTGTATTTCTCAGTCTCCTGAAGTGGCAGGGGAGTTGCACCCGGTGAAGGCATTTGCCTTGAAATGAGGAACATCCACCATCCTCTGTATTCCCCTTGGTCTTCTCCTGGGCAGATGGAGCAGATCTGTGCCTTCCTGCTCATCCACCCATGGCTGAGGAGGATGATTTGCTTATATCCACTTTTTTGGGTCATCTGGGTTTCCAGTCACGCCTGGTCTAATGCACTGGATGCTGGAAGATATAAGAAAGAACAATTCTCAACATCTCTGTTATCAGTCCTCCCCCTTTCTCCTCCAGATTTTCCTGGTATTTCAAGCGTAATATCATAAAGTGGCAATTACTCAATATCAGAAGAATTCTTAGAAATGATAAATAAACAGTCCCTAACATGTTTAAGTACCAGAGAAGGTACTCCAAACCCTGCTAGGGAAATATGTTAGTTTTATTAAAAATTGCTGCTTTAGGGTGTCATCATCGTGACAGAATCTTTAAACATCCATAAACTGAAAGCAAGTGAAATAACAGTTATTGATTATTCACCAACATGGTTTAATGTATTTTGAAAGATATTGGCGGATTTTTAACTAAGGTCTCTTCATATTCGCTAGATTTGTATTGAACCATAATAATTTTTTTGCTATACAATTCAGGCAGAGTCTTTTTTACAGTTAGCTAAGAACTTCCCTACACATCCAACTAAATTTTTTAAATTTTTTTTTATCATGCAAACATTTATTCTCTTTAAAAACTTTATCTCCATAATGTATGGGAGGAAAAATTACCTATGTGAAGTAGTTGGCTTCTCTCCCTCTCTCCCTCTCAAATAAGTACAATTTGAACAAAACTGGTGGATGTGACTGTAACGTGACTTCCTGAGACAAGCAGTCCTTAATAGACATTGAAACTCAATCCTCTGAGTCTAAAATCAGAAGTTTTATTTGTGGCTGAACTCAGCTGGCGGGGTAGGCTTCAGTGAGATTTTTGGGTTTTCCTGTAAGTGGTGAAACCACTCTGAGTCCATGATGCCATGTTATCATGATGTTCAAAGCTGCCTATATGCCTAAAAAGGATTAGGGGATGTTTTTTCAATCCGATGTACTTTTCCTATCTCTACCTATAAGAAAAGATTTTATGTCCACAAGGGGTGACTAAGAAACAGGCAATGAGGAGGTACAGCAAATAAGACAATATGTCTGTGTAGTATTGACCCAGTGTGTGAGTTCCCATATTTTTTCTGACATAAATCAATTGGATGATCAGTACTTTCTGTATGGTCTTCATTAATATGAGTTATAGATTTGAGGTTTGATTTTTCTTCAGACAGCCTTTAAACTATTTTATTTTTCTGCTATGTGTTTTTGTCACGATTGTTCTTCTCACATATCACAGTTTTCAGAGTATATCCTTCAGCAATATAATTTAACGGATAATTTTTTAACTTTCTAAAGTATGAAGAACTTTTAAAATATTTCCAATTTGATGTTTGTTCAGATGGAGGGTCAGAGAAGCAGAATATGACTAGTACAAAAGAGAACAAATTTGAATATTTGCAACCTATTCTTCAAAAAGCAGCATCAATAACACTTTCAGTTGTTCCTCAGTCACTTTGAAAGGGAGATTATGGAGGAAATTGTGGCCAGTCATAACAGGAAAAAGCAGGGATTCTTTGTGTAAATATTTGTCTCGCTACTTATTCCTCTAGCCCTATTTTTCTGTGATTCATGGTTTCTGTTAATAGGATTTCTGAACACTTAATAGAAGATATTTTTATAGTTCTGCTATCCTTCTGCAGTAAGTAGTACCTAATCTGTGTGTCTTCCCAGTGAGACCATAGTGTAAAACCGTATTCACTGTAGCAGAGCAAAACAGCCCTCTGAGAAACTGCTGGCACCTTGGCAAGGGGAGCTGATTTATTCTGGCTTTTACTTAAAGTGCAACTTGAAGAAGAACTCGGAATAAAATATATCATTTGAATTAAGCCAATGCACCATTTAACAACAGAATGTAATCTTGGCAGCATAATTATTGTCACTGAGAATGCTAGCTGTTAAGCAAATAAATGTTTTACTCGCTGCAAGCAGCATGGCTGAGTAAGCATTGCGTTTCCTGGAAGTGCTCTAGCTCACCCCAGGTGCAGCTGTAATGCTGAAGGTCAAGTGACTTGAAATACTTGAGCAAAGCAGTGATTCCTCGAAAGCGTTCCCCAGGGCTCCTTCGTGTGGCTTTGGAGAGGAGCTTGGCTGAGTAGTGAAGAGAATTCAGGGCTGGAGCAATGTGAGGATTCAACCTGTAGTCACGGAAAGGCTTCCTGAAATTTTTATTGATAAAATCAGATTATTTCAGAGCTGGAACTCCCATGTTATGTTATTGACTTCGAGCTATAGAAAAAGGCTCTTTGGGAATTGTTTGTATGATGTCTCTGTTGCATTCAGATTGCCAAAGATCAGAAAGTATGACATTATTTTGAAATCGTAAAGATTATAATTGAAAGCAAACAAGATCAGGGGTCTTGTGATATTCTTAAAGATCCTAAGAAAGAGAGCAAGCTTAATAACATTGCTTTTGTCTGAAAATAGAAGGATTTGAACAACTATTTGAAATGTATGCAGACCAGAAAACACATCTGCTTCAAATGCATTGTGAAAGTAATGTGCAAAATCAATTTTTTTTAACTCATATATTCAAGGTGACCTTGTCTGAGGCTTTTCCCCTTGTTTAATTAAGACAGCTCTCCATGTTCTCATGTTCATTTTGCATGTATTCATTTGCATTTGTCCCAAGAAAAAAGTGAAAAGAAACCCTGCTGAAAAAAAGTCAGACTCTCGGCTCAGCAAAAGTAATGGTAGATGAAGGAAACTGTCATAATTCTGTTGTCATTGTCTTAGCTCAAGAGGTGATGATGACTTCTTTGTTGAGCTGTAAAATGCTTTCTGCAAAAGCTACAGAGCAACAGAGTGAGAGAAAACAAGCTGCGTTTGTATACTCTAATGAAATGTGAATGGAAGATGCAAGTTCCTTGCAGTCTGTTCTGACAGATGAAATAATTGAGAAGCTTATATCCTTTGTGAAGAACAACGTATACTGCGACTTGGGTGACTCAAAGTTTTTAAGCAGGATGATGCAGAGTGAATGTTAGTGCTTATGATTGTCTGAGCAGGGAAAGTGCAGCCTAATCTCAATGACATGTCACTTTATTCAAACTGAAGAAAAATGTAATATCTGTACTACTTATTACATTTCCTATTACTCCACCCATACCTCACCCATGTTTCTTACTGGTAACTACAAGAAATTGCTCAGCAGGACAATTGTGTGATTAGAATGCAGCGCTGCTGATCAAAACCTCTTTTGTTTTACTAATCAAAGCCATACAAACAATCAAGTTACATTTTACCCATCTGAAATCTTTGGAGGATTTATGGTGGCAGATATTAAACCTGCTGAGGATTAATTCTACAGCTAATAAAAACAAACAAGAAGAAAAACATCAGCTCGGGGCTCCCATACATCTACATGAAGAGACAATACTAGCTATTCATATCTATGGGAAAATCTCTGTTAATATTAGATGTATGTGTAAATGGCTACAGGCCACACTACTAAACTTCCTCTAATGGGGCTGCATTCCTCTTCTAAAGCACTGGCACCCAGCTGAGCACGGCATGAAGTAAGAGGAAGGATGGTGCTCTCTGCCAGGCAGAAGAATTTACATTCCTTAACATATTGCCTGTGGATGATGCGCTAACTTGGCTCTGAGTTTTTTTCTGGCTAACAGTGGGAGCTGAGTGAACTAACTTCCCACAGTACTTTTCTAGAATGAGACGTGAAAAGGCAGCCAACAGCAAGAGGAGTGGAGAGGGAATGGGGGAAGGAACATCAGAGGTCGGGGGGAGATTCCTGAAGGCAAAAGCATGGGAGGAAAAAAGTTGATTGGCAATGGAGAGTGTGACAAAAGGATGTAGTGAAAATGAGAGAAAAAACCTCTAAGAAATAGAAAGATGTTAAAAATCATGTCGGACTGTGAGAGATAAGAGGTTTCAGTGGAGTACAACTAACATTTAGGAAGAGTGATGCAGCTGGGATAGGGAGCCAGATGACAGAAAAACCACCTTGGTGGTGTAGCATGGCAGGCAGGGAGGTGATTTCCCGTGGTTCTTGTGGGGGAAGAAAATCACAAGAGACAAAGCCAGTAAAAGAGGAGAAAATATCACAGTCTCCAAGGGGTGGATGCAGTCCAGGACAGCTTGTAAAGGAAAGTGAGTACTGTCTGAGCAGACGGGACTGTTCTTCCCAAGTCCTGTTGGGAAAGAGCAGCAGTAAGAGGGGTGGTTAATGAGTAGCCTGGGGCACGGCAAGACTGGAAAGGCAGAAGTATTAAAAATGAGACACAGAGGGAGGAAGCATGGTTGATTTCTAAGGGGTGCTTCTTTCTGAAAATACTCACAGGTCACGTCCCCGCCCTTGTGTTGCTATAGCTTTTTGTTGTGGTGGTTTTGGTTTTCTTTACTTGTTTTTTTTTTATTGTTTTCCCCTTGTTGATCTCTATGTGCAAGAGCAACCAGGGAAGAGGTCGTGCATGCAGCAAGTGAAAGAGTTAATCTGTGGTAGGAAGAAGGAGGCTTCAAAAGTCCATCCATTAAGGAGAGTAGATGGTTTTGTTTGTTTCCATTATACTCTTAAAAAAAAAAAAAAAACCACCACAAAACACTTGTGGTGTTCTGCTTTCTGAGGTATTTGGGGCAAAAGTAACAAGCTCAAATGTGCAATATTGAAATTTGTATTTGCCCAGCTTGCATAGACAAAAGTTATTGTGGTTTATAAGTCCCTTGACAGGCACTCAGAGATTGTTAAGAGAAGCAATTTCAGGGTAAATGGTCAGTTATGAAGAGGCAGTGTTTAGAGTCCTGCACAATGCAGATAAAACTTTACTGCTAGATGAAAATTATACTGTTAGCCTGGATGAAGAACACTGAACGGCTGATCAGTAGTTAATCAGAAATGCAATATTAGCCTCAGGCACTGAGGGAAACCTTGTACCTGCAACTGCCCTGTCAGAAAATGTCTGTATTTTGAAAAGGAACACCTAAAGAACTGGAAAGAGAAATAGAGTTACAGGCTTGTATGTTTTTCTCTTCCAGTTTAAGAAGCTTTGACTTCATCCAGGTCAGCAAGTATCCTGGTTTGGTAATCCCTCATTACACTGGGAGAGGTGGCAGGAAAGTGCAAAGGCAGCGCTATGTCCCAGGGTTGAGGCAGGCACGCTACCTGGGGAGGAATGCGCTAGGCAAAAAATTTTAGAAAAGCTGATGGGACACAAATAATGGGCTGCCAATTCCCTTCAGTTCAGTATGAGATGTTCCCCAGCTGTGGACTTTCACCCCGTCCTTTTGGCTATGTCAGTCCTGTAACCTCAATGCCTGCTGTCGCCAGCGTGACCTGGTGCTCAAGCACACAGCCCCTTCCAGAGGTTAAAAGCATCATGTGGTCACGTTTCATGATTGCAGAAAGCTGAGAGGTCTGGAGTAAGCCATCAATATGTAGTAACATTTTTAGATAGCTTGGTGAGCATTTTATGGTAACTCTTGCCACACAGTGGCAGCTATTCACTTCCAAATTACATCTATAACTTTGCTGTTAGGTGTGATGTAAAGTTTGCTATATGAATGTATTACAGCCTGCAACTGGCTTAGTGAAATCCCTCTACAGTAAAAACACATCAAGGCAGCAGCAGGAACATCTCAGGCCACAGCTCAAATAAATGGCGTTTCTTACAAAATTGTTAACATCTAGGGCTGAATACAGCTTTAGTGCTGAAACACCAGAACATCGTCCTCAAGCACTGCACAGATCCTCTGTGATTTGTGATGCTGGACTTGCTAACACCAGCTGAGCATCTGACACGTGGGAGGCAAGGCGCTCTCCTCCTCCCCAGTGCTTCTAAACCTGCATGCTCACCCAGCCTGCCCCAAGAGGCTGCATGGAGCAGCACCCGACCACTCCTACAGGAATTATACAGCAGGGTGTAAACAATCCAGGAGGTTCCTGGAGTGCGTTGATGATTATTTCCTTTTCTAAGTGATAGAGGAGCCAACGAGGAGAGGTGCCAGGCTGGATCTTGCTCTCACAAACAAGGAGGAGCTGGTGGGGAATGTGAAGCTCAAGGATAGCCTTGGCTGCAGTGACCATGATATGGAACTTGAAGGTGCACAAGTCCATGGGACCTGATGAGATTAATCTGTGGGTCCTGAGGGAACTGGCAGATGAAGTTGCTAAGCCACTATCCATCATATTTGAGAAGTAGTGGCAATCTGGTGAAGTTCCCGCTGACTGGAAAAGGGGAAATACAACCCCCATTTTTAAAAAGGGGAAAAAGGAAGACCTGGGGAATTACACACCACTCAGTCTGACCTCAGTGCCCAGCAAGATCATGGAGTAGATCCTCCTGGAAACTATGCTAAGGCACATGGAAAATAAGGAGGTGACGGGTGACAGCCAACATGGCTTCACTAAAGGCAACTCATGCCTGACAAATTTGGTGGCCTTCCACAAAGGTGTTACAGCATTGACGGATAAGGGAAGAGCAACTGACATCATCTACCTGGATTAGTGCAAAACATTTGACACTGTCCCGCATGACATCCTTGTCTCTAAATTGGAGAGACATGGATTTGATGGTCGGACCACTCAGTGGATAAGGAATTGCTGGATGGTCACACTCAAAGAGTTAAGGTCAATGGCTTGATGTCCAGGTGAAGACTAGTGATGAGCGGCATTCCTCAGGGGTTGGTATTGAGACCGGCACTGTTTAACATCTTTGTCGGAGATGTGGACAGTGGGATTGAATGCACCCTCAGCAAGTTTGCCAATGACACCAGGCTGTTTGGAGCAGTTGACATGCTGGAGGGACAGGATGTCATCCAGAGGGACCTGGACAGGCTGGAGAGGTGGGCCCAGTATGAACCTCATGAAGTTCAAGAAGGCCAAATGCAAGGTCCTGCATGTGGGTCAGGGCAATCCCAAGCACAAATACAGGCTGGGCAGAGAACGGATTGAGAGTGGCCCTGAGGAGAAGGACTTGGGGTTGTTGGTTAGTGAGAGGCTCAACATGAGCCGGCAATGTGCGCTCACAGCCCAGAAGGTCAACCGCATCCTGGGTTGCACCAAAAGCAGCGTGGCCGGCAGGGTGAGGGAGGGGATTCTGCCCCTCCACTCCAATCTGGTGAGACTCCACCTGGAGTACAGCGTCCAGCTCTGGAGCCCCAAAACATAAGAAGGACATGAACCTGTTGGAGCAGGTCCAGAGGAGGGCCATAAAGATGATCAGATGGCTGGAGCACCTCTCCTATGAGGACAGGCTGAGGGAGATGGGGTTTATCAGTCTGGAGAAGCGAAGGCTCCAGGGAGACCTTATAGCAGCCTTCCAATAATTAAAGGGTCCTAAAGGAAAGATGAGGAGGGACTCTTCAACAGGGAGTGTAGGAAAAGTGGTAACAATTTTAAACTGAAAGAGGGTGAGGATGGTGAGGCGCTGACCGAGGTTGCCCAGGGAAGTTGTGACTGCCCCATCCCTGGACGTGTCCAAGGCCAGCCTGGATGGGACTTTGAGTAACCTGGTCTAGTGGGAGGTGTCCCTGCCCACGTCAGGGGGGTTGTAACTAGATGACCTTGAAGATCCATTCCAACTCCAACCATTCTGTGATTCTAATTATGTTGCTGTGGGCTATGATACAATAAACACTTGAAATTTCTTCTCAGCAATTACTCACCGAGTTCAAGATACAGACATGAAATGGAAGCATTATGAGATGGCAAATATGTAACTAGTCATTTCAAGGGGTAACAGACCAGCTGATACAGTTTATGGTGCAATAAAGATTGTTCTCTTTAAAACCATTTTTTAAAAAATGTAATAAGTTCTGCAATATCTTTACAAATGAAACATGCAGAAAAGAACAGTGCACTTTGAAATAATTCTACCACATGAGGACGTAAACCTTTAGTTCTGTGGAGATTGAAATAAGTGTTTGTGAACAGCCACATTTCAAATAGGATTTTAGCTGAGGAATACACAAAAAGCAGCAGAGTCCATTTCCACCCCCCCAGCAAGCACCACTTTTGAACTTTTTTTTTTTTTGGCTTTCTACATAGAAATCAGGACCCTGGTTATTCAGCTTTCACTAGTAGATGAGCTTTTACCTATTGAAAAAACCCAGCCTTTGCTCATATGAAATAATAAGGCTAACTTACAGTCCCCAGGAAGAAACCGATTTGCAGTAAATATGTCTTAGTGTAGTAAGCATTAGGAACACACATATGCTGATAGCATGATGCCACATTTGCAGTTATTTTGGGTTTAGGGTTGTGGGAGAAGCCAAGTTGTGTTTCTCAAGTACCGGGATAGATCACCTGTTGGCACTATTAACTCTGACTTTGGCAGTTGTGCTCTTATGATCCTTTGGTGGGCAGAGCCATAGTGTCTAGTGGAAATGAATGCAATAAGGTCTTCTACCAATTAAACGAGTTCTGATAGAATCATTCTTAAGCCCTGTAAAATTTCAGAGAGACGTGGATCACAGAAATGGAATTATATATGAGGACTTAAAATTTCATTTGAAAGGCTCATTATCACTTAATGTTTCCTAGGATTCCTTTCATTCAGCTTGTGATATATGCTCAGAACCAAATCAAAGATTTGTCAGTATTCTTTCATGCTGATTATATTCTAAAAGAGGTTAAATTTTAGATGTTCTGTAGTTTGGGAGGAAAAAAAAGCACACTATAGGTACTCTGCTAAAAGCAATAACATTTGATTTGCAATAAAGTATATTGTATGAAAGTTTTTGTATTATTGGTTTCAAACTCTTAGATTAGTGACTGTTCACCTCATCTTTACCACCCTATAGGGAAAAATCATTGACAATTGAAGTATTTTGATTTCTGGCGTTTATGCAGTCTGAGCATGTATGCTTTGAACACAGCACTTGTGCTGCATATTACTAATGTCCTCAGGAAAAAAAAAAATCTTTTCTGTGAGAGCACTGACTAAACTTTCCCCTGTTTTAGATGCTGCTTTTGTATATTTTTATCAACTTTTTTTTTTTCTATAGAATTTCATGATTCAATAGTCTGGGTCAACTTATTATATCTTTTAAATCTGACTAAAAGTAAATTTAACAAATTCTGATTGGAAGAAAAAAGTTCAGGTATCTCAGCCACACTACTTTGTGAGCAAGAAAAGAGCTGTAATTATTACTGTGATTAATTACAGGTTATAAACAGTGATATAAACACTAAAAGGTTTCTCGGTCACAGCATTCAGTTTGTGCATGCACAATTTCGATATTGCGTATGTACTGCTATAGCAATATTTTTGCAGTATGTTTAAACTCATCAGGCACAAAAGTAATGTGTGAAGTTTGCATGATCTTTTTTAAAAAGTTGCATCAGGGCAATATAAGAGGTAGTAAATAATGCACGTGATCTGAGCTGGTGTGGTTTTAAAGCCGTGTAAATGGGTTTGTCCTGAAAAGCCTTGTTCTTGTAAATGGATGAAGAATGAATGAAATGAGAATTTCATGATCTAAACTTGTTGCATTTGTCCTGTTCTAGTTATATTAATGTGAATTACTTTCTTTTAAACTTTTAAACATGCTACGTGGTGAATAGACAAATGTCCCTAAAAAAAGCAACAGCCTTGCATTTAGGCACTTGATCCAAACACCAGAGGTATGTCTATTTTAGTAAGCAGTGCACAGCAGGAGTAGAAAATCACATCTACTCCCCAAAGGGGAGTGAGGCTGTGAGTGCTGGGGACGTGATCGAATACATATTAGAGGACTTACTTCGGACTAACCCACGACATCCATCAGTGGTTGGAGTGCATTACATGTGCTCCTGGGGAACATCTTCCAGGCTATTTTTATCTGTTTTCTAGGCAGGATGCTTTTTGACTGTCTTGGCCTGTGTGGGTGAAGTTTGGTTGGTATATTTAACATAATCGGTATGTTTTAAGACATGTCAGTGCTACTGGAAAAAGAGCCAGGACTTTTGAAGTGGTGGCCGCCTTCCTGTTATTTTAACTTTAAAACATTTAGTTGAAATATTTGTTCTCTCCATGACTATTTTTATCAGACAACACAAACATAAAAAGAAAACGTTAAGCCAAAACTTTATTGGTTTCATAGTTGAACAGAAAATCTTTGGAGTTCTGCTATTATCTCTTTCAGCTTTTAATGAAGAGTTTATATTTTCTGAGTAGATAATAGATATTTCCTGAACTAGGTCACAAGTGTTCCTGTAACAAATGCCTCACAACTTTTTAAATTAATTTTTGTGCCATCATCTTGGCATCTGTCATTTAATAACGCACAAATATATATTATTTGTGCTTCTTGCTCCTTTGATTATAGGTGAAATCAGGTAGCTGATGGGCACAAATATTCTGAAGCATAGGTAGGTTGCAGGTGCGAAAATGAAGTGTTAACTGGTGCTGTTAAGAAGGGAAGTGATGTGAAAACTGAAACTTATAATGTAAATGGTGGGTGTATAGAGGATCCTAGTTTCAACTATACAACTGTAGCAGGTGTCTTCTAGTGAAGAATTCCCTGTCTGAAAGTGGAAAAATTAGGACACTTGCTCTCCTCCTCAAACTAGAGATGAGCCGTTGATCAGTCGGAGTTGTTAGTAATGAACATGCATATGTGAACACTGGAGACCTCCAGGAATATATCTTTCATCAGATTACTAAAGTCTAGTTGTTGGGTTTTTTCTTTTCTCAGAATTAAGAGTGGTGCTTATGCTGTCCCGGCAGTGTTTTGTCTGGATGCTGGCTGAAGAGCAAAGCAGGGCACAGAAGAGATTGCAGACTGTTACTAGTAGTCTTGTATTCTGTTTAGAAATGCAGTTTAACGGAAAAAGTGTAATTCCTTACTCTTAGACAGTTAAATCTGTCCACAATTTTAAATGCTGTAACATTTTGTTTTAAAGACAGTAAACTCATTATTTGAGTTTTCTGCATCCCAGATATATTCCACCCATAGACAGATTCAGAAGCGATATGAAGTAGACTTTGTATGCTTGCAAGTCGGGTGTCTTACTTAAACTAGTTGTCAGTTCCTTGCTATATGAAAAGACAGTCATCTCCAGAAGGCAATTACTTCCGTCCTAAAAGAACCCGGACAAATCACCCTCTATAAATGTTATTTCCTCTCTCCATTGGTTGTAGAGTGTCTTCTCTTTTACTATATGCCTTTCTCTTAAGTAGTCAAAGTAAAGTGAATGAATTAATCTCTGTATACCTAAAGTAGGTTGCACAGACTTGAACAGATAATCACACATCACTGCAAATCTTGTTAGAGGTATTTACTGCAGTTTGCTGCTTTGTGCTTGCAGTGCAGACCACTAAGTAGGCTTCAATAAGTTGCACTGATGTAGAAAAGTTGCCTTTCTTATTTTAAACCTCCATGTTAAATCACACGACTTTAATGAACATTTTTTTTCTTATGCCTTCCAAGGAAAACAGTAAATCCTAGCATGCTATTTTATCCAGAGTTGATTAGGTTTTAATGCATTTTTAGCAGACTTTGCAGGCAGTTGAAACTGTATTTTTAGAGCTACACACTCGTGTTCTTGAATACCCCTAATACAGATGTAACACACCTGTCCCAGCTGCAAAGTAAAACCCACAATCTTAAAACCAATGCTTTGAATCTAGGATGGACTTGAAATTTGTGCTCAGTAGATGTGGCCAAACTGATGGGAGGTAACTGCTTAAGCGCCATCACTTTCCATGTGTAACCTTCCCTGTCCACCAACAATATAAACGCTTTAGAGATGTTAAAGTTGAAAGATTTTGCATGTTGGTCCTCTCCTCATCCTGTTCCCCCACTCCATGAATTTCAAACAAATTTTCAAGAATGAGTAGTCCCTCTTAGTATAATGTTGAGAATCCTAGTCTGAAACATGGAGATACAGAGTGCTGCGTTAGGAATCTTAATATGCTTAGTTGCCATCTAACTTTACTTAGGCGCCTGATTTTGAAACTTTCCTTGAGTGTATCTATTTGGAAAATTATATCGCATACAACACTGTAAATAGCTGCAGGTTTTTTTCAGCTAAATGTTTGCTTTGATTCCCCAGACTTATTTTCCAAACTCACTCTAAACTATCCAATATTTTAACAAGGGTCTAAATCTACTCTAAATCTTCGACAGTAGTACTCTGTCTCCCTTTGTTCATTCTTGTTACTCATCCCCAATTAGTAAATTGTGCTCAAATAGCATTGATCTTCCCTCAGCCTTAATGCTGCCATTAGTCAGGGAATGCTAAAAAGAGCCTTTATGAACATTTTCCCTGCAAATACTGTTTCCTGAAACTCGAAGTGACACAAAGAAGTTGTGATCCACTCTGGGGAGATGAACGCAGAACTTGTTTGATGAAATACAGAGACTTGCACTTTAATGGGTTCCTCAGGAAAGAATGTTTCACAATAAGAATTCTTTTATCCTGCTATGGTGACAGAGAAAATGGGATCATGGGATTTTCAGTATTAAGTAAAATACGATACAGCAATATTTTTATTTCCAAAGCTTTAGATTACACGCAAGTGATTCTGAAAGCGTGTCCCATGCAATTTGAACACGTTATCAAATCAAAGTATTCCATAAATAAATTTCTTCTGCAAGAAAAAAGCCTTGGCACGTTATAGTATGAAGTGTTTAATTGACACTGTCTTGAACATATGTATATGAAAATTCTGGAGAAATGTTCAATAAGAAAATGAAAAACTTTAATTTTTTCATTCTAGCAAGACTGTATTGAAATCAGCCACGCTTGAAGATGTTCAGGCTGTGCTCTGTGATCAGGTGTGCCATTGTGCACGATAAATGACATGGAGTGTTTCCTATGAACTTTTAATGTAATATGAAACCGTGTGTTTGTTTTCCCCAGTCGCCTCTTCTATGAGACAAAAGCGATGTGCACGGTGAGATATCAGGCAGAAAAAAGCAAATAGGTGCTAGCCCTTGTCCACATAATGAATGTGCTTGAACTTTGCTCTGTGATGGACAGATCTACAGAGTGGTTAAAAAAAAAAAAAAGTCCAAAAAACTGTAAAAGAAAATATAAACTTGTCCCTAGGTGTTTCTGTTATCTGTTCACTCCTTTCCTCTAAACTAAGAATTAAAACTTTCCTGCCCACTGAATCAACCACTTACTGTGCTTTCTTCAGACTGACATATGTATGAAGCTTGCACCTACCTTTTTTTCTGACCAGTAGAGTCTTTTAAACTTGCATGGATTTTCTTTAAACGTAATTAAAGAAAAAATATCAGAAGAATAAAAGCCTGCAATGTTTATAGTATGTCTCTCAATCATTCATGAAAAGGTTTATACACCTTTTGTTTGTCAGTGATATTATACTGGTTCCAAAATGAAGCCTCCACTGAAAAACCTAAAAAGTAGTTGAGATAATGTATAAGTTCTCATTTTAAATTTTTACTTTTATATCAAAGCTAGTGTTACATATCTGCAACCCTAATTGTAAGACTTTTTGGGTAATAGATTCCAGGATGCTGCTCCTAAGGTAATTGTTTTACCCAAAGACTTGCTGATGTTATCACCTGTCTTTTGTAACTGAATATATTAACACTGATGACTGCGTCTTGTAAAATCAGCTCTTAAAGCATCATCATAATAAAAAAGTATCATCTGACTCAGAGGCAGGGCAGAAAGCTCACGTCTTAAAAATCCTGTGGTGTCTGTTGTCCTGTACGGGTAGATGCAATTTCTGATAAATTGTCCTCAGTCACTTTTCTTCAGGAAATCATTTGGGAGACATCAGAGAGACAGATTTTGAAACAGAGAAGTTGAAACGGTGCAGCCAGATGAACAGATCGGGAGTCTTTCAATTAGAATCTATTTAAATTGAGATTATATGAATATAATTTAAATTATTAAGGGGCATTGTAGACTTCCTTTAGCTTCCTCACAGTTGACATGGATTTCTCACTTGTTAATAGTGTATTCAGAATGTCAGCCTCGATTTAAAAAAAAAAAAAATCTAGGAAAGCAGATTTTTTTTTTTTCTTTTACCACCGCCCCATTGTAGTAGTTGCTTTTGATTTCTTAAAATCACTTGAATACTAAAAATGTTTCTCCTTGGAGTTTAAAATATGAGTAATTGCATATCTAAAATATACTGAAGTTATGCCTGGTTTTATACTTTATTATAGTAAGTGCCTACTCATAACGATTTCATACCCCAAAGACTAATCGAGCAGACACTTGGTCATTACATGGGTGGGCGTTCATAATCACGTAGTTCTGCAGATCTCCTACAGTTGAGGAAATGATGGCTAGTACTCTTTTCTTTTTAGAGAAGACTTTTCCTATTTTTTATTTGCTCTATGAGATTTTCTGTAAATTCTTTGGTAGATTCTCCCATGAAGCCCTGGGTCTGAAATGAAAGATGAAGAAGGATGAGGAGGATCTTTCTGTGGTTAAAAATAGATCAAAAGCCATAAAAAACTTTATCTTGGAAACTTTTTAGTATGTTTCTTACAGATTTTTATAAAAGATTCTTGACAGAGTTTCACAAAGATTTTAAATGTTCAGTTGTTAATGTGATACCAAGATCAAGTGAAAAAAAATTTGAATACTTTGTGTAGCAGATAGATTATCAGACTTGCTGCCCAAATTGTCCCCTTAGAATCACTGTGGGACCGATCCCATTCCTCTGAGGCGGGTG
The DNA here is from genome assembly GCA_003993805.1 of Himantopus leucocephalus. Classification (NCBI taxonomy): domain Eukaryota; kingdom Metazoa; phylum Chordata; class Aves; order Charadriiformes; family Recurvirostridae; genus Himantopus; species Himantopus leucocephalus. The sequence continues at coordinate 12,590,515 of RSEF01000020.1, read as the reverse complement.
AACATTTCTCCATTGACTTGAATGATGTATATGGAATTGGCCTGATTTTTTTTTTTTTGGTCAAAAAAAAAAGTTCCATTTTTAACCTTGTGGTATTAAAATGTTTAGCTATTGAGAATGGCCTTTATGTCAGTGTTCAGAAGTTTTGTATCTACCCTTTGAAGCACACTGACAGTTTTAAAATAAATAAATAAATTGAATGTCCCTTAATTATTTGTATTCCAACAGCACCTGAAGCACCAGGCTGGAACAGTCCCTTTGAATTTTCATAGTTGGACACACAGAAAATGAAAGGATGGTCTCTCTTTCAAAACTTTATAACCTCTTCCATGGTAAAGCACAATGACTGAATAAACCCAGACCCTTTGTTTAATTCCTGGAGTGCAGTTCAGCTGCTGCTGACTCTCTCCAGTGCCAGCTTGTTCAGAGACAGCAGAACAGATAGGCTTTAACCCATTTCCTAGGGATTAATGCACAGTCTAGTTACGAACTCGGAAGAAAGTCTCTTTCTAATAGAGACGTTACCTGCTAAGCTCCCTTCCCCACCTTAACCCCCGCGATCTTTTACCAGCGAGGCTTTGACCCGGCAATTCACTCAACTGCAGCTCAGTGATGAGGTTTGTCTTCCAAAACTTCCCTGGACTGGTTTGGGTGCTGCATGCTGGCAATATCAGCCAAACGTTCCACGTTTTCTCTCCCAGTTCCAGCCACAGACACAGCTGACAGAAAACCTCACTGAAGTCAAAGAAAGATTTTGTTTGTCCTGATGGTTTTGGGATTAAGTTGCAAATCTTCAGCATTTAGAATAATCTGGTTTATTTGACAAACAGAACATGTCTAAAATGTGAGGGTTTAACTTTTCAAAGTCACAGCTCTTGGTGAGAGGGCAAGAACTCGAGGGGAGTTGGGACATTCAAGAAGAATAAATGAGGAGGTAAATTGCAAGCTGATGTCTCTTCAAGGTTAGTGGAGCTGGCTTCTAGTATTAGCAGTTTCTGTTGTGGTTGCTGAAGGTTTCTGTCCCGCCGGGAGAAATTAAGCCTGAGGAAGCTCATGGAATTTAAATTTTGGGATCTGGAGCTTTGCATGTAAATGCTTCATTACTGCTTGCCCCATCAGGTCATCAGCCGACGGTGCTGGGTCAGAATGTGTGTCTTTCCCTCCCCTCCACTTTCTTCTTTCTTACTCTCATGTTATCCACCCTGGGCCTACATTATCGTCCTGACCTGACAAGGTAGTTTTGCTAAGCAATCTAAAATGCTACCAGCTTTTTGTACTGTGTTATGTCTAAATGAAAATTCATATGAAAACATGATTAAAAATGGGAGTGCTAAAGAAATCACAGTTAATTTATGCTCTGCAGGCATGGCCGTAACACCTGATGAGATGTTGCTAACTACATTCAAATGACACTGCTGTAGTTTGAAAAGAAATTCATGCACTTTAGCAGCACTTGACAATGGCTGTTTAACAACCCGGCTAATCAGAAGTGGATTATAGCAACAAAACTAATGAAGCACTAAAAGTCTTTAATGAATAATGGAGGATTTTTCGTTCTCTTATTCTCTTGTGTTTATTCATTTAAAAACAGTTGGTGTAAGAACTGAAGTCACATGTGTTGGTTTCATACTGGATTTATTTAAATGCTGTATTGGTATGGAGATTTAATTTTTAGATTCTTTAGTCTTAGTTCTTCCCTAAACAAGACTAAAGTCCAGGTGCAAGTCTCTTCAGTTTGCATTTTGTTTATACAACATATAGTTTCTACTATTGTATATCAAAGAAATCCCAGATGCTGTGCATACATTAGGTTTCAGTTTTAGCATGTGTATAACTGTGTCTAAAGCAACAAATTTGAGTCTGTAATCAAGCAGGTATGTTTTTCCACAGGCATTCTATGCTGTGATTTCTGGGCTTGGGTCTCTAAGGGAAACTAAAACGAAGTAAAAAGTTTTAATTCTTGTGTCCCAACTGCTCTAAATTTAGTGAGTTTGAGATACAGGAGTATAATAATGTAAAATGAATATGCTGGCTGCTGCCTTCAGCAGAGATATGTGCATGTACTGCACCAAAAAATCTGACTCTCCCTTTCGCACTTACGTCTTTCACCCCAGTTTGGCAGATGTGATGGAGATACATAAATTTTTCTGCTTTATGAATCCCCCAGCTTGGAGTTTTGTTTGTCCTCATTGGCTGTGTGACTTTTTCTATTGGGAAAATATCCTACGTTACAGCCCTGCCAGCTCTTCTGGCTTCAGCACCAGTATCGGCTCCCTGCCAAGCCAGGCGCGCTCGTTCCCTTTCCCTGTTCTCTATTACAGAGTTTTAGTTATCCTTTTGATTTCCTTGTCTTGATTTCCTTAGGATAGGTAATGTCACAAAATGGTTTCTGTAAGGTGAATGTGAGTACAATCCTAAAAATCACAGAACTCAACCAGGAATGGTTGGAGAAAGTATTCTGGCCTTCATGTGGCTCTGTGTGTACTAACAGCATCCCTGGATATGTCCCATCTTTTTGTTCCTCTAGATTTTTTCAACAAGGTTTTAAAAATGTATGGAAGCTTAAAACTCTGGAAGGGAAGAACAGAATGTTTCAGGTGTCCAATCTAAAGGCTGAAATAAGCGTTTCACAGAACAAAATTTACATAATTAATTTTGCCATCTTCAGGTAGCAGAACTTTTTTTCCAGATTATTTACAAAGGAAATTGATTCTGAGAGTAAGGTCAAGTAGTCAGATTACAAGACTCACGTCTTCAATCAAAACAGTTTTTGTCTGTTATACATACACAGTGCGATGATCCAGAGCAGCAATTACTGCATGAAAAGTACTATTAATTGATACAAATACAGAAACTGTAAGTGGTGCAGAGACAATTAAGACAATTAGTTACATTTACATAACTGAATATTTTCTATTCATTATGACTGATGTTGTCTGTAGCATTTTTTTTAGTGGGAGAAGCAGCATTTCATTCTTTAATGGTAGCACTCTTGTTGAAACTAATAGCTGAGGAGCTTAGTTCAGACTTTTTCCTGTTTTGCTGCTAATGTCTGTGTGGAAGGTGCTGGGGTAGAATATGGAAAACGCTGCCCAAAGCACGTACATATACAACATTGGCAAGCTCTGTATGTCGGTGTTAGACTCACGTTTCTCTGCTTTGTGCAAGGAGTTTCAGTGTTTATTGTGCATCAAAACTTTCCATTTCAGGAACAAAGACATAGCCACTTTTAAGCATTGAGGATGGTGCTTCAGAACACCATGGTACAGAAAACCCCCTCCTTTTGGGGTTAGATTTGAACAGCAACTGACTTCTTGTTCAAGACACAGTCGCAACAAATTGTCTTTGTGTCTATTGTTGTTTCTCTACGTAAGTTCCCCAGTTGTGCTCGCTGCTCTCAATGTTTTGCTGTAAACTCTGACTCATGATTATTGAGGCAGACTATTTGGGGTTTCTTCCTGGTTTTTCTTTCTTCTTGAGTAGGAGCAATTAGATGACTGTACTATTTTGTACGTCTTCATTTGGATGTGATCCTTACAGATTTGATCTGTGCAGTCTTTAATTGTGATTAAAATGATTAATGTGTTTATTATTTGCTGTTCTATTGCAAAGAGAACTATTTTTACCTGTATGTCTCTGAGATTACATTAGAAAACAGATTGCAGCAGAAAAAATCCTTAATTACTGCTGGTGAAACTATGCCAAGTTGTACTAGCATAAATAATTCGGAGCTTCATTCTCTCTTACTTTAGAAAAAGGCAGCATTGTTTGCATTGTCTTTATACAGATGCATCTATCGTGTTTGTTTACATGCATGTGCAGAGTGTTATTATCTGAACTGTGTTAAGAAATATGACAATAAAATCGCAGAAAGAAGCCAGATCTGATTTAAATCTCTAATTCCAGGCAAATGTCCACCTAGTACATAGAGCCACATAAAGCCACATAAAGATAACAACCACTTAAACTTTCAAAGTGGGACTTATATGGAATGTAATGTTTCCTAGTGTTGCAATGCTTTTTTTGCGCGTGGTTGAATCTCACCCCGAGCAGATGAAATGCTGCTCACATTCAGTGTCTGAGCGAAGGACTGTTGCTGACTGTGATGTTGACTAATAAACAAACTAGCAGATGTTGATACTGAAAGAATTATTTGATCTAAAGAACACCACCAATTGGTTTCCCAGCCTTTTTATTTCTTATGTCATGCTGAGATAAATATGGCAGTGATGCTTAAATAATATCTTTCTGATGGAGAACAGATGAATGCGTACCTCAAAACAGAAACTCTTCCTATAATCTTGCTGGACACTGTTTCTCTGATGTTTCACATATTGTCTCAGTGCCTGAGGCACTCTGCTGGGGTCAAACGTATTCTGCAAAAACTCTGGGTGAAACGTGTACCAACAAGTTCCTGCACCTCTAATAAAAGTCTTCTATGGACTGTACTAGAAGAAGTAGTTTGTCCCTTCGTGCTCGGTATAAATTTTAGGAATTGTCATGTAAATCTGTGGACTTGTGGGGGTACTCTGTAACTTTTTCCTGATGTCTGTGAGCTGGCACATGTGCTGTTGCAGAGCCCCGATTAAACCATGTGTTATGTAGGGAGAACTGCCCTGTTAAAGCCCTGCGTCAGGGAGCATTGGGATGTCCAGTGTTTGCAGGCAGCTTGACTCCCCACGCAGGAGTACAGATGCATTTCAGTGTGGTGGCGCGGCCCCACTTTGACAGGCTACGGGCACACCAGCGCTGATGCTGATGTAGTTTCCTTCCAGCCTCCAAGGTTTAATATCGGAAGCAGACTTCTAAGGTGTTCTCCTGGCCACTGGATGTAGCTTCTCCAAGATACAGCTTTCTTGTGATGTGTGTTTCTTGGTCTTAATACACCATGACTTCTGATGTCACATGACAGTTTTGATCTGGATTTTTTTACTGTTTAATGCATTTACCACTTCTTGTGCACCACCTTTTTCTACTCAACTCCTCTTTCCCCTCATCCGCTCACACTTTGAAGGAGAGGTGCTCTGACTGCCAAACCTCCCTCTTCCTCTGAGGCTTCACCTGCTGCCATCTAACTCCTCTTGCTCAGGCTTGCTTTAGTTTATCTAGGAAACCAAGTAAATATTTTATTTATCCTGAATTTTTCCCCTGGGATTTTTTTTTTCTTTTGAACTAAGTGCAAAACATTATTTCAAAGGAACTCTGAAAAGATCAGCAGCTGAAGAGTGCTGCATATTTTATGTGAATTTTAAACAATGCCCCTGGTCTGTGCAGGGAGAATGACTCAATCATTTGTATAACTTAGTTGAAGGATGTCATATCCCTATCTAATGGGTAGATAACTTGCATACAGGGAAGAGTAAAAGCTGAGTGTGTGTCTTACATTCTACTCACATTTAGGTTACTGGCAATTCCTACTTTATGCTAATGGGCAAGTGTCAAGAGCAGAGTAAATATAGATTTATCTTTGCTTGAAACTCACTGTAAACTCTGGATGAGCGTTTACAAGAATACCTTCCGAGCTTTTCTTCTCAGCATTACTGAGAACAAAGGAGTATGAATTAAGACCCTGTTACTGTACTGAGTTGAAATATTAAGTCTTATCAAATCTCTACTATCTTTTCTAAAATACACATCACAGCTTTATTTAAGTTAGCAATCTCAGATCAGAGAAGAAAGGAAACAGGCGGGGCAGTAATCATATGTGAGAATGAGAACGTGACTGTTCACTTGAATACCTTGTGATGCTTTGGAAAAAACACAGGGTTGCTTTTATTTGGCAACTTTCCATTAGTCATATAATTTGGTACTCAAGATGAAGTGTCTTATGTTTATTTTTTTTTCTAAATTAAATTTATTTTTTTTGTTGTTTATACAAACAGAGAAGGAGGAAATCAGTTTAGGACATTGAGGGGGATTTTCCTCTACTGTGTAATTCTTCTCTAATCTTGATTTATTTGAACTCTCTAGGTGTAAGCCCAGGCTAGCTCTAAATAAACTAGTTCTGATTTTGGAGGATTGTAGTCATTTCAGGACTGCATTGTGTCCAGCTTAAAAACATCTCACCTGGGTTGAATCAAAGCAAAGTGCTCAGACAACAGCTAGCCTATTTGTGGCACCTTAGCTGAGTTGTGTCCCAGCATGGGACCATGTATTCCTTCATCTGTGAAGCGGGGATAAGAATTCTTCCCCATTAGGACCTGTAAGAATAAATACAGTGAAAGTTGTAAGATGCGCTGTTAGTGTAAGATAATGTAAAAGCTCAGAATAGATTTTTAAATGTTTATTATAATATATAGCTGTTTTTTGTAAGAATTTAGAATGAGGATAAAGTATATAATAAAATCCAGACTATGTTTCAAATAACTTTTGGAAATATTATTTCCCAGTACGCTTAGTTCTTAAGGCCTGTGAGCAAATGGATATGCCTGAAACAATGACTGTCATCCATGCTTATATTTAAATCTGTGTAGATCCACAGCAGCTTGATTAAAATCAATAAATGTGATTTACATCATTATTGTAATTGTTATTGCAGTATAACACATGAGATGATCTAATTAATCGATGACTGTAATCAAGTCCTCTAATTTTTGTGATGATATTGTTTATTGGCAATTGAAAGCAGAATGGTGATCGTTTTAAAATGCAATAGCAGGATCATGAAACGGTGAAAAAGGATTTGTTCTGGTTCATATCTGATCTTTTCCTTCTTTATTCAATAGAATGCCATACAAGCATTAATGCTTAAAATATGAAAGCTAATGCAGCAGGGCATATGGGTACTGCAGTAATGTGTTCAGAGCTCTGTTTCTGGAGTTTGATAGCTGTATCACAGCTGTAACAGCAAATCTAAGCACTTCTTAGAAATATTGAGATTGACCAATGACAGTTCCAGTCTTTTGAGAAATAAGTGTGACTTTCCAAGAACTGCTGCAAAGTTATCTGCTAAGGTCGTGCTAATCTGATTCTGCTCCACAGGTTTGTGTCTACCTCTGTCTGTCCCCTGCTAGATAAAAGCCCAGAAGGTGACAGAGGATTCCTGCTCCTGTCACTGGTACCTGGTGCGATCACCAGTCAGTCCTAGAGGCACACAGGCACTATGGCAATAGTAAAGATGAGCTGTTTGTGCCGCTCTGACTGCTCTGTGCATGTGAGAAGGTACTTACGTAGGTAAGGGATGTATTAGATGATAGCAGAGGCTGTTGGTGTGCTGAGAGCCGGCAGGTAGCTGGATCCTCTTTGAATGGCTTAGGAAGGCAGTGGTGCCCGAGAGCTGGAATGCCATTATTGGCCTTTCTGCTGCCCAGTTTTACCATATGTGGAACAGCACCTCTGTTTCTCTATTTACAGGAAACTTTATGGCTTCATTCATCAAGACATTATCTAAGTGGAATTGTTGCAATGTTTAACCCCCTTTCCTCCCTTTCCCGTACTCTCCTGCAGTTTGGTTTGTCCTCTTCTCTCTAGAGCCCCGCTATGAGGTCTACTCCTGTGGGCTGTCTCTGATTCTAGCCAAGCCCTCTGTCTTCTCAAGCTTGTGTTATCTTAATCCCTATGAAATCAGACTGATTATTGACCAAGCAAATTAATTTCATAATGGTTCCACCACAGCTTCTTGCATGTAAAATAGGGTATTGCTATATTAATAGAGAACACGTTGTGAAAACATTCTAAAAGTGGCAGAGAAATAAGAGAATAACTGTAAATTCAATTATTTTGAAATGGCTGCACTGTTTCTAATTAGCTAATTGCAGCATGAACATAATTAGGAAAAATAATAAAGGTTGAAATGCTTATTGGGGGGAGCAGGGGAACAAAAAAACCCAAAACAAAACAACAAAAAACCCACCCCACTGTGGAGAGAAATATTCCTGAACAAATTGTAGCAGACAGTTGGTCAGAAAGGTGGACCTGACAATAGGATATTATTTACCCTTCCCATACGGACTGAGATAATTGCAGTAATTGCACAGTTCATTTTCATACAAAGAGCAGAAACTGCTTGAAATCAGTTTAATCTGGAAGAAACAATGTGTTCCTCATATAGTAACAAAGTGGTTTAGGCAAGCAACATTTATTTCATCAAAAACTTGTAAAGTAAAGAAAGCATTTTGATTTAGCTGCCAGATGGATGCAATGAAGCACTCATCATTTGCTAGCTTATAAAGATATTTAAAGAAAGAAAATCTACAGCATGTACTGTAAAAGTGTACAATTTCTAGATAAGATACTGTTTCCAGACCGGTGTGGTCCCAGAGAGAACAAATGCTTAATTTTGAATGGAATCAGAGAACATTTAAGGTAGAGACAGGAAGGACAGCAACCACATCAGTACTCAAGCAAGAACCAAAGGATTTGCTCTACCCCAATACATTGGGATCATAGAAAAAGGAAGATGTTTCATCAGACTAAACAATATGGGTTCCTTTTCAGCTTTGTACAGAATGTTGTTCTACTTAGAAAAAGGGTTTTGTTCTGCTGTAATCTATGAATTTTGTCTGAGGCATGACTCAAGGCAAGCAATGAGTCAGTTGAAAGCAGATCATCTGCAACCTAAGGGAAGAAATAGTTGGTGATAGGACTAGTAGTCCTTCTGAACTGCCCTGGAGCTTTTTTAATTCTGGGGAGATCTAGAAATAGTTCTCGAAGACACTCCGTGATGGTATCTTGATGTAGGGTCAAAACAGGAAATATAGGGTGCTGCTGCCGAACTTTGAGAATCACGTAAGAAAAAGAGCTAACTCCGGTGCAAGTGCAAGAAAATGAGCCTCTTGGAGAGGGAGGCAAGCAAAATGAGAACTACTCCTTCTGTCTGTGTTTTCATTTTCCCCTCTATGTCTGTGCTTTGGACTTCACCCGTGTTAATTCTGCCATGCTGGCATTGTTTAGCGGGCAGTCAACCGCTTTGGAGGGGTACAGCATGAGGAAGTCGCTTTGAGATCAAAATAAGCTCGCAGCATGTAGTCTTCGAAATCTTACTAAATGACTGAGAGAACATTGTGACAAGCTGTGTTTTGTGAGTGAGCGGGCATGGGAGAGAGTATTACTCAGTTTAATTCATTGGTTTGAGAAGGATGTCTTTACTTGTGGTTGCACTACATATAAACTAGTAATCACCCTATGGTATTTTTTTTTATCCTCCCACATGATTGCTTCTTGCGTGTTTTTAAGCAATTAATTTAAAATATAACTACTGTAAATGCAGATCACTGAAATAATAGATATTTCTCTTATTTTTATTGAGTTTGTTTTAAATTAGCACTGTTGAATCTATATTTTCCTTTCTAGATTTTCTTCTCTGAGAAGTTTCATTTAACTGAAAATACTGCTTATTATTTATGAGGCATCATTTCTTTCACTGACAGACAGCTGGGGAGAGCATGCCATTTTCTATTGGTTTTGAGAGATGAAATATGAAACAAGTGTTGGTTAATCCTTGAGCTTCCAATCTGACCTCTGCTCAATCGTTAGATGTCAGCAATTTAAAATTTATAATATGGCCACATTAGACAAATTTGTCAGGCAAGCCATGTTGACTAATAAAAGGACAAGTTTTTCCTTACACAAATCAAATCCTGAACCCATAAAGAGCACTGAAGACCTTGGGAAGAATTGCGTGAAAACAGCCATTTATTTTGTTTTTCTGCTTGGGGGACAAGCAAAGCAGCCCCATGACTTCAGCAGAAGCTACTTGTAGGAGTTACTGATGTATGTGTTAGGGCTGGGAGGGGAAAAATAGAGGAAGATAACTATATATTAGCTATTAATTTTGAAGAAGAGCACCTGACTGGAACCCTACATTAGGAATAATGTAGGTTATGTCTGTTTGGTGGATCTCTCTGGTGGAGAGCAGAGAGGTGGATGACAGTTCTAAAACATAGAATTTGGACAACATGCCATTTTGATACCTACCTGACTCGGTGTGCAAATGGTTAGAGTTGTGATTGTTGTTGCAGGTGCAAAAGTTTTTTGGAGACTGAAGATCTCCTTGAAACATTCACTTCAATGGAAATATAACAACTTAGGCAAAACTATTTTTTTTTTAAATTCTGTGATTTCTGCAGCAGCTGGGTCAGTGCTAGTGACAGCCAGGAGGGTGACTGGAGGGTTAGAGCTCTTGTGAAAGTGTGACTTCCTCTCACAAACGTGACCTCCTCTATCCCTGGAAAATTTGTAATGAAAACTTTTACCTTTTCATGTAAACAGAGTTTGAACCAAGTTTGGAATGTCACTTTCTCTGAGATGAAGAAAAAAGGTAATTGGGTAATTTAAGTGGTTTTAGATGTTCTTACTGGCTCAGGTCTTAAACCCTTTAAGTGAAACTGGAACAGCTTGACGGTTTTGCAAGAAACCTAAATGAAACATGTTGATCTGACTGACTTAACCATGAAATTGTGTTTCTTAAGGGTTCTAAACAAAATCTCAGACTCGTAGAAAAGGAAGAAAATTCTCATATGAGTTAGCACATAGCAAAATCAAATTTTACCTATTTTAAGACATGAGTAAATGATATTCTAGTTACTTATCAAAAACAACCTTCTAATAATTTGATTTCAAGAAAGGTGAACAAGAGTTAAAATTGCATAGATTTGACAAATTAAGGTTGCATCATCTGGTTAGTGATGTCTTTGCATTCTGCTTTGTTTCGGGTCAGTACAATCTTTTACGTTCACAAAATTCAATTCCCAGTCTGTCTCCCTCTAGACATTCTGGTGTTCCATTTCCCAGCCACGTTAGCTTGAATGGGTGATGCTTGTACAGATTGTGCAAGAACTCACTGCCCTTGGCAACATTGTCTCCTTTTTTCATATAGATGAACAATATTTTTTTTCAGTGTATTAAATGAAAACGGGCTTTCTTTCAAAATTAGGCTTCTCTCCAAAGATTTAAAGGGGTTTGCTTGGCACTTCTGCGTTCCTCGGTTACCATTTTAAGAAACACTAGGGGCAGATGATCAACTGCATTTGCTAATTATTTCATCGTTCTGGTCAAAGTAATGCCACTCATACCCTATTTGATGTCACTCATTAATTGACTTTGGGATTTAGTGAATAGATGGGATTACCAATTTTTACCTGTTACCCCTCTTTACCTCTCTAAGAGCAAATTAATGATATCTGCGCACCTGACACAATAAACTGAAAAAAAGATGAATATTCTGAAGGGGTACGAAAATTCTTCTTTCTAGTCAAAAGCTGGGCTCCTTTTACCTCAGAAGGTTTTCAGAAGATTTGAGTTGTTTGATATTTAGCCTCTGGATGAAATCTAACTATAATGAAATCAGGGACATAACTTCAAATGCATTGAATCTAGCCTTTCACAAAGTGGTTCTCCACTGCTATGAAAGACTTTCTCCCTCCCAGGACAAAAGGAAGCAAGATGATGATGATTGACAGTGAAAGATTTATTAATAAAATCTCTGTTCATCTTTAACAGTATACTCTGTTAGCACACTCCTAATTAACAAGCAACCAATTTGATTTTTCTGGCTAGAGCAGAGGGGGGAAAAAAATCCCAATATTTATGTAAACTTAGGAGTGTTTTCAACGTCTCTTGATCTCATTGTTCCTGCTAGCACTTCCAGCCTGCAAAAAACCTGTCTTGAACCAAACTCCATTTACCATTTCCCCTCTGCAATGAGGGCAGATGCTGATCACCTCCTCCAGCTTTGGTTGCACGAGCCGGTCTGCCAGACCAGCTCAGACACCCAAAAAGGATGCAGTGCTTCCTTCCATCCTCCTCCTCCTCCCTCTGCCCCACGTACCCTCTGAAATCCAACATCCCTCTCACCAACTCATTCAGCTGGTCCTACAATAAATCTTTGTGGAATTTATTCAAAATATTGCTGAGCTGAGTCACCCTGCAGAAGGAGAGCCCCTCCCTTGGCTGGGAGCATGGATTTTGGGGGAGAGAGATGGGGAAGAACGAAAAAGGGTGGAACAAGACCTCCTCTCTCTGGCACTAGGGAGCCACTGGAGTGGTTTCACTACCTGTGCAACCACAGCCTTCAAGCAGCTGCTTTACATTCAGTTTTGTCTCTTATTTCTGGTGCAACATGCTGCAAGAAAAAGGCATTTGCTCTTTGCTGATAAGGAAGAGACCCATGGGCCTTTTGGAGTAATTTCTCTTATCTATTAACCCGCATTTGCTGATCCTCCTCTGATGGAGGTTGTTAGCCTGGATTAAAACTTTTTGGGTGGAGAACACCCCCTCAACTTGGTTATGTTATTGCATATAGGTAAAACATTAGATTTTAATTTTTTTCTGAAGAAGGTTTCCTGCTAGTCTCAAGATTTTATTTTTTTTTAATAGCATTGATTTTACCCTCTTCTGTAGCAGTATCTATTTTTTGTCTGTATTCTCCTGCATTTTCCTTTTGTATTGCCACCGCCTGTGTCTTCTCTGGCACTCTGATAGCAACTGTCAGGCAGACCCAGACTTGTATTGGTTCTGTTAACTTCAGCTCAAGTCTTTACTCTCTGGCCTGACGTGCTTGCTCTTATTTTAATGAAAAATACTTCATTTTGGTAGAACATCTGTCTGTATTGATTTTTGTAGCCACTTATTTCCTGAGGTTTTATCCATTCTTTTGAGTGAGACGCACACTGTGCAGGAACAGTTCTTAATCCTCAGATCTCCCTTCAACTCAGACTTGCCAGGAGAGCTACTAACTACCAGCCGTAAGAATTTTACAAACCAGCCCTAAAGCAGCAGGCAGTGATTGTGCATTAAGTTGTATCATTTGCGTGACCTTCAGTAGGTAGCCTGGACCCCTTCATTGTCTTTGTTGGGCAACAAGAGAGCTCAGCGCACACAAATGTTGCACTGGAAGTAGAGTGTGTCGTAAAATTGCTGAGTAATTATAATGTTTGCTACTGTAGAGGAAAAACCAGGCATTTGTTTTCTGTTCTTGTATGATCCCATCTCTATCCTGAGCAAATCAAAAGCAATCTCCACTGAGTTAATTCCCCATCTTCTGTATAGAAAACAGAGGCCAAAGGAGCTGGAAAGCTGATAATCTAAAATTCTTAAATGGATGTTGAGCACTAACCCCAAATCTAATAATCTAACACTAACAGCAGGCATAAATAACTCGCTTCTGGAATACTATGACCTACAAAACTCACCAAGTTGCTGCAATCATAAAAATAAAATGTAGAGTGTTGAGTGGGGTTTTTTTGTTGTTGTTTCGGCTTTTTTTTTTTTTTCCCCCTGGATGTCACGTAGAACTCAGTCTTTTCCATCAAGTATTATGCAGCTAAGATCTCTGTAAATCCCAATACAGCTACCATTCTTTGTGGTTATCTGGTACTTAGTGTTTGTGCCTTGTCTTCCAACTTTAAAAAAGGAACCATAGCATTTTCTTTCTCTGTGAGGAGATTGTGTGAAAACTATATTGAGTGTGGCATATTCATACTATACAGTAACACAGACACATAGATGAACCCCAACAGGTGAACCCACACAAAGATACTTGCTGTACTCCAGCATCTCAGCTTGGCTAAGCCAGAAAATAGCAAAGGCCCAAACCAGAAACTCTATCATTAAGAGCAGAGGGGTTTCCTGGTATAGTGAGAGCTCAAATGAGCCAGAATCCCTAAAAACAAAATGAAGATTTATAACATCTTCACCAGCAGCTCTCTCCACACAGCAGAGTGAAAGGCTCCCCGACGTCACCAAAGGCATGATTAATACTTTCCTAAGGAAGAAGCGTTGTGTGCTGGATGATTGCACAGGATCACGGGCTTCACACACTTCTGCTTGTGTTCATTTCACTGTGCTTTGCTTGTGCCCTTCCTACACTTGGATACTGCAGTGAGGTGGTAGCAGAGGAACCTGTACTGATGGGCTTCTTTAGTTTCTCAATTTGCATCCAAATTTCAAAATAATGCTAGATGCTGTACCACTGTGCATTGTCTAAGTAAATTTTTTCAATTCTGTGAAACTTTCTGGTTTGATTTGTAAGCAGGTGTAGACTGCAATTTTTCTAATGTGATTATAGATCCAAATTCCATCGGTCTCACCAAAGACTATTTCTGATAAGAAAAACATTCCAGATTTGAATCTCTCCAAGCAAAGCTAGGCAACAAGGAAGCTGTCTGAATAGCCACCTCTAGATTTCTCTGGTATAAGGGAATTCCTCTCATAGTATGAAAGCATCTGTATAGCAAGAATTTGGAAGCGGGATGGGCCTCAGTGCCTTGCCTAAGTCTTATTGGGAAGAATGTATTGTAGAAGGAAGTTTACAATCGGCATCAGTCTGATCTCTTTGACTTTCACAAGCAGTAGGTTTGCAGTGGTGGATCACTCCTACTTCTGCTGACTCTCTGCAGATCAAGGGAAAGATTCCTTGTTCATTTCTTGCTGTTCTACGAAGCAGGAAAATTAATTTTTATTTTGGGTGTCATAAACATTTTGTCATAAGTAGCTGAGAACAGTGGATTTATATGGCCTTTAAACTTATCTGTAAGATGCTTGAAAGTACTGTCAAGCCTGGAGAAGCCAGCACAGTTTTGGGTACCTGATATCTATAGGTTAGCAAGTTCTGTAAATATTCTTCAGCCTCATACTGCCTGTTTTTTTGCAGCATACTGAAGACAAACTGTGGCATTGTATCCTAGAAGCAGAAGGCATTTTTGCAGAATTTCATGAGTAATTCCTTTCAATAGTTCAGAGCAAACCGACTGAAGCCGGCAGCCACAAATCACAGCAGCAGTATTTATTGGCTGGTGAGGTAGCGTTATTTTGCAGACTGCTGGTAAATCTCTAGGAAGTTTCCTCTGCACCCGGCTGCTAGGTGGAAGACAAAATTGGTGCTCGTGATGGGCAGACCCCATAAAAAGCCAGAGGTTTGTAAAATTGCTATAAAATCACTGGGTTGTAGAGAATTCTATAGCAATAAATCTCGGTTTGTTTATATGATGGAGGCTGAATTCTGCAAGGTCCTTTCCAAACCTAGAATGAAGAAAGTCATAACATAAAAGAGTTTTTGAAGGAAAAAGTGTTGAACCCAAAATCATACAAGTAGAAGGGTTCAAAGTGGGGCTTGGAATAGAAAAAAACAAAGCTGGAGGATTAGTTATAATACAAATAGCCCCCGACTTCAAAGGCTTAGAACAATTATGGTTAGTTCAACTGATTACTGAAGCCCATCTAAAATCAAGCAGGAATAATAGTCCTTCCGGCCTCAAACTCTGCCCTAGCCAGAGGCGAAGGGAGTGGATGCTTCTTTGACAGGTAAATCTGAGTGTTTTGGCAGAGGATTCCCAGGGTGCGGTGAATGGGGCCTGGAAGGCACTTTGCTGCCCAGCTGACCTTACTGGACTTTCCCTTTCTGCGTTATGTCTTACAGCTGTGGGCTGATGTTAACATTTGGGTTACTAACATGTGAGAACTCAAGCCTGGAAAACTTTGAATAGCTAGTGCGAGATACTGGATGTCCTTGGCCGCCTACAGTAAATGTAGACTGGCAGCTTGACAGCCCACAGTTTAGGGAAGAGAACATGCAGTATTAA
Source organism: Himantopus leucocephalus (assembly GCA_003993805.1). Lineage (NCBI taxonomy): Eukaryota > Metazoa > Chordata > Aves > Charadriiformes > Recurvirostridae > Himantopus > Himantopus leucocephalus. The sequence continues at coordinate 12,574,997 of RSEF01000020.1, read as the reverse complement.
AACACTAAAAGATGGCACTGTTGTTGAAAGTGAAATTTTGGTATGAAAGGAGAACAGGATCCTTGGTTTGTATAGGCATACCATCATCGCCATCAAAGACCTGAATTCCATAAGATGTCTGTAATATTCAATTGGTTTTGTTTGACCTACCAAACACCCTGTGACATTGTGTATCAGTAGATGCTACATTAAGGTACTTCCTTGTTAACTATTTCTGGTGTGTATTCACAATTCTCTTCTGCAAAGAAGCCTCTTTAATGCCATGCAGATTGTCATGTGGGCTACACCCTGAAAAAGACCAAAACTTAGCTAAAAATTTCAAACTTGTCAGTATTCTGGCAGAGATAAAGTGGTATGGTTTCATTAAAATAAACTGAATTATTCCCCCCTCACCTCCCGTCCAGCCATTTGTTTGCATCAACTAGTAAGGCAAAGGGGGAGGAAAAGGCTGTTGGTTTTTATTTCTACAATAAGTCTAGGAGGAGGCTCAAACTCTACAGTAACTGCAGTCTTCTGAGGAGACTTCGACATTATGCACAGCTTGAAATGTTTGTAGCCAATATAGCATTTAAACCTTCAAGCCAATTAAGTGTAATTATTGAATGAAAGGTAATACTTTTCTTCAACAATATGACGGTTAAATTTAAATTGGTTTTTAAATTAGAAGGTGACACCTACTAACTGTCAGTCAATTAGGTGTTTATCTGAAGACTGTTGGCATGAAATTTCTTTTTTTTTTTTAAGTATATATATAGCCCATGTATCTCACGGAAGGCTGAAGAGGTTTCTGCATTTTGTGCAGAGACAGTAAATACACAGAGCACATATGAATAAATGAAAAATGAAAAAATGGATTTCCTTTCTAGAAAGTGTCCGGTTCTCTTAATAGGTATTGATAAAAGCTTTCTATTTATTCTACTCTATTAACTACCAAAATTAAACTCTTAGGCTAATAATTCCAAAAGGTGTTTAATGAAATAATTTGCCTATTTCCTATCCATTTATGGCCTATTTTGTCCATAAGTGATCTTCATGGCTTTGTCTGAGCATTTCTACTACATAATACCCTCTAAAACTTTAAGAGCTTTGGGCTCACAGGCACATCACAAGGTTCAAGGTGCAGATTTACTCCCGTACTGTGTCCTGCCCCATAACAACTCGCAGATTTGCTCAGAGAGACAGTGAGAAGACTGTTAATGCAAAAAAAAAACCACAAAAACCCACAAGCTTATTTTCACTTGTTAAAAAGCTACACTTTTCCATGGAAATCCTCACTTCCTACAGCACATACAATACGTAAGCTTATTAATACACAATTGCAAGATCATAAAATACAGAAGTTTTGTTTGATTAAATAGCAATTTGAGGTTATAATTTTTGTACTCCAAGTTGCATTATTAGATCTTCTCAGTGATTGGAATTACAAGCTGCTATTACTTCTAAAAAACTAAGTATTTTTTCTCATTTCTTCTTGTGGGAGACTTTGTTTGAGGTCTTTCTGTGCGTGACAGCTAAAGAAGCATAAATTAATAGTTTCTGAAGGGTTCTTTCTGTATGCAATTGCAGATAACTTTTATTTTGGCATTTATGGTAGGAAAAGATAAAAACATGATACTGTGCAAAGGCATGTCAACAGCTGTAATAAACACCTATCTTGAGAGCAATTGACATAACAGTATAAAGATTTTATTTACATGATGAAAGATGCCAGGTGACATGGCTATGTGGGTTCTAAAAGATGTTTTCCTCAACTTAAAAGCCCTGCCAATCTCCACACAAACACTTTGCGATTTGTTCAGTGCTAGGAAGCTGTGGCAAGTAGCGACAGAGCTTGTTCCCCTGTGTTACGACTGTAGGTAATTTTTAAGTCTTAGTTGCCTTCTGCAACTAGAGACTGAAAACGTGCCTGTTCCCTACCCCAAAACACCTTTCACTTGGTTTCTGATCACAGCACTATATATATATTTATCTCTCTCTCTATATATATATATATATATCTGTGTCCAAAAGCACGGAGATGGAGCTGCGTCGCTGCTGTTGAGCTAGTAGCTCCTTTTGTCCAAGCTTTGCTGGGGAATGCTGAGGGGCGCTGACTTTGCATGGGCTTTGCGCTGAGCCCTCCTGCAGCATCGCAGCGCAGCTCCAGCCGCTGCGTGAGGTTGGCTGACTGCGGGAAACGCAACTCCTCACCAACAGAACATTTCACAGCACGCTCGGGTAAAGGGCTCAGAATCGAAGGTGCTTCTGTGTGTTAACGCAATATATCAGAACTCGTGTTCAAAGTATTAAAATGGAAGACCAATGCACAGGACATGATGCATCTGTAACATTAATATTTTGTATGCAAGGTTTGTTGGTTGTACATGTAAATCCTGCTTGAAATTTGCAAACGTGAAATGCCTACTTTGCATGCCATTGCATGAAAATGTAGTAGTAATCACATGATAATGGAGACAGTTTTACTCTTTTTGTTCTCCAGATTGGTTCTATCAGAACCAATATGTAAAAGACCTTTTTTCTATTTCCCTTTCTCTTTCCCTTTCCTTTCCCCAATATTCATTTAGTAGCAGTTTCAAAAAAAACCCATGTTAATAGTTTTCTATTGCTGCTAGTCTGTCTTTTTTTTTTTTTTTTCTCTCTGACCTTCCAANACTACTTCATCACACAAAAGGGAACACTTAAAACAATTATCTCAGAAATGCTTCTATTTACTTTCCCTTTTAAAATGTTCAGCCTTTCAATGTTAAAATTATGTAGGCAAATGTTTCTGTTGTACCAAAAGACAAAAAGGAATAAAGGCAGAGGAGAGTAAGCCCCAAGAACCACACAACCACTTAAAAACTACTTAAGGCATTGTGTACATTCTATTCTAGATCCATTTTCGACATTGGACTAAATTCTGCTTTCAGGTGCACATCAGTAGCTCTAACAAATACTTTGACTTTGCTCAGATGTTAAGGGCAAAATTTCCTACAGCGAGCAAATTGGTTTGGTATGTAACAGGCACAATCACTGAGGAGAATAAGTGGTATAATTGTGACCCTGACCCACACAACAGTGTTACGTTATTCAGTCATTTAGCTGTGTTGTAGAATCTGCTGGACACTGGTTATGTACCAGGAGGGCCAGGTACTGCGCAGAGCTAACACCTTCCTTCCTCTAAAAGCAGTCAGGCTCCTCCTGGAGCTAAGCCAGAATGAAAAACGGTTTTTGTTTTGTTTGTTTTCGTATTTTTGTTTGGTTTGTTTTGTTTTCCTGTGGAAGGGCCCAACAAGCCTTTGTAATACATTTGACTGATGACTAATCAGCATGCACGCAGTGTTTTCCAGCAAGAGCAAAAGCAAAAAACGCAGTGTAGGGAATGAAATTGTGGGCCGTTTGCAGCATCTAACACTCGGACCGTGCTGTCAGTAAAACACAGGTCTGAGCCCGCTCTCAGCTGCCAGGTGCCACCAGTCCACCAGCCAAATACTGTGACTATGTTTGGGTCTGGGTAGGATAAAAGCTGTGCAGTGTGCCGGAGAAGAAACAGGGAGCCCAAACGCATCCAGTGCTTGACAGGGTGGAGACATAACATGGATAGACTACCTGCGAGCTGCAGGTTTCTACGCTGGAAGTTACTGACACAAGGATAGAAATATAAGAAAGAAGGGTTTTTTCGCTGTATGGGTGATCTAACAGTGGAACAAGTTGCCTGGGGACATTGGAGTCCCTCTCCTTAGAGGTACTCCCAACTCGACCTGAAGTTGGCCCCACTTTGAGCAGTGGTTTGGACAAGATGACCTTCAGAGATCCCTTCCAAATTAGATTGTTCTGAGATTCCATGAATGGCATGAAATAACCTCAAACTAAACTTGGTTGTCATGGTAATGGAATTTTCTACTGTTTCCTTATGTACCTGTAAAAGAGCATGTGGTAGTCAGATCTGATGCCACCCAGTCCATAACAGATCAGACAAAATCAAGTTGTAGTCAGAGGTTAGAATAAGCCCTGGATCCAAAGGGAGTATTATAACTTTATTTGCTCTTGGTTTTGGTTTTAGCTGAGGATTCAGCTAAATCACGTATGTGGTGTTAAATGCTGTCATTCGGTTACTCTTCTGTTTCTTGTGGTCTGTGTAGTTATACTCAAACCGTATGTATAATTTCATTTTCTGGGAGAATTTGAACCCTAAAGGAGAATTGCATGCAGCTGCATATCTGGTGGAGGCAGTGACTTGTTGATAAAATACTTTATTGCAGTATTTCTATATTATAAAATGTCATTGACTTTGATATTGACCACCTATGTCCTAGTTTTGACAGACGGACAACATCGCTATTGATTTTGTAATCAGAGCAAAATTACAAAATCTCTGAAGCGTTCTGAACCTGATTAACATGGGTATCTATAGACTAGAATTAGCACAAAAGGTTAATCTTAAGAGCCATGAATTACCGAAACTACCTTGATTGCCTGAGATAGATCATGGGAACTACCAATGCTGCTTTAAAATTCCATTTAACAATTCATAGAAAAATTCTATGGTTGCCTATGAAGTACAATAATAATAATTTAATTACATTTCTACTATATTAAATTTGAAATTACTTCTCAGTCTCTTTTTGAATGTGCTTTGTAATAATTGGCAATAGTAGTACAAACACTTTGCTGTGTTCTGTTTCAAGCTGCCGTCAGATCTTCTGTGTTCCTTCCAGAGGGAGTGAATTAAACTATCAAAGCACAAAAGGTACAGTTCACTTATAGCATCAATGGCTGAGTTAATTTTCTAGATATTAAACAGCTAATTTTTTTTCTGCTGAAAGTGGGAGAGAATGAAAACACAGATGTTTAAAACAACATATGACTTTTATATGGAATATTCTGACTGATGGTCAGAATTTCTTTCACGGGAAGAATTTAGATTGAGAGCTACTGTATTTAAAAAAAAAAAAAAAA